>WOFM01000391.1:1791989-2218806 GCA_011428145.1 Ericerus pela
TAAACTCAACTTCGAAGCTGATGTTGTTGGTAAGCTTCCATATGAAGTCACTCCAAATAGCGTCAAACTCATTGAAAAGTTGAACCCAAACCTCGTTTTAGCCGATACTGACCATTTGTCCTGCAGTGTTGACATCTTAATTGGTGTTAAATTGCTAACCGTATTTTACTTGGCAACAAACAATTTATTGACAAATTGTGTCTTGAGCAGTCACTATTTGGCTATGTTGCAAGTGGTCTTCTTGATGTACCGATTCAAACTGATACTTGTTTTTGCTCCTTGGTTGTTGAAACTCTAAACATTCTTTCCAAATTCTGGGAAGTAGAAGAAGTCAACTCTCCTAAGCACACCCAAAGTGATCATGAGCTATGTGAAGCTCATTTTGAGTCAACATTCTCTCATCTACCAGATGGCCAATTTCAAGTTTGACTGCCATTCAAGAAGAATATTGATTCTCTCGCTGATACCTATGCCCAGGCCCGTAATGCCCTTCTTTGCTCTGAAACGAAGCTCAATCCGCAAACTTGATTACTCTACAAGCAATTTATGGTTGAGTATCGTGAACTTGGTCATATGGAAGTTGTTCCTGATTCCTGCATACCTCGATATTTCATCCCTCACTTGCTTGTTATTTGCCCAGACAGTTCTACCACCAAGTTGAGAGTTGTCTTCAATGCTTCCACAAGAAACAAATCTGGTGTGTCTTTGAACAAAGTGCTGCTCAATGGACCTCCACTTCAGCCCGATCTCTTCAAACTGCTTCTAGTCTTCCACAAATATATCGTTGCATTCTCTGGAGACATCAGCAAGATGTATAGGCAAACCGCAGTACATCCCAATGACCGCTTATCCCAATCTATTCTCTGGCGTGACAGCCCTTAAGATAAAATTCAAGCATACTGACTCGCCACTGTAACATATGGTACTACTCCTGCTGGGTATCTTGCTACGAAGTGCCTTCAAGTCCTTTCTAAGGAGATACAAAACTCGCTGCCTGAAATTTATCGTGCAATTGGAAGTGAATTCTACATGGATGACCTTCTCACAGATGCTGACACTGTTGAGGCTGCTACCCAAAAACGTGCATTGATTGAATCTACACTCAACAACGCGCAGCTACCACTACAAAAATATGTCTCAAATTCAAGTGAATTTCTTGCTTCACTCGATCCAGCTCTTGTTGAGCCTCTTAAACCACTTGCATTCTCATCCACTGGAACTGCAAAAATCTTGGGCCTGCAATGGCAGCCTTCCAACGACTACCTCTTCATTAACATTCAACTTGTGAATACCAAAAACCAATTTTTAACCAAACGTGTTGTTTCTTCCTTGATTGCCAAGGTCTTCAATCCACTTGGTATAGCGGCACCTGTTACTGTTCGAGGCAAGATCCTACTTCAGGATCTGTGGTGGGAAGGAATAAACTGGGATAATCCTGTCTCACAAGAACTCGACACCAAATTTCGTCTGTACCACAGTGATTTGCAGCTTACCTCGTTTCACTGTGCCTTGCCCGTATTTTTCAAACAAAATGTCTGAGTTTGACATTATTGGATTTTATGATGCTAGCAATTGTGCATATGGTGCTGTCATTTACCTCCAAATTTATGGTGAACCCAAGATCAGTTCCATGTTAGTTTATGCTAAAATACGTATCGCTCCATTAAAAGAAATCACCATCCCTTGTCTTGAATTACTTGGCACTGTGCTTCTCACTCGTTTAATGACTCGTGTTTGTAAAGCCTTAAATTATGACATCGCAAAAGCCAGCGTATTTTGTGACTCGACCATCGTTTTAGCCTGGTAAAAGGGCCCAAGCCCGAAATATCAAACCTTTGTGCGTAATTGTGTTGATTTTGTAAACTCGTCGCTTCCCTTCAACTAGTGGCAGTATGTGAAAACTAACAAAAATCCAGCTGATTTGTTAACACATGGTGTTTCCGTTGACTGTTTTGTCAACAACTTGTTCTGGCTTGGTGGCCCAGAATGGTTCAACAACAAATCTCTCATGCACACAAATATTTTGTTACCCGTTGAACCACCTGAATTACGCAAAGTCTGTAATAATCTCGTTGTTGACAAAACGTTTGACAAATATTTCATCTCTCAATATTCAAATTTTGACAAACTTGTACGAATTGTTTTGCTTATCTCTAAATAAGTTTATCGTCTCCGCCCGGCACTTAATATATATGATGAGTCATTAAATAAAAGCACGCGATCTATTTACATAATTTGCCATGTTTCTCAGAATTTCTTTTTCAGGTCTGAGTTGTCGGCAATCGCTGGTGGTCATCTAATGCCAATCAAGAGCCCGATCCCCACACTTGACCCATTTATAGATTCCTATGGTCTTGTTCGTGTTGGTGGTCAACTCCAAAACAGCTCACTGTCATATGGTTCCAAACATCCAATCATCCTGCATCGAAAGTCAAAGCTTGCGTCATTGCTGGTTCACCACATCCATGATAAGTACTATCATGCTACCCAATCTCTCACATTGTCTCTCCTCCAGTCAAAGTATTGGATTCATAGTGGCGCACCTTGTTTAGTCAAGCGCATCATTAATCAATGTGTTTGGTGTAATCGTATGAAAGGAGAATCCATAAATCAAATCATGGGTGATTTGCCCAAGGAGCGCACACTTGTTTCTCGTCCGTTCACATACACTGGAGTCAATTTTGCTGGTCCGTTCCTTACCAAGTGCACCAACCACCATTCAATGAAGCACTTGAAACACTACGCGGCTTTCTTTGTCTGCCTCTCCACTCGTGCGATACACATTGAATCTGTTTCTGAATTGTCTACCGAAGCCTTCATTGCCTCACTTCAAAGGTTCTCTGCTCGTCGTGGCATTCCTAATACAGTTTGGTCTGACAATGCTACAAATTTTGTTGGTGCCAAAAACATCCTCGACAACCACTGTTAATCCCTTGGCCTGACATGGAAGTTCATCCCACCTTGATCGCAACATCATGGTGGCATATGGTAAACCTCTGTCAAAGCTGGTACAAAGTATTTGCTGTCAGCCACCCATGGTTCTGTCCTCACGCAAGAGCAGCTAACGACAACTTTTGCACAAATCAAGGCCATCCTCAACTCTCGACCATTGTACCGTAAAAGAGAGACATTGGACCCAGAGTCAATAAATATACTGACTCCTGGTCATTTCCTTGTGGACTCAAATCTACTTGATGCGGCTCAACCTAAGACTATTTCCGTCTCACTTTCCAATCAACTAGACTTTCAGCGTTGTATTGCCCGTACATTTTGGCAGCTTTGGAGCCAAAACTATCTAGCTCAGCTGCAGTGTCGCTCCAAATGGAAAACTGCATCAGCTAACATTGAAGTAGGCGATGTCATTTTGCTAAAGGATGAGTCCACACCACTAAGCTGGCATCTTGCTTGTGTCATCGATGTTCTACCAGATAAACTGAACCGTAATCGAATTGTTGTGGTCAAAGCCAAAAATACAACCTTCCAGCGTTCCATCCAAAAGCTTGTCAAGCTTCCAGTTGAACCAGAAGTTTTACGTTAAATTTTCTTCATTTTGTATTTTTTTTTACATTCTCGTTTACCTATTGTACCTTGCATTTACCTATTGTACTCGCAGTTCCCTTTTTGAATTTTTATTATTTTTATTTTTTTGCTCCTATCCCCTTATTATTGTATAAATTTCTTTTAAGACCCTTCTGGTCTTTGCGGGGGAGGATGTTTCACGCATATTTTCACATTTCATTTTTGCCACACCTGATTTTTCTCAGTTATCATTTTTGTTTCATTCTATCTGTTCTCCTCACGTTTTTACTACATCAGTAAGATGTCCGCTCGATGTTTCGTTTTTTAAATACATTAGTTAATGTTTTGTTCACGTTTACTTAGTTTTTTTTTGTCCTAAAACAGTTCACTTTTATCAACACAACAAAACCAACGTAGTACAATCTTCATTAAGGATTTTATGTGTTTACATTCAGCTTCTTCACAATCATCTTCAAAAAAGTAGGACTTTACAATCTAGATGTTGGACAGTTTCAAACTTGGATTGTAAAATCTCCACTGTAGCTTGTTTATTTACATTAAGCTACTAAAACAGTTATTTTTTAAGTTGTAAAAATACCTAATTAAAATTGAAAACCTGCCATTAATAACACATTGTTTGTTGGATGGAATAATGTAGGTATTTAGGGGTATAACCCTTCTCCAACTATCAAAGTTGAAGAAGTGTTAGGGTTTTGATTGTTCTTGAGAAACCCCTGCCATCAGAATCCCAAATTATTTTCACTATTTATTTTGATTCTTTTTCACTTTTTCATACATGAAATTTTTCTATAGATATTGTTAACACTGACATAACAGAAAAAGTTCAATTATGTTATAACTACAACGTTATTTGTGATAGTGTTTTTATAACATTAAACAATATTATTATAACATTACTGCTTCAAACTCAATACGCTAATATGGAAGAAATGTGGTGCCGTTCATTTTTTTTCTTTACATTAGTGAACTTTGATCCAGGTACAGTTCCGGGCCCAGAAAAACCTTCATCCAAAATCCAATCAGCACCTATGTTTTATTATGATTACTGTCTATGATGGTATGGAACAAAGTTTAGAAATGGCTTTTGTTCAATCTGGATGAATTATGTGAAAGCAAAAATGAATTTTCAACATATTTTCGAATGTTTTCAGATTTTCTCATGTTTTTTTAATTGTGTTGGGAAATACTTCATTTGTTCCATATATGGTGTTACGTACCCAATAGGTAAACATAATGTTCAAAGGGCAACCTTGGACAACGTCTGACTATTCCAGAAATGCCGATTTTTGATAATATAAAATTTTGAAAATTCGCTTATTTCTGGCTATGTATTTTAAAAATTTGAGTATTTCTGGCTTCGTTTCATCAGATATACTCGATTTTAATAGCTGAAAATTTGGTCTATATTAGTATAGATAAGAATGCGAGATGAATTCATCTGCCTTCATTTGCCGTTTTGTAGTTCCTAGAGCTTAATAATGTTACCTGTAGAATTTGTATTTTTTTAAAAAAAACAATTTTGACAATTTAACAAAAAAACTGGGCGGTGCAAGGAAGTCAACTTGCAAGTACGCAGACGCTAAATCATATTTTTTTACGTCACATTACCAAATTTTCATTTAACAGGGGTATCAAAGAACGAATTTCTCGAGAGGGTGTTGCAAAAAATATTATTAGATAATCTAATCATCGATAAATGTTATGAAAACTTTTGACCTTCGATCTAATCCAAATTATTTTTATAATGATCTAACCTTATTCCTTGCCCATCGCTGGTTAAAATGTATCTACTTATGCCAACGAACGTAGTTTGAACTACTTACCTCCAATATATACTGGCTGTCCGGAACAGTCTTTTTTCCGTATTTCTGAGTCGGTGTTTCTTAGTACAACTATATATTTTTTTTTAAATTATTTTCCAAATATTCTAGTGGTTAACGATCTGCAAAAAAATTAAAGAAATGCAATCTTAGTATCGACTTCCAAAATAAAGATTCACAAATATTTAAAGTTAGCAAGTAGCGATCATTCATTAGCTCTATTTTTTATTAAAAGAAATGTGGAACTTTTAGTACTTTTTGTTGGATTTTATTCAATACCCCTTACCTCGTCCCTTATGAACTCTATAATACTACAAGCCGTACTTCAACGTAAGTATATTTATCAATCTGTAATCTCGTAACATCACACTATGCGGAAACATCGATTGTTCATCTTAGCACACTCCACCTAATCTCGTAATGTCATGGCACTCGCAAGACGAACATCAACATACTGTACTTACATTATGTTTTACCAGTTTATTACACTCAGGACTTACTTTCAGAGTTCAAAATGTAAACCTGTATACTTTTCCCTATTTAGAAAGGTGCGGGATTAGTTATCTTAACAAGCTGTCCCACAAAACCTCGAGTTCTCACTCTGAAAAAAACTTGTTGAAAACATAGAACTTAAATCCGCTTCTTATTAACATAAAGAACAGAGCAATTTTTCAATATTTATTGCAACGTATAAAAAACAATAGAATATCACAAAATTATCTATGATTAATATATTTCTCTACTGACAAAGTTTTAAAAATAAATTTTAAAATTGTCTCTGTAAAGTCAATTTTCAAATGATTGATTAATATTCAGTGTGCAGGGAAAAAAGCAAGATTATGGAAAATTATTCCACAAAATCTGACAAGGTTAGTAATAATTTGTTTTTCATAAGTAGGTACTTCAGTTTTTATTTAATAATTTGTCTTAATAAGACATGCTAAATACAAAAAAAAAAATGTCGATGGCTCGCCAGTGGAATGGTAGATTAAGCCCAGAATAGACAGAATTTCAAATTGTGTGTATTGCAGATAGCGTTCATTGTAGGTTTTAAGAATTTTGTATAACAATGAAAACTTCAAAAAGCCGTTAATTCAGAAACTAATGAGTGGATTTGGCCCAACTTCGAACTTCAAGAGATGTAAGGGAAAAGAATATGCAAATGAAAATTTATGTCCAAATCTGTCAAGAACTACGCCCCGATCCCTATTGTCCACAATGTCATCTTCTCAGATTTACAACAATATCTAAAAAACTTGGTTGTGTGTCTGAGACACGTGCCAAGTGGAGCTGGCATGTGGGACATCTAGTACAATAATAAAAAATGGTTTAAGAAAAATCAGAGTGGAAATAGAAAATAATGAAAAATTGTTGAGCTTAAAGATTCAGAAATAATAAGTTTAGGTTAAAAACGAATTTTTAAAACCTTTTTTTTTTCGCTTTAGCTTTAAGCGAAATAAACATTATTTCGTTGCGGAAGGTTGATTGCAGTATTGGTATACAATAAAATAATTCACAGTAGTGAGTAGAATTAAAGTTTATAAAAATAAGTCAAACTGATCTGGAAACGTCAATACCACCGAATAATAATGAGAGGGAGTGAGAAAATCCAACGAATGAATCAAACATGAAAGAAGAAATATAATTTAACAGAAAAACAAGTACCTATTGAGCAAAGCAAGAAGATAATATTAAATATTAACATACAGTGATATATCACAGACGCTAGATTCTGAAATCTGCCTGGTAATCTGAAAAATGTTACTGAAAAATATATAATACTTATCATTAGGACTGCAAATTGTATAAGAGAAAAACAGAAATTCTGAATTACAAATAGGACAACTAACAGACAACTAGTGGAGAGTATAAATACGTTTTTAACATTTTATAATTGACTTATTGACCAACAAAACGCAGTAATCAAGAAACATCAAAATCTTTTTATAATCATATCATAATGTTGATGAAAATCAGTAATAAATTTGAGAATAAGACGTATTTATTTTTTAATAGAAAAAAGTAGAAAAAAATGGAATCTAAAAGTTGAATACGTGGATTACAAAACAGAAGTAGATAAATAAGGTTAGAAAAAAATGTTACTAATTTTATGATAGACAACTGAGAATTGTTTGGGCTTTACTACTCCATTATTTGAACAGCTTAAAACTGAAAAGGGACAACTCAAAAATTCAAGAAAATTATGAACATAATATGAGAACATTTTCTTGTTGTCCTATTACTCTAATCAATAAAAGAAAACAATGACTTATTGATTATTAAGAAATTAATAAGCACTAACCAAAAACTAGTAACACTTTGCTTAACAGTCATTATTGTAGCAATTAGTAACAATTTATCTGAATGGAAAAATTGGGATATGTCTGTTTTCTCTTTAGTTTATCATTTAAACACTGCAATGATATCTTACTTTAATGTATTTATTTATCTATTTCATCAGTAGGTCTACCCTCAAAAAACCTAGTTTTTTTCTTCTCCATGTGAGTTAATAGACCTATTTGAGGTTCCACTGATATTTAAATTGTTACTGCTTTTATATTAATACTCAAACCCCATTTCTCAAAAAACAATTACATATTCAGTAATAATGATTTTATCTTTAGGTCAATTATTAAATATAGTCGGATAAATGTCAATAATTATGTTTCTACAATAATGAGTATTCAGCAAAGTGTAACTAGTTTTTGGTTAGGGCTTATTAATTTCTTAATAATCAATAAGTCATTGTTCTCTTTTAGTGATTAGGGTAGTAGAACAAGACAATGTTCTCATATTATGTTCATAATTTCCTTGAATTTTTGAGTTGTCCCTTAGCAGTTTTAGGCAGTTCAAATAATAGAGTAGTAAGGACCAAACAATTCTCAATGGTCCATCATAAAATCAGTAACATTTTTTTCTAACCTTATTCATCTACTTTTATTTCGTAATCCACATCTTCAACTTTTAGATTCCATTTTTTTCTAATATTTCCTATTAAAAAATAAATACGTCTTATTGTTAAATTTGTCAATGGTTTTCATCAACATTATGATGATTATAAAAAGATTTTGATGTTTCTTGATTACTGCATGTTGAAGGTCAATAGGTCAATTATAAAATGTTAAAAACGTATTTCTAATCTTCACTAGTTGTCTGTTAGTTGTCCTATTTGTAATTCAGAATTTCTGTTTTTTTCTTATACAATTTGCAGTCACAATGATAAGTATTATATATTTTTCAATAACATTTCGCAGATTACCAGGCAGATGTCCGAATTTACCGTAAGTGATACGAAAAATACTTCTCATTTCATGAATTGTTTGAAGTGAAAAATTCGAACTTTTCCAAATATTTTTTACATAAAACGGAAAATTGCATAGCCTTTCAATTAACAATGCCTTTTCGCGCAGCAGAGAATGTTAAAATAAAATGTATTTACAGAAACACTTTTCTCATTATTCAGTGAGAGAGCGGTGGACTTCAAGCGGGAAATATTGAGGTGTATTCGTTGGTGATAGGAAGTAGCACTATACATATAAAATCCATACGTTGTATAAAGCAGCATGTGGACTCGCTCACTCGCCACCCAATAATAGCTAATGAAATTTTGAAACTCGGCTCTAAAATATCAATTTATGAACTGCATATTATATTTATTCATCAAACACCATAGTGTGAAGTAATGGTAAGGCTACCAGCCTCTTCGTTGTGTCGCGTCGACCATATCTCAATTACAGGTGAAAGCAATAGCGCCGTCACGTGACGCATATTTCCTTACCTCCGCAAACAGCCACCCGAAACATCCACACCGTGTTTCCGACTCCGAAAATATCCACCAGAAAAGTTGCCCGCTTCAATCTCGACGTATTTAAACGAGCATTAAAATTGAAAGTTAGCTTTAATTAGATAGACCTTGAGTGATGTTATACCTTTTAACAAAATATACGAACGATAAAACTACCTCTGTTGTCTCTTGCTCATACCCCTCTTCCCTCGCACCGCAATAGAAAAGACCAACTGGTTATCCAAATTTAAAATCTAAGCCATCGTGGAAAGGAAAAGAAAGTATAAAGGGTGGGTGAGCGGATAGATATGTGTAGACACACATACACACGCGCGCGCACACGACTTCACTGGTTGAATGAAGAATCGAATGGAAGAGCCAAAACCGAATATAATATAAAAAGAGCGTAAAATTCAATTTTTAATCCTTGAAAAAATTTCTGCTGCCTTACTCACTTTCCTTTCACACCAACGTTATACGTTTTGCCCATTTGCTAGCACGGTATCATAAAAATCGTGTAGTTTCGTAAGCAGGGTTTACAAATGACATTAATGGAAAACGTCAAATGATCCTTGTAAAAACAAAACGAAAGGGTAAAAAAGTAGCGAAAAAAAAAACAAAAAAAAAACAAAGCATTCGGACAGAATGAACACAATTCCGAGGAACCGGCATTGTAACCAATTAAACCAAATAAAATTAACTTCCAGTTTATATCATCCGTAAATATGTCTAAAGGTGGTGGTAGTTTGTTCAATCCAATGCGTTCAGAATAGAGAATAAATATTTTTGAGGAAAAAAAATCCCAGCTTTTATGGGTTTAAGTGCAACGGTGCATGTATACAAGCAAAAATTTAAGAACGATTTAACCGTAACCATAAATAAACATTTTCTATAATGGTTCGGAAATTAGAAATTATATGACTCAACAAAAGCACCCTGGGCTGCAACCTATCTGTACGGCCAATAGCTATAAAAATTCGTAGGCACAAATGCACGTGGAGCAGCTTTTCATGACAGGTTGGGTTCGGTACGATTGCATAAATTAAGCTGAACGGTTATTGTGGATGTCAAACTACAATCGATGAGGGCACCATGCAATAATGCAAACACACGCTTCGCAGCTAGTTCATTGCAGAAAAAAAAAAAAGTCATTTGAACAACTTTTTATTCTAATAACGTTCGGACACTGAAGAGCAATGCACACGAAAATATGTCCACACATACCATGTAGAACTCATTTAACAGTCAAATTAAATGGACTCCATCCAAAATAATCTGCAATTTTCTAATAAAACATTAAATGTCAATTCAAGTTTCAACAGCGCATAATGGTTCCCTAAATAATGAAGCTTTTGTCCACAAAAAATTCATTCCATGGATGCAAACAAATAACCCAATGAAAGATCGTTTTTGTTGTATAAATTATTACTTTATTAAAAGTGTTTAAATTATTTTTTGTGTTTGAAATATTTTTATGAAGTCCCTCAACAGTTAAGGTCCATAATAGTTTGTGGATAATAAATTAATTATTTTAAAATATTACAGAGATATTAATACTTTTCTGGTATTAGTATTTTGTGTATGGTGTAACACTGAAAGTGGTCAAATATCAAATTATCACACCTCTTTTAGCCGTTACAGTTATCTTACTTCATGTTCATCAACTAGGAGAAAACTGTAAAACAAAAAATTATTACTAAAATTATTTTTCAGGGATTCTGAGAAAATGAAAAAAGAGATCAGGCTGAAATTTTCATCGACTTTCCTTATGATGGTGCAAGTTTCTTAAAGGTATGGTGCCTTAAAATATGGTAGAAATACCAGATTTTAAAAAAAGTGGTGTATCCAAGGACAACAGGAAGAAATGAAACTTCTATTACTGAGCTCTTCTTATTGAAAACTTATTGGCAAAATGTGAAAAAAGTAAAAGAAAATTTCTTTATCCTCTTCTAACTTTTTCTCTCTCTCCAGACCACTCTCTTTCAGCAAATCAAAATGAAATTAGGGAACCTCAGAAAACACATGTTGTGATTTAATACACAATGAAACATGAAAAGTCCAAATTTGGCCTTCATTTGAGGCCCCTGAGGGTCAAAGAATAGGTCAAATGAAAAAAATATCAAATTTGAAACCAGTGCCCCAAAAAACATAATCGCTGATGTATGAAACAATAAAATATGAGAAGTTAATATGTGGCCATTTTTTGAAGCCCCTGGGGGTAAGCAATGGATCAAATGAAAAAATGAACCCAAATTTGAAATTAACACCCTAAATACCAAACCTCAGCTATCTTGTCTCTGGCATCAATTAAAAATAGGTGACTGTAGCCTGCAGCAGACTAGCAATAGCACCACTTATCCAATTAACACAATTAAAAACACAGAAATAAAATGACATGACTGTAGGGCGCAATCCAGTTATCATTATAAAGTCTCAATTCTGTTCTCAAATGAAGTTAAATTGGGATTTAAGATCAAAGTGGCTGACATCTAGCAGAAATTTGTTGAACCAGCAAATGGGTGATCATTTACAAAAATGCATAAGACACTATGAAAAATAAAGCCAAATCAAAGTTGAAATTAAGGTATCTATAGTTTAGTGACAGCAATAATTTTTTTTCAATTTATGTACACTTCATTCGTCTCCAAATCTACAAAAAAAAATTTCAATTCAATACTTAATAATTAAAACAGTAATGAAATTAGTGTCACCTTTTTAATCAATAGGACATATCTGTGAATGGGTGATTGTGGAGCATTTGCAACGCCATCTAGTTCCATCTTAAATGCCAATAAGAGTTAAAAACAATATATTTGAATCGTGTAATGGAAAGACCATCCGAGTAGAACACAAAAATATGTTGAACAACACTAAGAAGTAGTACCTACCACTTTCAATTTCTGCAGAAAATAGAACACACTTCGAATAATACTCAATCTTTGTAGCTGCAAACAAACAAAAACAACTTTCCCTAATTACTTCTTATGTTTCATTGATACTATCAGTTTACCTTTACAGGTAAAAGAACCTAAAGCACATACCTAAAATACTCGAACTAAATATAATTTTAAGGAACTGAAGGAAACATTTACCAGTTAAGTATAATGCGTGTTTTTCTGTTCACGGTGAAATTTTACGATTTTCTCTCAACTTTATTCTTTTAGGAAGAAATTGAATATCTAATATCATAATTTTGGATGATTTTAATAGAAAAAACAATATAAAATTTTATGGAAAATGGTAGTGTGTTATAAATTCTGAAGCAGAATTTGAAAATCTGTTTTCGAAGACATTTACTTGAACAGAGTTCTTCACATACAGAAAAATCTCCAGAATATTGGTAGATATCGATAATCTCAATGCGAAAGATTGGTAATTTTTGCTAATATACTTAAAAAAATCTTTTTTTTGAAATACAAGGCGCAAAAAGCGCAATTAGTTATTTGTTTTCAAGGCCCAAAACATAAAATTTCCAACCAAGAAGCAAAAATTTTTTATAGAGCAAATGTCAGTAGTGGGAACAAATGCGGCTCATGTTCGAAATTGTAACTCGTCGAGGATTCCTCACTTTGCACTCTTGTAGCAAAATATACTATTCTGAACCTGTTCTGAAGTTTTTTTTCGAATTCTCGCGAACAATTTATGGTATAAAATATAACCTTGAAAACTGTTCCCCAACACCTATTATTTGGGCTAATTTCTGATATTCTCTCAAAACTTTCTTTCAAAAATTAATTATTTACTGGACTATTTCGTTTAATCGGTATTGTACATTACTGATCTGAGTAAAATTTTAATTTCTTTCACAAACCCAACGCAGGGAAAGAAAACAAAGGAAAATGAGGAAAAAAAAATAGCCTACCCTTTTGGCCTTCACATTTTATACATGGCAAAATCATGGATACAAGATTTCAGTTTCCAGCCCATCATGGAAAATACGAAAAGAAAACCTTATTTTATTTTCTTCACTTATTCTCTATTCCCTTATCTTCCTCTCAGAGTCAATCCCTCACTTTAGTCACAACTGAAAGAGTAACAGTTTCATGCTGCCCCTCTCTCATCCGTAACTTTTTCTCACCCTCATCCCTTCACCCTAGTCTTTCACCGCTGTTTTCTATTACGAAAAATAATTCGTCTCGTTGAAGTATTTTCCCTAAGGGCGAAAACTACTTCGAAAATTCAGCTTGTTTGTCTTCATCAAATATTTTTGGTTCGTAAAAAATTATTTCTCGCGTGGTTAAACTTCAGACTGAATGACCGACAGGCGTAATTTACGCTCAGAGGAACAATGGCTATTTTACCGACAATAATCCAGGATTTAATTTTCTTTTATGCACACAATGTTTGTGTTTTCAACTGAATTTATAATAATTCGAGACAATAAATATCTGATTTGACAAATTAGGTTAGTAGCTGGTGATTTTAGGCTTCTGACATGAAAACGAAAAACGATGAAGGATTGCAATGACTAACTACAGGCCCCAAGTTGAAGACGAGGTACATATCATAAATACCATTGTGGAAAAAAGTTATTTGCTATGCTGCCTGATTTCCTTTCCTACGCTGCAGGGCACTTATTTATACAATAAATGGTACAATATTATGGTCATTGGCATGAAAAAGGGCCTAATGTTATTTCTAAAATAGATATTAAAAATGGAATCGATTAGGAAATTATGTACAATCATGCCAAGTAACCATACCCTATAATTCTGGTTATTAGCAGCTTTAACGCATGACAGAAACCAATAACACTACATTTTTTCTGTTTTGTAAGAATTTACTTCTGATTTTCAGGAAGTCCTTCATGATTTTGATAAAAAACTTTTTTTTTAATATAATTATATAAATATATATACCGACGTATATTGATGAAAAAGAAAGAACTACAATGAAGAAAATATATGTTGTAGGTCAAAGTGATGAGCTTTTTGTTGATGGAATATTTTCACTGGATAATCAACGAATAGCTCCCAAAAGCATTTTAACGTCCAAAAATTAGTTCCAGGTTTAGGGTTATAACTAAAACATGGTCCTATAATTTTGTACGGCTGTCTTCTGAAAATATTGATGAAAATTAGATCCTACATACCTCAATATTCCATTTTATACCAAAACTAAGAATTTTTCACTCTCTTTGTAAGTTAAAAGATGAGTCTCATAAAATTTTTATTAAACACTTTTATCTAACTTCGTTTGGGAACAGAATTTAGATTTTATAATGATAACTGGGCTACTCTGTTACAGGCTACAGTCACATATGTTTACCAGATGACAGAGACTAAGGTTTGGAAATTGGAGCGGTGATCTCCAATTTCGGGTTCATTTTTTCATTCAACCCACTTATCAACCACAAGGTGCTTCAGGAGCCAATTTTTGAATTCATATTTTGTATTATGTGATACATCATAGGGTAGGTTGTTTAGAGTGAATATTTCAAATTTGATTTTAAACTGATGTATAAAGTCTACTTTATGAACTGTCTGGGGTGTATACATCACTTTATACACAGGTCCTTCTGCATAAAGTTTACGTTATTTTCTTTTATCATATATATATATATATATATATGTAAGAATATGTATTCACATTCTTAAAATAACCACAGTTTCTGTCTGTGTTTCGCACTCGCTGATATAGTGAGTTGCAGAGATCTCTCATATATATATTAGATTTGTATTATATTCATCTATTGATGGATTTTAAGTATGGAAAGATGAAAGATGTGTCTACATGATTCTTCATTATTTTCTAAAGAGCTTACAAATCCATCAATACATGCCAAGCTAGTGGGATGATCTTGAGGAAGATGGAATGCTAATTAGTAAACGATCAGCTCAGTTCTTTCCCTAGTGCGGCTCCCCCTTGAAGAATGGGGATGTAAGAATATGTATTCACATTCTTAAAATAACCACAGTTTCTGTCTATGTTTCGCACTCGCTGATATAGTGAGTTGCAGAGATCTCTCATATATATATTAGATTTGTATTATATTCATCTATTGATGGATTTTAAGTATGGAAAGATGAAAGATGTGTCTACATGATTCTTCATTATTTTCTAAAGAGCTAACATATATACATACATACATATAATTACTAGCAAGTACCCAATGCTACTAAGAAGCAATAATTCACAGACCTACATAAACCATAAATGTGTCCAAATTATCAATTAAGCAGGTGCAAAGTGAACGAAATAAATGATTGAGAGTTAGACTGAAACTAATATAAACACATATCCAAATATATCCGTAACTATGGTTAGTGATAGCGTTACAGAAGTGGTTGTTAAATATAAGGTATATTGTTTTGTAAAAGCTTCTTTACTTCTGAGATTCAAACACTGACATCTGGATTTGCGTAAGCAAGCACCATACCAACTACACCAAGATCTGGTTGATTAGAAAGTGATAGTTTGCGCTTACATGTTTGAATTATAAAAATATTTATTTATCACAATGTTTTTTTGGGGGAGGGAATATTGCAACAGTTTACACTTATATTTTTGTCAATTGCAGAAATATTATTTATTTCAATTTTTTTTTGTTTTTTATGGGGAGGGGATGTTGAAAAAAATAGTGTGTATCACACGTGTACATAGTAAATGATAGATACTCGTGTGATTTGCATCGAACATCTTTGGATCAGCCAGAAAAAATAACAGTTTGATCAAAATCACACCTACTTTATACACTTATATCAAAAATAACTATGTCAAGTGCTTCTGGTTCTGATTTTAATGGATTCTTGAATCTCTTTCAGAGGAGAGTAAGAAAGAAGTCGGTCATTATAGGACAGATTTAACAAATTTACTCGAACTGTAAATTGTTTCACATTTCATTTGAATTAGTATCATCAAATTATTTTCACAATAATTTTTTCATGTACCAGCAGTTATATATTTCATCATTGACGATCGATACGTCATAAACTCATGATCAAGCATGGTCAGTAGTAACAAATTTTTAGACCAAACATCATAAACCCTTTCTTAATTTTCATACTTTCGCCAGAAAAAGTCAAAACTTTCCTTCACGAAGGTATGGAACTACTTGCTTCTTAAAAAAACCAAGTATAAAAATATAAAATTTTTTAACAACCAAATAGGAAATTGAACTAACCAGTAAATCACAAACTGTTAAATATTTTCAAATATATATCATACCAACCCTGTTTTTGCTTTAAAAAATGTTCATTTATTGTTCAGATTCATGCTATAGGGTTAATGAAGATAAACAGAAGCGGAAAACAACAATTTTTCGCTGTAGTTGTTTTCTGGACCAGTGTCAACCAAATTACTGATTTCTAATGAAGGTAAACGGAAGAGGAAAACAACCATTTTCTGCTGCAGATGTTTTCCACGATGTGTCACCCAAATTTGGAGTTTTTCTCAATTTTTTTTCCAATTCATGTTAAAAAAAAAAAAAAAAAAAAAAAAAAAATCCAAATTAAAAACTATGAAACATTTATGGTGAGTCTCATTTAAAATTAAAATAGTATACATGATAGGGTTGGATAGTATGTGATCATTTTGTCGATTATATCGCTTGGCCTTGCCTTGCTCTGCAAACTTCGCCTCGTTAATCGCATACTTTCCGTTCCATCTTGTAATCTACTATAAATGTTTGGTTCTTCATAACTTTCCTCAAAAGGCACCATCTTGATGAATTTAAAAAATTAGTTCAGGAGATCTCAAGGTGTTCCCAGTTCATTTTTTTAAAAGTAGATCCTCTGTTTCATGAGTTATAGTGAAAAAATGTTTTTCAGGGAGGGTAAATAAGACCAATAAATGAAAAAATCATCCATAAAGCATGAAACAAATTAATGTTCCTTCTCAAAAAAACGAATCGATTACAAAGAAAAGTAAAAAAATGGGCAAAAAATTTTTAAATTTACAACACCACTCTGAACCAATGGAACATATGAAAAAGTCTGAAGCTGTCTAGCCACAGTACATTCGAAGGACACGATATGGATGGGCTAGAAAAATCGGTACCAGCAATTTAGCTATCAACATCAAAATAAAAAACACCCAATAAAATTTGCAAGAAAATCCACTGGAGCTTTAGGTTAAAATATACAACTTATTACTTTGAACCGCCTCTCTCAAAATAGGATTTACACTTCATTTTTATAATGATCTTCAACAAAGCCTTATCCTATTCACGGTAGAATCATGGCACAGCCTTCCTATATACGAAAACTTCGCTGTTTACCAACTGTTAAGTAGATTTTAAAAATATTTTTTTAGAAAAACTCGACAACAACGTTTTATCTTTTCTTTTTGAGTGAATAAGTTAGCAGCCTACCATCTTGTACACCTCATTCAATCTGAGTTTTCCCATCTCATAAACGGAGCAGGTGTACTTTTTCGCATTGACGTTTGTCTTTTGCTTCGTTTTTCCGCTTTCTTCCACTGAAAATTTTGGTATTAACTCATTTTATTCCCTTCCTTCCAACTGGGAGTTAAAACTCAACTAAAGACGAAATATCAAATATAATAAGGATAAATGTTACTCCTACGTAATGGAAACATTTTCAGCACTTTTTTGGGGCATGGACGTAAAGCGGGGAACAAATATGACTGTTTTATTACGGAATTAGAACTAAACATTAAAGTAAATACATGGTGACAGTCCAATGAAGTGAAAAATATATTAAAGAGAACGAGGTAAATTCGTTACAGAGGATTAAAATTAATTCAGTAGAGCAAACATTGTTAGGTACGAATCTGCATGCCTGAAATATTTAACCATGTTTCATATACAGTGAAACCTCCTTTAACGGACACCTCCGAATAGCGGACAGCTTCTTATGGATAAAATTTGTTCGGTCTTGACAAAAACATACAGAAAGTAAGCTATTAAGTACCTCTCAATAGTGAACTCTTCCCTAATGGACATAATAAAATGGTCCGGTGAACCAGACTTCTTTGAATAGCGAACCCTTACTCCATTTCTTTTCATCTGCATAAAAGAATAATTGTGAAATTCAGTTCAGTATCTTTTGAATTACGAGAAATATTATTCTCTGTAATAAAATTACATGCATTTCTGTTTTCCTCACAGTAACAGATACCTCCCGATAGCAGACAATATTCTTGTTCATATTGTTCATATTAACATTAATAAAATGAAATAAAAAAAAGGCGTGAGTTCCACTGGGGCTATACTCACGAAGGATTGATGTGTAAACATAATAGTGTGGTTGTGAACATGCGCATGTAAGAGTTACGATTGTAATTTTCCCATTCTGTAGACCGGGCGCTAGGATGTTTACATATCAATAAAAAATGAATTTAAATACAAAAAATTGATTTTTAAAATCAGAAAAAATGAATAAATTAAAATAATTTTTTCAATTGTGTCTGTTATTGGGAGGTTTTGAACTTGAGCTGATAAACAAATACAATGGGGTTTTAGAATATCTAATATGAACTTCAGGAATGTTTCACGAAAAATTCCAAGTGTAGGAACTATTGAAAAATAAATGATCGCGCCATATTTGCCCACAAACTTCAATTAAAATCAGTCAGTTTCATGAAAAAAATTCACAGGGTTCACACTTTGTAACAATGAGGGGAGAGCACTGAAAATGAATAAAAATTGAAAAAAATTAAGAGTTGTTCATTTTTTGTTCTCTTTCATTTTCATATTTATTCCATAAACAACAAAACGTTACCACCTCCACTTCATTTTTCAATGTCATTTTCTCCTACTTTTTTTAAAGTTATTATCTACCCCTTCTCAAACAATTCATGCATAATACATTGGTAAAAATTGGGTGACAAACACTTTTTCACAACTTGAATCGAGAAGCATTTTCAATGCTAAATAAGTTTACAAATAATGTTACGTTAAAAACGAATTTTTAAAAGCTAAGCTTTAATTTTTTTGGCTTTAGCTTCATGCGAAATAAATATTATTTCGTTGCGGAAGGCTAGCTGCAGTATTAGTACATTTTGAAATCGTAGTAGTGAGTAGAATAAAAGCTCATAAAAGAGTGTGTACTGAGACACATAGTGGAAGTGACACCTGTTACATTGAAATTTGTACTCTGAAGAATGAACGTTTTGTTAGCAGTGAGATTTTACATTTTCTGTTTTGTATAAATATTAAAATGCAAAAAAATTAATATAAATTAAAAAAATTGTTTTCACCAATTGGTGAACACTTCAACGTCAAAATTAAATCACGCAACTTTCATTCCACTGATAAGAAAGCAATGAATGAAAATGTATAGAGAAGGGCGAGGAAAAGAGGGAAATGAATCAAATAGAGTTGAACGGGCTTAGCTTTTGTAAGGAAGGTCAGTGATAACATTTTTTTGTTTCATGTGCTTCGCTGCATGACCATTTTGTTTGTTTCATTTTACAGACTTTGCTGCATGACTGTTTTTAGTTTACTACCCCGCACAAGGAAGTTTCACTTCAAAAATTTTTGGTTCACCATTGGTAAGAATTTTTTTCATCCACATTGGGTAGGGTTTTTTTTTTTTTATTTTAATTTTATTTTGAAAATTTCACATATTACTGTTTCAAAAATATATCTTTATATGGAAACGGAATCAACAATGGCTGTGGGAGTAGTGAAACATGAGAGAGTAACTCTAAGGCAAGCTGAAATAATTTATAGTATACCTAGTTCAACTCTTCGACACTATACACTTTCAAATAACAATTTTACTCATCCAGACCTAATTCCAGTCTTGGGAAAGGCAATCGAGATGGAATTAATGAAGGTAATAAGCATCCTTGAAAAAATTGGCCATGAGCTGTCGAGAGTAGAAGTACTGAATCTTAGGCATATGCTCACTTATTCAGTTTTTAAATTTGAAAACAAATTTCAATTTTTCATATTCATTCAGTCCAATCTCTTTTTTTTTTTTTTTTTTTTTTTTTTTGTTTTGTGTAAAATATGTAACATTCTCAGTGGATTAGTATTATTGACGTATCAAAGCCTGTACAAACTAGCTGAGCTCAAAACAATCATTTTTTTAACATATAATTATTTACAACTTAAAATCTTAAATAACTACCAAATGACTTTAAGTCGGCGAAGAATGGATGTATATTGTAACCTAATTACTCGATTTTTTTTATCTACACATAATGAGAATGGCTAAAGAAATCGATTAAGAATTTGAAAGAAAAGTATGTGTTCCCTAACGAATTACCAAGTAATATGTAGTTATCACGATTCAGAAAACGCCATAGCTTCGTTTTGAGATCCCCAAGAAATCTTGCTGATGGTCAAGCACTAATGTTGACTATTGAGGCTTGTAATGAGTTAACTGAGAGCTGAACTAAAATTGTTCGAAGTTTACAAGTTGGTCCTGAAGAAATATTTAATATAGACGAAACTGGACTTCAAATAGTAACGAAGTGACCAAAAGTGGTTGTCCATAAAAACCAAAAAAATAAGTTCAGTAAAAAAATCAGGGGAAAGGAGTGAGACAATTCAGTAGCTGTATGCCAGAATGCAGCTAGAAAGTTATTTGTACCACCTTTCGTTATTTTCAAGAAGGGATTTTTATCTACCAAAACTCCTGTTGCAGATTTCCCTGTATATACTACGTTTGCAGTTTTGGACTCCGGATATATGGTCACCGAATTATTCCTTCAATGACTGAATGTTTTTGTGAAAAAAATACCACTAGAATGTCCCATTTTTTTAGTACATATTAGATGCGCATGCATCACATTTGTTATGTGAGGAGTTGAAAATTTATAAAAAGAACGACATTCATGTATTCATACTACCTCCTACACACCACTCATCCATACCAATCTCTGGATCTTGCTGTATTCAAACCATTGAAGGAGAGATTTCCACAGAATGCACTAAACGCTTACGACTGAAGAAAAGCTAAGTTAATAAGCATGGTTTTGAAAAAGTCTATATCCCCGCCAATTACAGCGTAATAACGCATCTGAATGCCATAAACGGATTTCGTAAGTGTGTTTTATGGCAAATTGATAAAACTTAATCCCACGTTATCTACTTCTCATCAGTCTGTGTCACTGTCATCTAACTCACCACCTACATTATCCAACTTGGCTACAAGTCCTTCAGATGCAGCTGCAAATGTTGTTGTCAGTGTAATCAAGGATATGTTAACTTCATCTCCAATTTTTCAAAAGAAACCATTTAGACGAATAACAATCTCAAGCTGCTTAACATCCGGTCAATATTTAATTGAGCTTCAAAAGGCATCAAAAAATAAGGCAAAACGATAATTGTGTCCTACGTTTTAGTCTCATTAACGGCTTGTGACAAAAAATATGTAAAAAAAGTTTGTCGGGCGTGTTTTGACAGTATTGCAGGAAGAACTTTTTTTATATGTACTCAATAGGTGAGTTGAATTTTCAATATTTTGATGTATGCAAGCAAAATCTTCCAACAAATTCAATTTTTCTTGAAGTTAAAATGAACGTGACATTTTTATTTTAGATATACTTTGCCATACTTGCTGGCTAATGATCATTATTTTTTATTTTTCCAATAATTAGTCACACACAGACCTACACAAAAAGATAATCGCTTCTTTGAGGGGAAAACTCGGCTCTCACAATTTCATGCAAGTAACTTCGGGTGTTCAAAAGTACTAAAAACTACTAACCAGAGAAGGTAAACCTTAAATAATAGCGCTGTTGTTTAGGCATGGGAATGACCAAGAGACATTGTCAAACAGCATAAACATTAATGAAAATTTAATGACATATGAATGAGTTACATTAATGGAAAATTTTGCCACTAATTTAAAAAAAGAAAATTCTAAAGGAGTGATTGACATCCATGAATATAACGGTTGTCTCTAAAATACAAGAAAGGAAACAGAACAGGTACAACTTCCAATTTTAAAGCGAATTCGGCTACAAACCATAACATATGATTACACTTAATGACGTAAACTATTTTTCTTGTTTTACAAGTGGACGTGTCCATAACTAGGAGATTCATTAACTCATACAACTCCTGAAAAAGTGGGTTAACCAAGTTCCAGTTTTCGGCCTATTAGTTCTGGTTGTATAAGACAAATTATTCCATGGAAATTTTCTCAATCTGAAGGGTAGTCCACAGTTAGTAAGACCTTCTGATTATGGGACATGAAGACTTCTACAAAAAAGGGTAACAAGTAAAAGGGAGGTATGATATTGGAAATTAAACATGGTTATGCGTAGCTAAGGGTTCAAACTAGACATTTCAATAAAAAAATCTGACCCAATGATAGCATGTCCATATATGGTAATTTACCTCAATATGTTTCTTCATCGTGAACCTTTGAATATCATATTAACGGGTTTTTACTATTATTACAATAATTCAGAGTGACTACACTTCAATTTCATCAAATTTGACTATTAAAATTTTGTAGTGTAGGGATTCCAATACAAATTTTATGTTAGATGCGGCGGCAATTGGCAAATTACATCACTTGCGAATTTTTTGGAATTTTCAATCATTTTTTCAAAGAAATGTTAGAAGCTTTCCAAAATCAAATTGTGGAAGTTTGAAGTCGTATCATCAATATTGAAGAAAATATTGACAAAACGTAAAATGGATACGCCAACTTTTTAAAGTGAGCTAAAACTGTTCAGGAAAAATGTGATTTGAAGCATTAAAAAAGCTGTAGCCTATTCTTATAAACAACATTTGATTTCACAATAGCTTTCACTGGAGCCATATACTGAGTATTGATGTATCTGCCACATGCGAAATTCTATCTCGATCTCAGCAAATATCACTCGAATAAACTTGACACGTTCATCATTCATTCGATATCGTTCACCATTCGCTTCCTCCTTAAGTAATTAAGAAAAGCTATTCACAATGCTTAGAAAACATAATTGAAACTTTTCGAGTTCTAAAAACAAAATTAGCGTGTATTTTCTTATGCGGGCAGTTATGAAGAATAAAGTGATAACTCTGTCCGGAAATATAACAGCAGTGACCCAGCCTAGATATACCAACGAAGGGATAGATGTGGTGGTAACTGGAAACAACTGGAAAACATATTCATAACGCAAAAATTTAATATTTTCATTTTCTTCAATTGAAAAAAAATCTAGCAAAACTATGATGATCATGAGGGGTATAATTTTTTCAGAATCTACCGAAGCCTCACCAGAAAACGATCGAAAATATCTACTGTTAATAAGAATCATGAAATGATTTGACGATTATCATTCCAGGAAAAAATAACAAGATCTTCAGAACACTCCTCCCTGGAAAATTTTATCTCGGCATCGCTCTGAAGAGAGTAGTATTCTTAATTCTTACGGTGATTCTAACCTTCCAGTAATCCATCTGGTTACGTCACGGTAAAACAGAGTGAACTTTGTACAGGATATGCCGTTTTTTTTTTTTTTTCAAAACCAGCAAAAATCGCCTGGAAATCCATAAAGAAAAATCTCACTATATTTTACAAGGTCATATTAAAAGTAATTAATCTATATTTAGGGATCGAAACAGCAGGGGTGGGATCGATTTAAAGTAGAGGAAGGAATCCTGGGATTTTTTCGTTTTTTTTTTTAATCAGAGAGTGAGTGAACAAGTAAGTGGGATTTAATCAACTCTTCCAAGATTGAATCAAGATCGATTGAGAGTGAATTACTAAAAGAGTGAAAGAGCGAATGAGAGATTCCTTAAAATTTGGAATCATTCACTTCTTCAAGGACAAACCAGATTGAATTATTATCAGCAGTTATTTATATATTTTCTTGTTTTTATTTCTGTTCTGCATATATTTTGATTTTTATTGGGGCATTTTTTTTTTCCCTACCCCCTTATTGTTTGTCTTTCTTCCATTAACCTATATTCACAAAATTTTGAGAAACAAAAAAGAAAAATAAAGATTCAATCGAATTCAATCAGAGTGAATCATTTTTCTAACTGCTCTGAAATCGATTCAATCGGATTGATTTGAAATTATTAAATTCTAGAGTAAATAAAGAGTTTTATATAAGAATTGAAACATTTTTTTGGAAAGTGAATGGGAGTTTTGGTTTCACTTCCAACCACTGCGCAATCCTGTGGCACTTTCGCACATTCAATCAAATATCTTGACAAAAAAAAGACTAATGTACATTTTTGGAAGCAATGAAAATAAAAACATGTTAAACTAATCCAATCATGGGAGCAAACAGTAAAGTATTTTGAGTTAAATTAATGCTGTCAGCTGTCCGCACACTAAGAAAAAATTCGATACACACCTTATTTTATTTCATTGATTTTTCCAATCGTAGTATTCCTTGACGTGCAACTCATAATTGTGGAATATCAAATTAATTTTGGTTTAAAAAAAATCAACAATTAAAATTTTTTGCAACACAGAAAAACCTCGATTATCCGACTCCTCAGATTAACCGACCATGTTTCCTTCCACACGTCATGAAAAAAACCTAAAATCTAAATCAAAAATCTAGAATGAAGTACCTATTCTGGATTTGGTTTCGTTAGAAAATACGAAAGTGAAACTTATTGACGAGGCTTAAATTCCCAGAAATACCCAATAATTTTGACCAGAATATTTGCCGGGAAAGATTACGATTCGAAGGAATAAATGGCAGGAGTTTACCACGTGATTACACTACTGGAAAAAATTATCATGTCGTTGGTTGTTTATCAAGCACAAAGTAGATTTTCGTGGAGAATCTACAAAAAATATTAAAAAATATTTACATTTTATCGCTCGCTCCGCTTGCGAAGTTATCTTCTCCAGAATTATAAAAACCCATTTCGCAAATACATTATGAATACTGCACCCGAATACAAATGTAATTTTCAATTTATTTAGGGCCTACAAATTTTTTACCATTTTTTCTCCGCAACGCTGGTCCTAATTACATGAAAGTCCAATAAGATTCTAGGGTACTTGCATTTCGCGCTTATTTTAACTCAGAAATTAACGTAACGTATAAGAATGGTGTACTCACTGTACTCACTGTACTGAGAGAAAAGATCCGAAGTGATTATCACGGGATTAACCAGTATTTTTCTAACGACTAGCAGCTTCAAGTGAAATTCACAAGCACTTTTAAGAAAATACGTCAGATATCTAAAACTTGTAATTTCACCGGTTAAAATAATGAGTTTTAGATATTCATTCGACAAAAATTTCGCATGCATGAAACCCATTCAAAATAACCCAACATCAGAAAGTTGCATATAAGTCGTACAAAATAATTTTTTAGGATTCCTGTTAATCAGTGCATCAAAAGCTACAGAGTATAAAATCAAAACTCGAGACACAATTTACAAGATCGCACCATTCACAGAATATAAAACGAAGTATAATCCATAACTAAAATTCACAATGAAAAAACGCGCGCACACGCACAAATTAATGTCTTAAGGTTACTCGAAGTGAAGTGAATTAAAATCTGTCTCTAAATGATCGACTAAATACATTTCACAAAATTCCACCGACGAAAAAAGAAAGGACCACCAAAATTCACAGATTTTCGAAAGCTCGCACACGTAAATAACACTAATTTTTTACACGAGAAGCCATGTATATGAATCAGAAAGGGGGAGGGGCGTTGCAAACCGAACACAAAAAAATTGTTACGCAAGACTCAGACAACTCAGAACACTCACGTTGCACTCGGCACAAGTGAACTCGGTAAAACAAAGTTGAGGATAAAAATGGAGGGAAAAACACACCAAAAACTATCAATAATAAACAGAGTAAAAACGAAAAAACCGATAACGAAACAGTAAAATACTGGCAACGAAAATTCGATCATCAAGTAATTGCGAAATAGAAATTCCGTTTAACCGGCACAAGAATATTTGTGTTGAACAAAAGGCGAAAATGTGTGGAGAACAGAAAACTTCATGCAAACGACGCAAACATTAGCAGTTGCTACCGACCATGTCGAAACTGCGTGTAGAATGAAAACTTCAATTCAAATAAAAGGCAAGTACTACAGTGCCAGTCGTCCTCCTTCTCAACACTGTACATTGCTTACTTTTTTTATCATTAGCGCAAAAGCAAAACATTCAAAATGTCTCGCGACGACAACGAACAAAAAAAAAAAAAAAATCAGTTTCTATTCCACATTTTCACTGTACCACCGCTAGTCTACCCTTCCACGCCATTCTTCTATCTATTTAATCAACCGCGAAAAAATTGCAAAAGTAACGAAATCAAGTAGTCACAAGTACAAAATTACAAACGTTGCAACCGAAGAATCCTACGCTCTTCTTACGACGCTATCATTCGTTATCTTTCACCCCGCCACGCCTCAATCAAATGCGCGTTCCACCACACAACAGAATTTTTCAAAAGAGCTTCAATACTGAGCGTTTTGTTAGGACCCATGATTTGTGACGTCATTATTTTCTGAATTGTTTTTTTGTTGTTTCATCATACTAATGGGCGATGTTGACTGTTGAGCTATTTTACAAAATTTTAATTTAATGTCATAAATCTCTGAAAAATTTCAGAATTGAAACTAATGGTTTTAACTTGTCGATAACTTCGGTTTTTTTGACAGAAAGTAACTTATTTATTGCATGATTCATCAACTTAATTAAATTCAAGAAATTCAATATTCCATTACTTTAAATGAGATATAGAAAATTTAAATATGTTAAATGAGTATCTTTGTTATGAATTCAAAGCACCCGCCTCTGAAAATAACAGGGTGTACAAAAAGAAAAACATTATTCAGAGTTATTAGGACATTAGGAGTACAGAACCAAGTTCCTATTTTTTCCATATTTGATTAACGTTATCGACAGGAAATGCGAGAGAACTGTTGGTTGTAGAGAGCTGCAATTTAGTAGAGACATCGAAGTATGTTAGTTGAAGATTCTGTGAAAATTTGGCTGAAATCATTTGGATGGTTTTCGAGATATTGCTGAAATTCCCCAACTAAGTTGAATTCATTTTAATATCATTTAAATTATTCAATCTGAACAGAATTTCAGCAATATCTCGAAAAGCACACATAGGATTTCAGCCAAATTTTCACAGAATCTTGAACTAACATACCTCGATGTCTCGACAAAATTTTAGTTCATCACAATCAATAGTTTTCTCGCAATTTGTTATATATGGCAACATTGCTACGCATACTTTAACTACACTCCTTTACCTATCAGCTGTAGGTATTCTTCTTTGTTCTCGATCTTTCTGTTTTAGCGTCATATCATTCTATTCATTAACATTTAGCTACGAATACTCTAACGTTTCGTTTTTTTATTATCATGTCTTATAATTTAATAATACATGATTAAATATCAATTTTATTCATTTATCACATATTGGCGACCAGAATTACAAATTTGTGTGTGTTTAGTGCAAGTGAAAGCGTAAGATGAATTGAATTCCTTATCATCAATAATTCGTTCCTCTGGTTTTGTGTTGTTCTTGTGTTTGTCATGCTAATTTTAAATTCAACACCAGAACATAACAGAAATGGAGATGGCAGTTCTGTTCCTGCTAAGTCAATTCTTGATAGAATTGCCAACTTCAAGTTCGAGAAATTTTCACCAGGTAAAGATAATTGGAAATATTATCTTCAGCGGTTTGAACTTGAGATGAGTTTGCTGCAACTTAATGTTCCTGCCCTCTCTTCATATTGTCGCGATCTTTTGTTACAAGCTATTGGTGGTGAATTGTACCACACTGTCTCTGATCATTTTGATTCAACGCCTGTATCTACAGTCAGTTATGATGAGCTAACCTCATTTTTAACCAGCCACAACACTAAACCAGTAAACTATATTATTGCTCACTGTGAATTTGGTCACTGTACTTGCGACTCTACAATGTCAGTTTCCAATTTTTTGGCTAAACTGCGTTCCTTGGCTCCAGATTGTCAGTTTGGTGCTTCGTTAGATAAACGGCTTCGCAATCAATTTCTTATTGATCTAAAAAATCCTCCGATGATCAGCGCATTTCCCTACAGACAAGTTAGCTGATATTGTTAATTCTGCTCTGAACATCGAAGCGGTGCAACAACTAGCTGCATTTGAGACAGATCCTGTGTCTGTTTCCCCACATTCGAACAATGTTAACCAAGTTCGATCTTCTTACAACAAAAAGAAAAATTTCAACAAGAAACCTGCTTTCAAACAATCAGATGTGAATAATAGTTTGTCACCTTCCAATAAGCAGTCTTTCACCAACACCAAAACCAACAAATCCAACAATGGCCGAACTTCTTCGTCTAATGTGAACAAAGGTGAAAAACAAATGTTACTTAATCCTTTAGAAAATTGTCTTTGTTGTGCGGATAAACTTCATGACAAAGCTGAAGACTGCAGGGCAATTAAAGCTACTTATCGTGCATGCAAAAAGTTTGGTCACTACGATCACGCCTGTGTGTCAACTGATTGTGCAAAAATTCTTCAAAAAGCAGTTCGTTATGTGACACAACCTGAGCCCTGTGCTTCGCCAATGCTTTTTCATCAGCTAGTGAAGATTATCGTCATCTCTACAACATCAATTCAACATTTTCCAAGGGCTGCTACTACATCAAGCCAACTGTAAATCGCAAACCATTAAAATGGAGTATGATACTGCTGCTGATGTATCTGTAATTGGGTCTCAAACCTGGAAACCCCTGGGCTCCCCAGAGGTATATCCGTCAACAAACGTTTGTGGTTATGGAAACGCTCCTATCGACGTACTAGGTGAGCTAAATGTTTTTGTTCAACTTGGTGGTGTTTCTTGAAAATTACCGTTAATTGTTTCTCGTAAAGTGGGTGCATCTTTATTTGGCAAAAATTGGATGTCTGAACTTAACGTTGGACCACTTTCACCACGCACTTCCAATTTTCTTACATATGTTGACAATGATTCGTCACCTGGAGTAAATAACGTTGCATTAGATCCTGATGTCAAGTCAATTTTAACGGAGTTTAACAATTTGTTTAATGCTGACATCAGTGCCATATGTAACTTTCAAACTAATGCCTAATGCTTAACCAAAAATTTTTAAATCTCGTTCAGTTCCTATTGTTCTGAAATAGTCAGTGGCTGCAGAATTTGATCATTTGGTTGCTAATGATGTTATTGAACCAGTCAATGTTGTGGAAATACCAATTGAATGGGCATCACCTGTTGTCATTGACAGTAGAAAAAATGGCAAGGTTAGAATTTGTGCCGATTTTAAAGTAACAGTTAATCGTTTTGTTAAGAAACAACAACATTCTTTGCCGAATTTGAGCCAAGTGGCAAATCAATTTGCTGGTTTTAAGAATTCAGCATAATTTATCTTAAGGATGCTTTTCATCAAGTAGTTGTTCATCCTTCCTGCCAAAAATATTTAGTTATTGCTACTGAAAAAGGGCATTTTCGATACAAACGTTTACCATTTGAGATTACAGTTGCACCAATGCTTTTTTAACGATTTATGGATACTGTTTTTGCTGATATCCCTGGTGTAGTTTGTGTGCAAGATGATATCACTTTTGGTGGAGTTGATCAAACTGATCATCTTCAACATTTATGTCTTGTTCTTCAACGTTTACAAGTCGGCATTACTGTTCATCCTGAAAAGGTCAGACTTTAAAAAAAAGAAATTGTATTTTTGGGGCACATTATCAATGCTAATGCCATTTGTCCAATACCTAAGAAGGTTGATGCTATTAAATCAATGCCTGCTCCAACAAATGTTTCTGAGCTGCGATCCTGTCTAGGCAGTATTAACCAGTTTAATAACTTCATTCCCAACCTTTTGCCTTCCTGCCAAATTTTACATCATTTACTACAAAAAAACACCTCGTGGTTGTGGGGTAAGCCTGAACAAGAAACCTTTGATCATCTTAAAATGCTGATTACTTCAGATCAAGTTTTAATACACTACAGTTCTCATCTTCCTGTTGTCTTGTCATATGACGCTTCAGTAGAAGGAATTGGTGCCATTCTGTTACATCGTTATCCTGATGGAAAAATTTGAACAATTTCTGCTGCATCTAGTACACTTACTCCAGCTGAGAAAAATTATTCTTCTATCGATCCTGAGGCTTTAGCCATCGTTTTTGGTATCGATAAATTTTACAAGTATCTTTTTGGTCGACACTTCTACTCACACATTGATCACAGGCCTCTCAAACGTTTGTTTCGGGAAAAGTCTGAGATCCCAAAACTGGCAGCTTCAAAGTTAGTCACCTGGGCTATTCAGCTTTCTGCTTTTGATTATGCTATGACCTACATTCCTGGCAGTCAAAATTGCATTGCCTATGCTCTCTCACGTCTTCCTGTTGTTGGCAATCCTACACATCGTTTGAACTCAATGCAAGTCAATGTGTTAACCAACTTGTAGTTGAAAAATTGTACAATCTTTCCCTCACACATAATACTATTCGTAATCAAACTTCTGCTGATCCAACTTTACAACTTGTCATCCGTTATTTGTCATCATCATGGCCAGAACGTTCAAATCTTCCTGCTAAGTTGGCACCATATTATAAAAAACATGACATACTTACTTTCAAGCAAGGTATTCTCCTGTTGGGCAATCGAGTTGTCATTCCGAGTTCCATTCAACACTTTATTTTGCAGAAATTACATTTCATTCATCCTGGTATCAATGCTGTGAAGTCTTTAGCTCGATCTACAGTTTGGTGGCCCAAATGTGACCCAAATATTGAAATTTTCATTAAGAAATGTCAACATTGCCAGAAAAATGGTCCTTGTGAACCTCAAACACCTTTAAATTTGTGGAACACGACTGAAAACGCTTGGGACAGAATTCATATTGATTTTACTGAACCATTCGAAGGTCAATATTGGTTCGCTGCGATTGATGCATATTCATGCTGGTTAGAGATTTTTCCTATGTCTCATGCCAATGCGAATAATACAGTCCAGTTGCTACGTTCCTTATTCACACGTTTTGGACTTCCACGTCAGATCGTCTCCAACAACGGTTCTCATTTTACTTCGACTGAATTTAAACAATTTTGTTCCAAGAATGGCATTAAGCTTGCGTTCACTACTCCTTAACATTCTCGCAGTAATGGCTTGGTAGAAAGTGCTATCCGAACTTTTAAATGGCGATTCTCAAAAACTTTTACTGATATTCCTGATTTTAACAAATGTCTTCAAGAAATGCTTTTTATTTATCGAACAACGGAACATTCAACAACCGGTTGTACACCTGCTGAGTTATTTCTGGGTCGCCGTGTTAATACAATTTTCGATCTTCTAAAACCTTCTGTTCACAATAACATCGGTCAACGACAATTTATGATGAAGCACAACAAAGATTGTCATGCCTCTGAATGTGAATTTTCTTCTAATGATACTGTTTATGTACGCCGTCCCATCAAACATGGTCTTCTGCTGTAGTCTCTCAACGCACATCACTCTTATCTTACACCCTCAACTCTGGTCAACGAGTTCATGCTGATCATCTTAAAGTTCGAGCGAATGAGGAAACTGAGACATCTCCAGCATCTGTTTCACCTATTGTAATACCAGATATTTCTTCTGAGTTCGTTTCTAGTCCACTTAAATCGCCTAGTCCAGCTCAGTCCACACCCATTGTTCGTCATTCGTCTCGCCGTAGAAAGTGTAAACCTCCTCTAACTTTTCAAGACAAATTTAATATTCAACATTTTGTTTTTTGTTTTTTTTTTTTTACTATTTTTGTATCGTTTAACTTTAAATTTTTAACTCTTTTTAAAGGGGAGAAATGTTATATATGGCAACATTGCTACGCATACTTTAACTACACGCCTTTACTTATCAGCTGTACTCTTCTTTGCTCTCGATCTTTCTGTTTTAGCGTCATATCATTCTATTCATTAACATTTAGCTAAGAATACTCTAACGTTTTGTTTTGTTATTATCATGTCTTATAATTTAATAATACATGATTAAATATCAATTTTATTCATTTACCACACAATTCCTCTGATAACTTTGAATTCCCTAAAAGTTAGCACAACTTCTGTGGATTTAGCATCAAAAATACTAAAATCATGTTTTCGTTTAGCAGAAGTAAGTTGATAATATAAATAAATCAGTATGAATTTACCTAATTCTCGTATTTTTCCAAAATAAAATAATTTTTATACAAGGGTGAAGATTCCCCCACAAAATGCCATGAGGGCAAACAAAAATTAAACAAAGAAAAAATTTATAATAAAAATAATGACGTCACAGACCACACGGGTCCAAAGAAAACGCTCAGTATTGAAGCTCTCGTAATTTTTCGTTTTCAACTTTTATCAAAGACGATTTATAATTAAAGAAAATTTTGTAGTCTACTTTTCTTCGCTCAGAGTAGATATAGAATCGGTGAACGATTGTAGTACGTGTTCTCGTTTATTTTTCATTGCCCTGTACCCAAACGTCATACAACAGTACAGCCGAAGAGATGTCTAACGCCCGATCGAAAAATTGTTCGCATAACATTATTATATTCATTTTGTTCGAAAAATGAGTGATTGGCGAGTCGAATCTTTTTAGTTTTTCGTTTTCGAAAATGAGCGATTCATAATTTGATTTATTTGTGTATGGTATTGTAACAAGAGATTTTTGATTTCAATCAAACTATCGTGATTTGCCTGATCACAGTGACAGATTATTGTTTTATTTCCTTTATTGGGTACTCTTCTTATCATAATATTTAATCAATAAACAACGACAAAAAAAACTTACAATAAATCAATTTCAATTTCGTCCACGGCTTCACGAAAAATGATGAAACAAAAACGTAACGACTAAAAATTATTTTTCCTTCCTTCACTTCCCACTTTTTTTCCAAATATTTTTTCCAACTTATTTCTTTTAATATCCATTCGAGGTACTAGGTTAATGGCATGAACGCCAATAAAAGAAAGGCTATATAGATTTTGATGACGAGATAATGGCGACAGACGACGATAAGCACAGCTTACAACAGATTGTGACAGTTCAGTAATAATAATAATAATAATAATAATAATAATAATAATAATAAAGAAAGAAAAAAAAAACGAAAACCTTACAGCAAATTGGTTCGACACCGATTAACTGATTATGATTTTATTTCTTCTCAGCAGTGTCTTTTCATTCTCTCATTCTGTTTTTAAGTAGATGTTTGAAAAAATCTACTAATTAAAATTTCCAGAGTATTCGGATCCTGGGGTGGGAGTGGGTATGTTTTTCGTTTCATAATCTTCTGAGCATTATGGCATTGTTTTTGAAAATTCGTTTTTATACGGTTTTATTTTACTTACTCAATTTGTTGAAGTATACCGGATGACCAACTTCAGTGCTACTTTCACGTGATAATTACAATTTGATTTGGGAATGAGACTTGAACTTTTGAATTACTGAGTGTAAAAGAAAAGTACCTATGCTATGAAATTGTGAAATTTTGGTAAATGCACATGAAGGCCATCCTGGTATTGTCAAAATGAAGTTACGCCTACGTTTGAAAGTATGGTGACCTGGTATCGATAAATAAGCTGAAAAATTTGTTCATACTTGCAATAGTTGCCAAAAAGTTGCTAAATTGATTATTCGTGAAATAATGTCAAAAAGAACTTTGCCAGATGGTCCATGGCAAGACTTAGCTATCGATTATAAGGTAGAAAGTTCTAGAGAAAATCATTGTGTGGTGGTAGACTATTTCAGCAAATAAGTATGTTGAAGTTGAAATTGTATCCAAGGCCACTACTTCATCTACTATACGTTTTTTGGTAGATTTATTTTCTCTACATGGCATTCCCTATTTGTTAACATCAGATAATGGGCCTCAATTTGTTTCTAAGGAGTTTGAAGAATTTTGCGCTAATTTTGGATTTAGGCATTATAAAACACCTCCTTATTGGCCCCAAGTAAATGATAAAGTAGAACGACAGAATCGAAGTATTCAGAAAATTATTCAGATTGCTAAATTGAATAAAGAAGATTGGTGGAATGTGATTCAGAACTGTCTGTTATGTATCGAGCAACTCCGCATTTTGTTACAGGAATTAGCCCAGCAGAGTTACTTTTTGGTAGAAAAATTGGGATAAATTACCAACACTCAAGGAACGAGAGGTTCTTTTTGATGTTTGTGATGGAGATTCGCTGCAGAAAAGCATGGGAATTTGGCCTGGCTTAAAGTCGAAGGACTTAGATGTTGGTCAAGAAGTACTTGGCCAATGCCCATTTTTGTCTTTTAAAGAAGAGTCCAAATTTGAACCTGAAACTGGAGTTGTCACGAGTGTAGATGGTTTTGTAATCACACTCAAGACACCTCAGAAAGTGATTGTTTGTTCCAGAAGTCAAGTGGAGCCGTATGCTGCTAGACTCTGAAGAAAAATTCAAGGAAGGAGAACCGAGTTCAAGTTCTGAACTTCCAGAAGAAATTGTTGAATTACCTTCAGGCAGTTCTATTTGTTATTCTGCACGTACCAGGCATGCCCCAGCCTATTTAAAAGACTACAAATGTTAATTTCGTTTAATTGTTTTTTTTTATTTATTTTAAGTTTTTATTTGTAGCCTGTACTTAAAAAAAAAAAATTAAATAGTAATTGTAGTATATTATCAATGTCAAGGTCGTATTTAGGTATAAAGGACGTGATAATTATTAGTACGCTAATAGCTGTTGCAGCTAGTTACTGTGCGTATTTTATTTCACTACTAAAGTTGTTGAATTATTTGTTAAAATGTTATATAAATTACAGAATTGTAGGATTTTACTGCTAATAATTAAATATATAATTATTTTCATTGTCGTATTTTTTCTTCAATAGCCACCCACTGATCCACTTATCTTAGCACAAATTTGAGACATTTCAATAGTTTTAAATTGTTTTATTAATTTCATCGAGCTTTTTCATTGTTTCACTTTAAATCTACTTTCGTCCAATAGATGGAAACGACAAAGAAACAAGCTTCTTATCATACACAATTTTAAGGGAACAGATAATACAAAGTTATCGAATGCAATTGCAAGAGAACTATTGCTTGTAGAAAGCTGAAATTTGGTGAAACATTAATATATGTTTGATGAAGATTCAGTGAGAATTTCGCTGAAATTGTGACATTGGTTCTAAAGATATAGCTGAAATTCTGAAAGGGTAATGTGATTTAAATTACTGATACAAAATAGCGTATTGTCGTACTTTTATCTATAGTGTTCTACCGTAGATACTGGATAGTCATAAAATGTAAATTGTAAATGCCAAAAAATTAGAAAATCGGATCGATTTTCAAAAGATCGATCTTTTCCTTCCGATTTTTTCCTGAGAACCGATCTTTTGAAATTTTAATAAAATTTATTAAAAAATCGATCTTTTTGCTTCTTCGCGATATCCTACTGGTGTCATTTGAGGAGAGACTAAATCGCCTAATTCAACAGATATGCATTGAGCTATTTACTAGTGATGATATAGGTACAAGACTGATCAAACTTTATAAGGGTCCGATGTACAGTGATGAATTAACTTTAACCTGAGAATAACTCGCCAATTTTCTCAGGTTAACTCAGGAACATTCTCACATCTAGAGTCAACTCGATTACTCGAATTTATCCCCTAATGTACAACGCACTTTAAGTGAACAAGAAGACAGCAAGAAAAAATAAAATGAATTGGAAGACAATTACATCTTTTTAAGTATATCTTTTTCAAAAATTATAATGATTTTCAACGAACAAAATTTATATTTTAATGATATTTGATCTCACTGCATAAACAAAATAAATAGAAACTAATAATTAAATTATCTACAAAACGGAACTAGGTAAGCATGATTTGAACACGCTGGCTGTTCAATTTAATGACATTATTGATAAATTTATTTCTTATAAATTAAACAAGACTCAAACGAAAAACTGAAAAACCAACAGTCAATTCTTTAGTAGTATCAAAACAGAATAGATGAAGAGGCGAACTGGTTCAGTTATCATAGAAACATACGAGTTATCATAGCAACATAGAAGTTAAAAAAATAAAATTTAATTAAATGAATTAAAATAAAATAACATAACATAAAATCAAGAAAAATATTTAGAAAATGGAAGAATCTGAAAATTGGGAGAACGAATAAAACTGATTAAGAAGTAATGAATACAAAAAAAAGTTTAGTAGAATTGTAGTAAGAAATAATTAATTGAAACATAAATAGTATTTGTCAACTTAATGTAATGGCTACCTATGCTATCTAACATCTGGTAGACAGTTCATTCATCAACATCCGAGTTGAGACATACGCTATTTTGGATTTTACTTTTTCGGAGCACAGTTTTATTCTGTTAGTTAAACATGAACATCGTTAAGGCGGGTACACATTTGCATCATTCCGCCAAGCTGTATTATTGGTGCGTATCGTGATACAATGCACACCAATAATACGGCTCTAATTTTATAAGGCGTTGCCCGGGATCGTATCATACCCTTATTTCTAGTGAAAGTTTTTCTAGGCAATTATTGTAGTAATCTATCAAATTATCGTGGAAGTAATAGTAACGGCAATTACAATCAGTCTCGTAATTATAATAACTACAATCGAAGTAAGTAGTGACTTTTGATGTAATAGAATACAGACATCGAATGGAAAAGGCTCGTAATGTATCATTCTTTGATACGGTACGAAGTTACGGAGCTCGTACACATTGAAATGATACGATACGGAAGAATGATACAAATGTGTTCTGGCCATTAACTGAATGAAAGAAACTGTGATTGGAAAAATTAGGATTCAAAATGGCGTATGTCTCAACCTGTACTGTGATCATAGTTTGTTTTCTAATATAGGTCATCTATAATAAAAGACAGAAATTACATAAATTTCATTAGAGTAAATTGTAACAGGAAAAAATGCCAATTTCAAACAGAGATTATGAAGATAAGTTCGTAGTATGTACAATAATTTTTTTGTCACAGGTCAGTACGAACGAATTAAAAAACAGATATTATTGAAAGTTTGATGATCGTCTCTTTCACTAGGAAACAAAGGAGATAATAATATACTTCGCAATATTTTTGATTTCTACACCTGTTCAGCAGAATTGAAAGTTGATTATGGAATTTAAGAAAACATGAAAATCATCAAAATGATTTGGAGAAAACAACTGAACATTAATCAGGTGTTGCTGCCCAACTAAAAATTTAAAACTAATATTCTGAATATAGTTATTCATCAAAAAATATAGTGTTTCACTTTTTTACACTATGAATGTCCTGTTAATATGAATTCTACAATATTAAAATACAAAGGAGGAGGTGGGTGAAGGAATTGAAAAAACTTCAAACAAAATAGTTACTTGGGATACATGCGCGTAAAAGTATGTGATCTTGGATACGAGTGTGATTCTTGAAGCACGAACCTAAGGGGAGTGATGTAAATCAAAGGAGTAGCAATCACCCACTTCACACAAGTGTCACATACTATTTTTTTCCAACAGCCCTCCCCTTAAAAAAAATTGTTAATAAACATTTTTTCGAAAATGTTAAATCTAAAAAATACAAAAACAGCAAATTTTTTCTTAATTTACGTCTTTTGTTATTTTTTTCGCAAGTACATAACTGAAGATAAATAAAAACTTCTATGGATTATACACTTAATAAGTTTTTCATTCTTTCCAGCAGTACCAACCACAATTTTCTAGCTTCAAGAGCAACTGAGGAGAATCATAAATTGAAAAAAGAGAGATTTCTAAATTCTAAAAATGGCAAATTTTTTATTAATTTGCGTTTTTTTTTTTCATTCATTTATTTTCACGCAGCTAAAGATGAGATTAAACAATTACACGAAAAGCTACTTCAAGAAAATTTTCTCTTCTTTCTAGAAATGTCAACCCCAACTTTCTATAGCTTGAATAGTGGCTCAGGAACAATCAACTGAATTAGGTGAGGTTTCTAGATTACAAAAACTGGCCAATTTTATATTAATTAGTTCTTTTCGTTTATTTATTTTTAAATAGTTACAGTTAACTGAAAAATTATGTCAAAATTTTGCAAATTTATCCTTTTTCTAACAACACAAAACCCAACTCTCTAGCTTAAATACAGGCTGAGGAATCATTAAGTTAAACAAAATAGGTTTGTTTCAAAGTTAGCAATTTGACAATCAGTTTTTTGTAAAATCCTGAAGTGTAGAAATTTCAGTGTTGGATGAAACACATGACGCATGCGCAGCCAAGACACTAAATAATGTAGTGGTATTGATTTTTTTTTCGATCAATCGATTATCAATAAAATCAGATCTTGAAAAAATCTATTTTTTTATATTTTTAGAATTTTGATCACTTTTATCAATTAGACAATTTTGGCAAAATTAATTTTCGATTTTTTTCGTACGAATTTCTCGATTTCATTTTCAAACAACCAATTTATTGCAATGTTAAATTAAATCGTCTTAATCCTCTTTCTTCATGGTATTTCGTTTGAGCTTGGTTCCTTATGCTTTTCTTACAGAAACAAAACTGAAGATCGATAAATCAATTTTCAATTTTTTAATAATCGATTATCGATCACATTAATTATTCTCTTTTCGATTAAATCGATTAAAATCGATCGACAAATTTTGAAAATTTAATGATCTAGCAAGGGCGAAGCTGTGCATGCGCAAAATTTTACTTTTTAACAGAGGTGTAAAATCTCCTTCTCCACGTGTAATTAATTCGCGCAAAAACGTCCAGGGTTGCCAGACTAGAGGATTTATCTTCAATTTGAGGACTTTCTACCACTGAAAAAAAGTTGGGGATATTTTTGGTAGATTTTTAATTTTTGGAGGATTTTTGGGAATTTTCAGTATTTTTTTCATTATTTTCTCAAAATATAAATATGCTATTTCTAAAATCAAACAATTTATTCAAACGAATATAAAAAATGAAATATATAGTATTAATGACAGAGTAAAAGACTAATGACCTACCTGAATGTTAAAAAAAGTCAAAGACTATTACCTGATTATTAGAAATCTAGAATGTGCAGGCGCACAAGTGAGCCAAGGCCCGAGAGCCATATCTGAGATTGGTTACAGGCAAGAGATTTCAGAGTTCAGACTAGGAAATGTAGTTATGCTCATGCATATGCTGCACGCACAGAGCATGGATCTTATTGCATCATGCATTCTGCATTTGTGATTAGTGATTACTTTACTGATTAGTGAATAGTGATTACAGAATAATGAATACTGACATCTGAATTCAGATTTCATTTCAATTTCAGTCTCAGTTATCATTTATGCCATTATGTTTACTTTCTTAGTTCGGTAAAATTCTAGTATACAGACTACGCTTAAATTACGTTAATTTTTGAAGGAAATTGTGGATCAAGACTGTGGCAGTAGTAGAACATAATTATTAATTGTCGGAAACATTATCTTATAATTTTAATTAATTTTTTTTTGTTTGCCATAATTTATATATCCTAAACAATCTCAATGGGTGAACATAGGAAAAAGGGCTCCTGGGTGGGGTACTATATAAATTGATAGCAAAATTGTATCGATATATAATATACTATAATCACGTAATATCGATGTTAAATATCGATATGGTATATGATATATCAATGTATAATATATGTACACATTGCCATGTTATAATTAAATTAATAACGATGTATTTAAGAAGCATTAACATTGAGGAAAAAAGGGGATACAATAATAACTTAGATACATTCAATATGATAGTATGTGTTGGAAAATATCGATATTAAATATTGGTATAAATGTAACGTATCAATTTGTTTATTATAGAGGATGAGGACCGGAGATGAAACAAGAAAAGAAGATTTAAGCGAAGTTCCATCCAAGAAGCGAGTGTATTTCATAGAAGATACATAATTTAAGCAAAGTACATTTAAGAGCAATAAACGAATGATAACGGAAATGAACGAATGAGCGGCGGAAGTGGTAGAACAGTGTAGCCGCGAATAGATATAAATAAATTATGTATTTGTGTGATCGTGTGTTCGCAGGAGTGAGAGGGGAGAAGGATTGGTGGTCTCAACATTTATAATTGAAATGAATGTTACTTACCCACAAAGATTATATCGATGTATTTAATATTTGTTATCGATTTGTATGTTTTGAAAAAAATATGAGATGTGATATTAAATCAGTTATGATACAAATATGTTTATGTTTGAATTGTAGCATAAATGTACAAGATATACATGAAATTAAGAGTGGCATCATGCATATAAATAATTTTATTCTTTTTTTTTAGATAGAATAAAATTTTATGGGGGCTTGGCTCCCCCAAACCCCCAACTTTAGTGGGGGGCAAAAGCCCCCGCACCCTCTGTCTGAGTTAACATCACAGTAAATCTTTATATTATTACATGTATTAATTTATAGTTAATAATCATTGGGTTGTTTGAGAAAATTGACTAATGTTTAAATACCCCTGATTTGAGGAATGAGTCATGCGGTTGTAACCTTCTATGCAGGCAAGTGCATGCTGACAGTTTATTCAGTGTTCGGAATAGTTCAATAAGTATGCTTGTTTGTGCTTGATCAGATCATTTTGTTTGTGTAATTTCTGAGTTGTATAATTTTTGTTCTTCTGCTGTTTTCAGTGTACATAGAAAAAGAGTCAAGAATGGAAGAATTTGAATTGTGCTCTAAATCCACAAAATATCCTTGCAAACTGGATCAGTTTTGTGAAACTGAAATAATTGAATTTTATTTCAGGCACAAAATGTTACCTTTTTTTGCCCTAAATGTGGCTCTTATTTAACAGTTAATAAGAGCAACCTAAATTTTTGATGCTACAATGGTGTAGTAGATAAACATTGGTGCTGAGTGATGTGCAACTTTAAAATTACTGCCAGAAAGCATAGTTGGCTGGAAAATTCTCAAGTGGACATGAAAAAACTTTTTCAATTTACACTATTCCATTTGTGTATGACTCCCCTAAGAACCAAATTCATGCTCCAATATTTGAGAGTACCTCACAAACTGTGACAGATTGGTCCTCCTTTATTTGTGAAGTCCTTATAGATTATTGTCTGAAGAATTTTGAAAAAATGGTAGGTGGTTAAGGAAAGACTGTCAAGATAGAAGAGGTGAAGATTGGGAGAAGGAAATACAATCGTGAGCGTCGCCTAAGGGGACAATGGATTTTTGGTGGAATTGAACGGGAGTCTGGATATATTCATTTTTCCTGTTCAAGACCAAACTTCCGAAACATTAGTAACACTCATTAAAAATCATATGGCTCCAGGCACCACCATAATATCAGACTGTTGGAGAGCATACAATGTCTTGGAGGATGAGGGATTTCACCATGTAACAGTGAATCATTCTATCCAATTCAAAAATCCTGGAAGTGGGGCTCATATCAATAATATCGAGAAGGTGTGGCGTGAAGTCAGAGCTAAAATAACAAAATATGGTACAATGAAGCCCCACTTTCATGGATACTTGGCTGAATACAATTTCAAAAAAAAGTTCCCAAATTATTGCGACAGAATTCATGAATTTATCCTGGCTGCTGCAACTTTATATGATGTATAGAATTATTAATTTAATTTTCTTTTTTGATACGTCTTTGAAGCGATATTAATTTTGTTTTTTTATTTCATTTTCAATTTTTTGCATAACACTTAATATTCATTGTTAGTTATTTTGTAATATACAGTGAAAATATTAAGGATAGAAAACATTTTTTTCAGTTTTGTTTTTAGTCATGAATAATACATATGACAATTTATATTGGCATTATTTAAATGTATTCAAATATTTTGAAGGCCACTGCACAAGGATGAGTGGACTAATGAGTAATAATTTTTAAATTATAGAAAAATATTTTTGAGGCCCCAGCGCAAGGTCGTGTGGTGTAATAAATAATGATCTTTAAATTTTATGAAAATATTTTCAAACCCCTCCGCAACGTTGTTTTCCAAAAATAATTTTATTTTTAAATTTGGTTGAGAATATGCTGAAAAGGATCGGTAAAGTTTGTGTCAAAAAATGTGAAATTTTTAATTTGCAAATATTAAGATGAAGAAACACAATAAGAAGAGTTCATATTTGTCTGTTTCAGTCAGTGTGAAGTTTAGCTGTGAGGTGAAGGTATGCGGCTAACAATTGGAAAGCTATGGTTTGACTCCAAACAGGAGAAAACAGAAAATAGCTTAAAAGTGATGGAAGCGTAGGCTAGGTTTGAGAATAGCCAAATACAAAAAATGACAATGAGATTCATGGAGACAAACAGAGTGGAGTAAAGAAGGTGAACGTACACAAAGAGAATAGTGAAAAACGTACGAACGAAGGTAGAAGTAGAAATTTGAGAGGAATGTGTTGGGGAAAGAATGGACGATGAGTGGTAGGAAGGCAGATGGATGTGTATGGGCAAAATAAAAGAAGGAAGGGAAAGAATGTGCAAGAGAGACGTACGTACTGAACTGATAAGCGAAAGAAGAACATATATTACGTATGTGCAAAGAATATACATTTTTTTTTTAAATCTTAAATTTTCCAAATTGAATAATTGGGCCACAAATCATTGCCGACAGCTGAAAATTTGAAAATAGGCTCAGGACAACAACCCCCTTCCAAATATATAAAAATTAAAACGATCGGAAGATAGTTCATATTCTAGAACAGTACCTTTAGTTCTTACAGATAATAAAATTAAACCGATTTGAATAACTGAATTATGAGAAATGAAACTGAAAATTCTGAAGAATCTTATGAATTGTCATCGTCATCATCTAGGGATAGAGATGACAGGAGGCGACTCTCAAAGAAATGGAAAAAGTAATTATCACTTTTCGTTGCTTCTACTTTCTGTTTTTCTATTTTTAAATTAATTATAAAATTAATCAAGTCATTCAAGTCTCAGAAATGAAGTTTCGAACCATTAGTTTTCAGAACTAATAAAACAAAATTTATCATATTAATACCATGATAAATTTTCATTTTTCAGGATGTTAGTATCAACAAGAATTAATAAAACTAGAACTCAGATTACAAGAAAGTATCAAAATTCATGGCAAGTGAATTGACCATGGATTCAGAAGTCCAATAATGGTATTACTTACTGACATTAGTAGTAATAACTTCACAATACATGAGCCAATTGAGACAGTAAGAATTTTGATAATTTCCCGTGAGTTGTGTGAGTTGTCACACAGTAGGGTAGATGATAAATTTTAATTGAGATAGCCTAGTTAGGATTGTTCGTCAGTCCAACATTTAAATGTGTTTAAAAACAAATCTTACCACGTTTAAATTCATGCAAATTATAAAAAAGAGGAAAACAATACTTCATGAGAAGTACTGTTAGGCTGATCCGCAACACAATTGGTAGCATGTTACAATAAACTAAAATAAATATTGTTTCAAATTTCGTACTCATTGTTCCCAAATTCCGCAATTTATGACGAATATAAAAACAAAACTGCCATCCAGCCGATCCTCTCTAAAATTGATGGTGTACTACAATCAATTAAAGTAAATATTTATTTCGAATTTCGTGGCTATTGATGCAAACTTGAGCATTTTATCTCCAAAATAAAAACGAAGGAAAGTATTGTTCAGCCAATCTGTGCGAAAATTGATACTGTACCAGAATAAATCAAATTAAATATTTATTTCGAATTTCGTAGCTTTCGATTCAAAATTAAGCATTTTATATCAAAATAAAAAGAAGGGAAGTACTGTTCATCCCATCTGTATGAAAATTGGTAGTGTACTAGAACAAAGTAAATATTTATTTCAAATTTCGTGACTATAGATGAAAAATTAAGGATTTTATAGCCAAAATAAAAACGAAAATTGCCATACCAAAAACACTGTCCGGACAATCCGCACCAAAATCAATAGGTTTGATCCTTGACTTAGTACAAATGTTCATACCAAATTTCGTTTATGGGAAAAAAATTGCAAACTGTATTGTGGGAACAAGAAATGGACTTATATTTACTTATGTAGGTAATTATTCAAGTTCAAAAATTAAATAATTAATGATTATTTAAAATTTCATTTCAAAAAAATAATGACGAACAATCCCGACATAGACCATTTCAATCAAAACTTGTCATCTAGCCTACTGTGTGACAACCCACACAACTTACAAGAAATTATAAAAATTGTTACTGTCTCGATTCGCTCGTTATAAAACGGCTGTATTAGCATTTCTTTCTCATCTAATAAAATCTTAGCTAATTTAAAAATTTCTTTTCTTGTTTTACGACAGAGGGATATACTTTTTACTGCACATACTGCAGTAAAAATTTAAAAGGAGGCTCAAATGCTGTTGGAAGACACGAAACCAGAATTGAACATGTAAGGCAGAACAAGTTGATTTCTTCAACACCAAATACCTACACAATGTTAGAATTTAGGACAAATTATCGAAGCCAGCAAAATAAACTCAGAGAAAATGAACTGCACATAGCCCTATATTTAAGTGAACACGATCGTCCCATGACTGATGCTGATGACCTTATACCTATTGCTTATCAAATCGATGAATTTAGATGCTATTAATAAAATGTCATGCAGTTGAACTAAATGTACTGCATTGCTTCAGAATATCATATCACCGTTTCAGTCTCAGATTCTCATGTAAATTTTAAGCCAGAAAAAATTCAGCCTATTTTCTTTGTATTTTGATTAGTTGATGGATATTTTTCAAATTTTATTTTTAAATTTTTACATGCTTCTAACACAGAAAAAGTTATTGATGCATTTCTCACACTTATCATTCCCCAAGGTGGAACATCTTTTCGAATTTATGAAGCAATAATATCGTTTTTCAATGAAAATGAAATACCATATAAAGAAAACCAGTAGGATTTGGATCTGATGGAACAAACGTAATGATGGGCAACAATAATTCTGTTATGAGCAAGTTTTGTGAAGATATTTGTAGGTAGATGCTACCTACACGGGGTTCATGGAATCTAAGGAGGAAGACAGTGGATTACGTGCGGGGCGACCGAATTGTTTCTCGGTACCGGTAGCCAGCCGGTTTAAGTTGCCTTACCGTACACTAAGCGTACTTCCTAACTGGGGCAATCGTCCAAAGGCGATGCGGTACCATATACAAACCACAGCACGTATACTGTCAGTGAGTATGTAAGTATTACATACTCACTTGCCTCAGTTTACCGCCTCAACGGTAAACACAGAAACGCATCATTTGTATGAGTGCATACAGACGATGTACTCTGTTTAATGTGCAATGCACAATTAGTATGGGTTGCAGACTTTGGTCTGCGACCTGTCTGTTGACGCAGGGCCGAGCCCTGAGGAAGGCAAAGAGGGAAACATCCCCACAATATTCTTGATCTATTGTTTATGACATACATTTGTCATTTGTTAGCTAGAGTTGTGTCGCATGGTACTAAAAGACTTCCAGATGCTATTGAATCATTACTGAAAGATGTGTATAATTACACAAAGTATAGTTTAAAACGTACTGATGAATTTCAGAAAATTAAGGAAGCGTTGATACTTCCTAATTATTGCATATTAAAATTATGTGATATCCGGTGGCTATCATTACATATGAGGCAATATTTTGGCGGAAAGTCAAACAAAATGCAGTAAAATAAAATTTCTCTTATGCAAATATCATTAAATTAAGAGACCTCATTTGCATACTGCCACATAGTTCTGCAGCATAGAACGAATTTTCAGTTCAGTAAATTTGATTAAAACAAAGTTTTGAAATCAAATGCAAAATACAACTTTAAATGCCTTATTACACGGTAAGCAGTTATTAAAAATGAATGAAAAGCATGCTCATAATTATTGTATCACAACAAACATGTTGGAAAAATTCAATTCTGCCTTTTTATATAAAAATGATTAAGCAATAATGCATTAATGCTTACAATTTCTTAAATCTGACTATGGTTTCTGAATTCTGGTACTATTTTACTGTTACTGGTGCTGATCTCTACTCTTTTTAATTAATTGCAGACTGTTATGTTCTTGTTGAGTCGTTTTTTTTTATTACCACTGACCAATGACCAATGTTTTGTTTTTTCAATTTTTCAATTTTAATTTTTAATTTTGGTTTTTTTCCAGAAACTTTCAAAAGTAATTTTTGTTTATTTTCATCTAGTTCTGATATACTTTTCTCAAAAATTAAAATGCTTTACTTTGTGGTAAGCAGTTATTAGAATTGAATGAAAAGCATGATCATAATTATTGTATCCCAACAAAAATGTTACAAAATTCAATTATACCATTTTGTATAAAAATGATTAAGAAATAATGCATTAATGCTAACAGCTTCTTAAATCTGACTATGGTTTCTGAATTCTGGCACTATTTTACAGTTACTGGTGCTGTTATCTGTTTTTTTTAAATTATTTGTAGACTGTTATGTTCGTGTTGAGTCGTTTTTTTTATTACCACTGACCAATGACTAATGTTTTGTTTTTTCAATTTTTTAATTTTAATTTTTCATTTTGCTTGATTTTTACAAACATTCAAAATATAATTCCAGTTCATTTTCATCTAGTTCTAATATATTTTTCATTATTATTTTTTTTTTTTCAGAATTAAAAGCATGACATTATTAAACTGAGATGATAATGATGCTATCTACATTACATATTATATGCATATGCATGCTCACTCAATGAAAATTAAAGACCCAACAGATCTTAAATAAATATTAAATACTGATGAAATGCAAATTCTGCCTCCAAATGGCTGTAGAACCAATTATTGTAGCTTGCTGTTTCAGAAAAATACAATTTTCTTCAACAAACTTCCTTACCTTTTTTTACTGGAATGTTATGTAGAAACAATGAAGGATTTCATAAAACTAGTTTAAATAAGTCTAGTAAAAACGAATTATTTATTCCAAAATGACGAAAATGATCACTAGGGGTTTTTTTTTTCCTCATTAAAAAATTGGCAATGAGGATTTTTGGGGATGGATTTCTTGACAAAATTAATGATATTGGAGATTTTCCAGAATTTCAAATCTGGCAACCCTGATTAAACGTCTGTTCTTGGAGTGTATTGCAAAAAAACATTGCTTTTTATCTTTTATTTCTTCTCATCAGATTAAATAAAAATTTCAAAAATTATTTCTATAGTAGGTATAACAAAACTGTAAAATGTATAACTATCAACGTGTAAAACCAACTTCTTTTTCCATAGCTTTTTGATAAAATTCAGATGACTTCTCGATATAAGGCTGCTGCAGCCAAGCAATTGAATAAAATGACAACAACTTAGCATCTTCGCAAAAATACAGGTCTTCTTTTACTTTGAGCTTAAATTCGAGCTCTTTTTGGTACATGGTACTAATTTCAAGAACAACATCAACTGTAAAAAAGAAGTAAATATTTTATGCAATAACCCATGGCAATGAAAAACGCGTCAAACACATTTTGATTTAAACATACCAAATTTGCCAATTGGCCACGTAAGAAATAACGGTTTAGAATGATTTTGAAATTCTTGTAATTTCTGCAGGGCAGATAAGGCACGTTTCGTAACCTCCATTTTCTTAACAATATCTTCCTGGAAACGAAAAATTATGATGGGATTTGTAAAATACATCCGAAAAATATTTAGCTTTGAGTTTGTTCCTCACTTACCAGCGAAGAACACAGCTCACTTAAACTTTGTAAATAAGGACCAACATGAGTCATCGTATCAGCATTTGTTTTTGTTTTACCACTACAAAACAATGAATTGTTAAGATCGTCGTAGCCAAGAAAACTAACGTACGTGAAAGTATGAAAATAAAAAACTGAAAATGTATAGCTTAGGGTCTATTTAATTTAATCATCACCTTTTGAATTTCGCTACAAACATTTGAAACAACAATATCCAGCAAAAATGCAGACCGAATCTCGCAGATAAATATATTCGTAAGATTAATATTGAAGATTGGCCTCAAATCTTTCTTCGTAGGGTCTCGTGCAATTTCTTTTTAAGCTCTAATTCCTTCACACACACACAAAGACAGTCAAACATTTGGAAACGTATTTAGTTGTTCAACGTTTCAACTTCCTGCGCTTTATTTTCAAAATTAATCACTAATGGTAATCACTAGGCAGTAAGTCACCAAATAAGTTAATAAAAATCAAGAAATAGAACAGAAAACTTCCTCACGAAAATTGTTTCCTTCAAACTTAATTCCTCATTTAATTGAACTTGTATTTATTTTAAGGCGCAGATGAAGTGATATCCGGAAATTTGGTGAAATTTCGATCGACTACAATACAAATCTTCACAAAAATTTGCCAGTGCACCTTCAATTGACGAGTGTCATGAAATAGCAACTAACTGTTCAAAATGAAGATAAGTTACAGAGAAAAATCATAATTTTATAAATTTAGAATACATGATTCACTTCATTCGTATCAAACTTTTCATTTTTACCCCAAAAATCCTCTTATTCGATAACTCTGTATATTTGGATCAAATCTTGGAATCAAGTTTTCATCCACATAATTCAATCGGCCTTGCATCACTTAGGTGAATCTCATATAAAATAAGTCAAGTAAAAACATAATTTTTTTTTAAATACACTTCTATTATTTCACTAGCCTTAACCCCCTGCGGCTTCGCTCACAGTTATGCAGTAAATAGGTACGAAAGTTACATTTAACCAAGAGGTGTATGTTTAAATTCACGACAGATTGGTGGTTGTGAGGAGAGGAGCAATGGACACATACGTTCACGGCTATTTTGCCTATTTTATTATGATTTTAGCGATAAATGAGAATGATGTAGATATACGGTAAACTACCAGTTTTGGATCACTCTCACTTGTGAGTCAAAATTTTCAAGGTGCTGTACAGTACGGTTGTGAAAATTTATAATATAGTGTTATCTCCTAACCATAAATGTTTAAAACTTTTTAATTTAGCATTTTTGTTTTTGTGTTTTACATGAATAACAAAAGAAAGTGGAAGAAAAAACTCCCAAATGTTTACGGAGCTGTAAGGAAACAAACCCACGCCTTTATGAGGCTTTCATTTAAGAGCACAGTTTCTTATCCAAGGGAATCCCAGTTTTGGTGTAATTATCCGTAAATTTTTCAACAATCTCAATATTTAAATTTTGAAAAAAATCTCTCTTTTACCCCAAGATTTCTCAGCGGCTAGTTGAGATAGGTAGGTGAAATTGATACTGTTGGGAAGAAAAGAAAATTTTCTCAAATCAAGGACTAAATTAATTTTTTTATAGTTATCTGTTTTTCAGAAATAAACCATAAAAAAATCGTAAAATAATGGAAAAAGTTGGAAGTTTTGTTTTTGTTTTTTCTTTCAACATTAGCTCGCAATAGATTAGTCACATGTGACAATATAACCTGTCTAAAATGTATCAATAGTACGATTTTGGGTCCAAAAAAACTTATATATCATTATCACAAACCTAAGTAAATTCCCATATTTTTATGAAAAATGGAAAGAAATTAAAAATTTTTAAAGAACAATGAGGCAGAAAGTTAATTGTACTATGCAGAGTGTCATAAGCTATTGGTATAACAAAAAATATATTTTCTCCATGATCCTCATCCTTTAAAAATGTTCTTTCACTTTCCTTACTGTACAAATTAGATTGATCAAATTGTTTGTTTGGACTCGGCTTCAATTGAAAACAACGTGATGACATCAACCTGTAACTGATCTATTACTTCATTTTAGGTGAAAACTGATAATGGAAATGAATTGGTCATTGAAAAAGAAAAGGGGTCACCACTGTAAATTTTTTTATTCCATCCTTAGTTTTTGAAATAAACAACAATTTAAAAAACGACGAATTTCTCATAAATTTTCAGTTTTTTTATGGCTTATTTCTAAAAAACTAATAACGATAAAAATATAAGTTTTTGTAAAAAAATTGAGAAAATTTTTTTCTCTTTCCCATAGTACCAACCCCAGCATTATAGCTCAAATAACAACTGAGATATCATGATGTGAGAGAAAAGCAGTTTTTCTCAAAATTAAAATGTTGTGAATGTTACCAAAATAGCGGATAAATATACAAAATTTGGAATTGAATTTTATTATATAGATATGTGATAAACACTTTCCACTTAAGTCCCATGTCCAAAACTCCGAAACAAACATTAAAAAGAACAATGAAAAAATGATATAAAATTAAAATTCTGATGGGAATTCCATTCTGTATCCTACCAGGTAAAAAGCAACAACTATCTTGATGCTGTAGTTGCAGATGATGTAAGAGGGAATTACAAACAAATCCGATTTTAGTACTCTCAGATATTAGTACGAGAACTGTATTACATTTTGTCGCATTAATAACTGCAATAAAAGTCCATAAATACAGTCATAGCGCTCGTATACTGAAATGAGAATGAATGAAAAAATTTGTCAACCTAACAAGCTTGTCTGATATTTTTGCTCAATGAAAAATTTCTATAATAACTAATGCATTTCACTTTTAAAATCATACAAATACTTCGAGAATGTGACAGTTGATATCATCCCAGAATGTTTGAAAGCTAATACTTACACATTATCCCCAAGTATGTTCCCAATTAGAGTAACATACTTCGAACCTTCGATGACTTTTTCATTCCAGTCATTCAGTAGATTACATAGATCGGCTACATGATCTCGAGCTACTCGAACATTGCCGGTCAAGTTACCACTTTGTTTGATGGATGAAACAGGACTTTTTGATACTACAATAACATTAGATGGGTCGTGATTAATCGAATAAGCAGTTGATTATGAAACTAGGCGAGAAAAACATACCAAATACAGCCGAGTCATCCAAATTGCGCGCAGAACTTCTTCGTCGAGACATAATAAAGATATTCTTCACACCTTGTATAATCCCTTCAAAATTGTCTCCCCGTATATACAGCTTTTGGCAAGAAGCTTTTGTGTTTCTATTGAATTCAAAGGACGTGACTACCTTTTCCTCTATCTTTACTGAGTTGTGGTGGTGTAATAAGAATTGTGGACTCTGCTCGCATAACTGTGAGGGGGAGAAAGAAAGATTAATGAATGCTAGTTAATGTGAATAGGGTTACTTTTAGCCATAACCGATATTTTGTTCAATAATTAAAAATACTCTAAGGATATTTCCTTTTACAGAAATACTAATTTATTTTTATTATTATTATTTTCTTAGGTCTCGACTACTTGGCCATTTCACCAAGCATCTAGAATGCATCTCAACTCCATACACCTGATGAAATCTAGATTGTTGAAGATATATTACTTATCGATATCTGAGCAAAAGAGGAGTGAATAATGGTCTACAAGTGGGAATTTTTCAAGCTTATACTGGAGCTCCATAAGCGAACCAAACACAGCCATTTTGGGCCAAAAATGTGACAGTCAGTCACAAACTCACAACCTTCTGATTGCAAACCAGAGCATCTAACCACTAATACACCACACTGTCCTCCATCTTGGATTTGTATATTGTACAAGACACAGAGCGCAACTTCACCGCACTTTGGCTTGTGACAGTCTCGGATTTTTTCTGGTAATAATGTAGAATCTGTTGTTTCGGAGGAGACAACCTTCGACAAGTGCTAGCTGGTGAAGCCATAAAAGCTGCAATGGTGGCTGGTGCTGCAATCGCAGTGTCTATAAACTGGGATGTGAAGGGCTGCTTGAGGGCAACTGCTTTGTCAGCAGCAATGGCAGCCAATCTTGAGCTTGTTGGGTGTTTCACTGACTGACAGCAGGCTGTGATAAAGCAGAACAAGAATGATAGTATCATCAATATGACCATCATTGGGTTGAACCAACTTGTACTGGAAGGCTCTTGGCTTCTCTCTGGGTTCACAGATTGTCTGTTTGAGAAGTTGCAATACCCGTGTGTTTGAAGATGAAAACTTCTCAAAAATCAACTAGCAGAGGTTGTTCTAGGTCTGCTGGTAAGATCAATACTGTACAGTAGCTTAGAGAGTATGTTGGCTACCAATGGTTGGAGAAAACCAGAGATTGCTAAAAATACCTGGTGCTTTGTGACCTTACCATGGGCTTTTACCAGGTTCTCATTTTGTTGCAGCCATAGTTGCACATTCCTTGTGTTGAACTGGGGCAGAGAAGTCAATGTGCAAAGAGAAGCTTGGGCTGCCACTGAGATATTTGGTGATGCTATTATGGTTGACGCTGATTGCCTCTGAAGAATGGGCAATAGGTTGAGCAGGGTATGATCAATAATATCCTGCTGGAGTAGCTGTCTTGACACCCCCTCCAAGAGGCATAGTGGATGTCTGGATGATTGAGCAGTGGACAACTGCTAATGACAATGTGATCATCATAGTAGTCAGGGGAGGTGTGGATGTACTGGTAGGTACGCTGGTGTCCTTTACTTGGGACAATCTCCCACTCTCCTGTGTTGTCCAGAATAGAGAAAAGAAGGGAGATCAGATCATTGAATTTCTGTTGGTTTATTTGCCATCGATCCATTTTTGGAGAACTAATGCCACCAGGGCTTTGGAGAACTTGAGGATGTTTGTTCAAGTTCTTCCAGATTGAGTTGGTATTTGATGGGTGTCTTGAAAAAGACAGTTTTATCAGAATGGAGCAGAGCTACAACCTTCTTGATTGGCTGCTGGCTGATGAATGAGAGGGAGTTTAGAAAACTTCAACCTACTCGATCAGCTGTCAGGACAATAACTAAGCTCAGTTCATATGGCCAGGTAACCACTTCTAAGACGCTGTGGTAGATGTATGTGCACAATAACAATGACCTTGTCTGTGTAAGCCTAGCTCAGTATCAAAAATTAGACTACACATGGTGAGATACGTAGCCTGGTTGTACTAAAAGTATGTTCACCTTATTATATGTAGGGACTGGCCACATAGCCTACCAGTGAGTGTATAAATACACCCGTCACCACTGGTAGGAAGTCGCCACAAGAAATAAATATTATTTTATTGTGTTATTTTGTTGCAGAAAGTTGGCTGCAGTATTGCTGTGTATTAAAATTGCAGTAGTAAGTGGAATAAAAGCATATAAAAAGTTTGATTTCTTCAAAAAAAAATCTGTTATCGAGAGAAATTGCGAGAGAATCATAACTTTTAGAAGTTCCCAACTAGATTAATGATTCATGATCATTTACAGCCCACAATCCTAGTGGAATTTCAACAATAAATTGAGAATCAAAAGTATAATTTTGGTCAAATTTTCACAGAATTTCCCCTTAACACATCTTCCTACATCATGTCAGTTGTCATATCAAAAATTTCAGCTCAATTGTACATTTGGACAATTGGTTGAGAACTTGAAATATAACTGAAATCCAGTTACAATTCTGTGATTCAGTTCAAATAAAGAAAAAAAAACTCTATCGCAGCAAGCCTCGTTAGAAAAATTAAGTTTTCGAGAAAAAGAATTATGAATTTCAATGGTCACACAAATTGTCTGTAAGTTCATATACATTAATATTTGTTATGATTGTATGAAATTTGTTAGCTGCTGACAAAATATTAAACAATGTGAAATTTAAAAGCATTATTTCTTGAATGTTGAAAAATTTATAATGATGATAAAGTATGGTAAATAATCATATAATTTCAAATAAAACCAAAGAAATATAATAAAATTATGAAATAAAAAAAAATGAATATGTGGTTAATTTTTGTAAAAAGAAAATTTCATGCAAATTAGAAAACAAAAGAGGAAAAAAAAGCTTTATCGGAAGTACCATGCAGTCATAAGCACCAAAATTGGAACCATGCTACAATAAATTATAATGAATATTTGATTCAAATTTCATACATGTTCCATAATTTCGCATTTTATGACCAATATAAAAACAAAAATAGCAGAACCGAAATACTATTTGGTTGATCTATGCTAAAATTGGAGCATACTACAACGAACTGAAATAAATATTTATTCTGAATTTCGTGGCTATTGGTGCAAAATTGAGCATTTTATGACCAAAATAAAAACACAAATGGTGGTACAGGAAACACCGTCCGGCCGATCCGCACCAAAATCAATAAGTCTGGTTTTTGGCTTAACAAAAATGATCGTACCAAATTTTATGATTATTGAACAAAAATTGCGACCAGTACCACAAGAACAAGAAATTGACTTATATCGATCTATCTATATATATAAATAAAAATTTAAGTTATTGGTGCCAAAATTTTTCCGAGGTCATGAAACGAAAAACCTACCCACCCCAACCCTGGTGGCTGATACCGCACCAAGCGTAATACGTAGATTTTATAAAGAAAACCTATTTTTAAAAAATGTTGATAAGTGGTAACCCAATATTATATTGCCGACTTAACAATCATTCATAACATCCAAAAATTCAAACGAAACTACTTTAATTTTTCATTAAGTATAGCGAAAATTCATAATAGAACTCCTGTACATAGCTACAGAAAATGATAATACACATAGCGAAGAATTAGGAAATATGTTGTACTAGCTGCCCCTGTTTCGTTTGACTCATTCATGGAAAGTGGGGAGCCATTTCAGAATACGTGCAATGTTTTTTTACTACATCTTTTGCAACTACTGGAGTCTAAGAAAAATTTTAAAGCTGGCACAATATATTCCTCTATTAGCCAATTACAATAATTTGTGGGTTTATGCAATAGAACGTGAATAATTTTATTTTTTCTTGTTAGGTAAAGTTCCTACCTGGTATTCACAATGAACATGTATCACGTTTCTGTAAAAGTTTTGGCATTATAACTTTGAATGATGTTATTTGTATTTATTTTAATGGAAGTTTTATTGAAATTTCTGGATAATTATCCTTTGATTAGGCTAATACAAAAAGTTGAACTTTGTACTTATTACGTCGTATAAAACAAATACAATTTAGAGCTAGTCATGTCCAATTTCTGCAGTAATAGTTATAAAGCACACTGCGGGAAACAGCATGGTGAAACTTACTTGCAAAATATTAGAAAATGTTTTTGATTATTGTTTCACATTTCCTGAGATGAATATTGGGGTTACAACAGCATTTCAACGAGTATAATATTAAAGTTTCTGTCTCATCGAGAAAAAAACATAGGAATGCATATAATTATTGCCGATTCATTTTACGAGATTATAAACACAATGTACTAAATTGATAAATATATTTTCAACTGATATTTCATACAATGAAATAAATCTTCTGGAAGGAATTAAGAAAAAAATTGATGTGAACAATCCAATTTTTCGAGATCAAGTTGATACATACCATTATAAATTGCATCATTTTCGTAACCACTTAGTCCAAAAAAGTCTATAGGCTTCATTTCTGTTCCTTCAAATTTTCATATAAACTTTTCAGTTTTGACAATCTATTATACACAAGACAAAACGAAACACAAATCTCTGAATGAATTAACTGGCAAGAGTCAGAAGAGTAATTATGATAATAATATGAATAAATTTTTCATATTGGAACTAAAATTACAATTTTAATAGCAAAATTATCATTTTTTTTTTTTTTTTTTTCAACAAAATATATAATTAGAGAAATTAATGAAACCGATACCATTTCTAATTAATATAAAAAATACTGATTATCTACTAATTTCCACACAAAGTTTACAATTTAGCAGTACCTATACAACATAGTTATGAAACAAGAAATAAATTAAAATAATTTACAAGAGTTGTAAAGATTTTTCTTTAACATAATTTGCAATGCAACCGTACGGTAACAAATGTTGTGAATTTTCAACGAGTTCGACTTCCTCGTCTCTATTTTCAAACACATCTTTCACCACTACATTCGATAAAGTTTTATTAGCACGTAAAAATACATAACTATTCATATTCGGTTTGACATTCTTATTTGATGGCTCGATTGTTTGTAAATTCCACGGCATTTCTTTAAGGACCGAATTCAAGTGGGTATCTAAATGCTGCACATATTCCATGGCGAATTTTAATTCAGAATCAGATAAATAACGTTCATCTACGCTACGGTCTCTCTCTTGCTCTAAAATGTACGAGGCAAATTGCTCTATCTTTTTCAAACGACATCTGAGATAACTGGTAATAATGTATCTAATACGTTCCAATTCAAACTGATAAATTTCAACCTGAATATCCGTGTTCTGAAGGTAACTAATGTTCGTTTCCATGTATTTTATCTGCTCCAACATACATTCAACATGCTCCGATTTGTGAGGTAATATTTCAGGACTGAATTTTTCGTTCAGCCACGCTTTTTCCAGCACTTCGAGAACATTTTGGGCAGTTAGTTGTTCTTCGTCGTTTTCAACATCTTCATTTTCCAACAGTTCCCTCTCCAATTCAGTCAAATCTCCGCTACTCATGTTGAACTGAAACCGGCAAATTTCACTTGCATATAAAATAAACACTGACCAAGAGAATTTAAGAAGTTATACAAATCATTTATTCATTATTTAAATTAATAATGCATCACTTAAAGTCAATAAGATAAAATTTTCTACACAGTTTGAAAATTGAAAAATGAAATTAAAATTTTTGAAATTAAGAAAATCCGAGGAAAAGTTGGTTTTGAATGATATCGTAAGATGTTTATAAGAAAAAAGTGCCCATCAATTTCTTCTTACCCTGCTCCAAACCTGCTCCTTAAATAAAATAAAATGTTACCAATACTGGTTAACCTACTTTGTGCTGGCGCTGGTTGAGAATGGGGGATTCTCCTTGAAAGATCGACTGTGGCGTTTGCGGCGTTAAATATAACAATACGGACAAACAAACGAGATAAAAGCATGGCAAGTATATAACAGTCTTCAAATTTGCTTCAAATATTTCATTGTATTTCTTTACAAAGAAAATTTGGCTTTTCACTGGACGACCTACCAAATTAAAAAGGAAACTTTAAGGAATAAAATGAAATGAAGAACAATAATTTTGCGCCTTCAGAAGCCAGATAAAAAAAAAGAAAAAATTGTTTCAATTTCACTGTTTTTGAGCGTTTTTATTGGTTGATTCCTGTTGATTGTTTGTTTGTCCACGTAGTTAAACTCTTTTTCTGAGGCGCCACCCGTACTGTGACGTCAAAAGTAAAATCCCCCATTCATACTGGTTGCTGGTATGATTAAGGCTCTTTACTACTACCAGGTATGAGCATGATGGTGATAACATGTGCGCCGCCATTTTCTGTTATTCGAGTTCTCATTAATTATAAATTGTTTATTATTACTATAATATATTTATAACAAAAAATGGCAGTTCATCTCTTATAACCACCATGCGTATACCAGGCAGTGAAGAGTTTAAGTGCTATAAGCAGCACCTCATGTCGAACATGGAAGAAGTTTTAATGAAAATGGAAGTATGAATAATGACAAGTTACATCGTAATATCATGTGACAACAAGGTTTTTACTTTATTAATAAGATCTGATCAGCATATAATCATTAATCAGAGGTCAGATCAAAATTGAATGAAAAACAAGAAAGAAACAATAATGGTTACAGATAAAATAGCTCATTTATTGATATTTTTCATCTTTACCTATACGGGCTACACATCATATTTTTGGTGAATTAATGAACTAATTGTAATAGCATAAACCAGACAATGTGAATGTAGAGAAAAAAGTTTGAAAAGTATTTAAGATACTAAAATAAATTATAGGACAGTGATACTATGGTAGAAAACATAGTTTGCTATTTTTCACTGATAATATAAAACAAATGTGAAAAAACAAATAAAAAATAAAACTTAATTTAATGTAATAGAAAAGATGCTCATCATCCGTTAAACTGCAAATAAGGAAAAGATACTTCAAGCAATATAGTCAACTTACTTTTCTCTATCATTTTTTATTTTTGTTTTTTATTTTTCTTTGAAATTATTAAACAAATAGGCACCAAAATTCTATTAAACTTGCATGTACGTGAGGAAAATTGATCGTGAAAGTTTCAACCTGATCCATTTCGTAGTTTCTTTGAAATTCTGGAAAAACCACTTTTCCAGGAATTTGTTTTCCAATTTTCTGAAAAACTACAGGCCAATACGCACCAAACTTCTTTCAGACTTGATCCCATATGAATATTACCTTTCATGAAAATTTCAGCCCTACTCATCTGCAGTTTTCTCAAAACCATGAACAAAAAATTTAGGTAATATATATATATATACACACACACACACACATATGCGCGCGCGCACAAATTCGGTTGGGAAGATAATGTCATTAGTTTTTTCCTGTTGAGAAACGGAAAATTTCATCACCCCTACCGCAAATCCCTCCATAGGACCAATTTTAATATTCCACTTTGGCAGATGATTTTTCTAAAAAAATCTGGTTCACAATGAGGAAAATATAAAAAATTTTATTAACTTAAATCAAGCTGGAGAATTTCAGCAAGGTATTTGTTAGGTACATCCTTCAGTATTATCTGATAGTATCTCAAGAATTAAGATCCAAATCCCAATATTTAACTCATTACTTCATAAGTAATAAATCATAATAATCAAACGCAGCTTAAGCCTAGAAAAATTTACTAATAAAACCTTTTCTATCTGTTACTTTTAAGGTTAATCACAATTTTTCATCATTTGTTGTTATCACTTGCTGCTGATGAATAAACTGAGATGTTCATATATCTGTTCAAAGATTTTTCTCAAACTTGAGACCTATCTAGATCATTTTTTTGTACCCAAAAGCCTCTAAACTCAGATTTTCAGAAAAATTGTTTGTCCAGTTCCTTACAACGCATTTACCTACATACATACCCACATACATACCCACATACATATTTTTAGGAATTCAGGTGGTATGGGGATGCGAACCCATACTGACTGAATACCTAAACTCCCCCACCTCACCACCATCCAAAATATAACACCGTTCTCACTCGGCCACAGTGCTGGGTGATGGTAATTGAGGGAGAAGTATATATAACCCGATGTGTGGTAGTTGCCACAATATTTATGGCTGTATCACTTCCTCTTAACTGTTTCTAACTTTAATGCCTCTTCAAGCTGGTCTTCCTTTCTTTGAATGTACTTCATGAACATCTTACCGATATATTATTTAGGAAGCTTCAAATAAATCATCTACTCGCTCAATCAGATTGTTTATTCAGACTTAGCTTTTTACATGTATTGAAACTATTGATTTTATTATTCATAGTTGTATCCTGGAGCCCTGAAAAGTATTTGTCTCCATGTGGAAACATCAACTACAAACATATTAAGTATTTTGACAATCTGAATATAAATTTCAAGAGGTGAATTTGCCAGTTATTTCTTTTGCCATAAAAATGTACTTTCGAGATTTATTTCTGACTGTCTTAGCATCAGGTAGACTTCCAACCTTGATAAAAATTGAATGCAATCAGATACATAAGAAGATTCAGCATTTAGTTTTAATAAATGTCCATTAGAAAATGTTAATGTTACTACAATATAGACAAATTCATCCTTTCAGTTTTTGTTGAATTAAGAACTTACTTTCAACAGGTGCGGCAGTTTGTCTCAACTAATCAATATTCTGATGGGTTTAAGAGCAGCATCAAATATTTTTTGTAGGTATATATTAAGTTTGGCTAATTTCAATTACACTGTGCAAATTCATATTTCTCAAAACATGTCGAAGAAACAACAAAATTTTGGATTTTATGGTAACTCTGATATTACATTTGCCCTTTAGTCTAGGATGAGTTTTGAGTATGTTACACTAATTAAATTTTTGAAGGAGTTTTTACCCTAGAACATCAGTACAGAAGCATCTCATGATCATTAAATTTTTTGTGTTCTTTGATCAATAAGTCAATCCCTTACAGACCAGAGCTGTGATTGGTGATGATACAAACAATCAGTCATACTGCCTGTATTTTATTTATTTTGGTTGGTAAATGATATAGGCTTTAGGGTATTGACAAGTAAAGAAATGCAATGCTGAAATCATACGTTGATACATTCTTATATGTTTCGGATCATTCTAGGTTAATACAATAAATTAATACCTATCGTTTTTTAGTTGTATTGACCACGTATTTAGGACTTATCTTAAATTCTAGAATTTTTAAAAAAACAATGTTACAACTTTTTATTTGAAGTCTGATAGCTTTTGTGAAATATAGTTGGAATATGGTAACAGGACACACCAACACGATGCATCGAGTGAGATAAGCCTAAACATTCCTACAAAATACATATGTTCGATTACAGGCATAGTTGTAGCAATGATTTATTTTTCTGTGGGAACCCCAGTTCCTCGTTTTGGGTTGGTAAAGCTTTTATTTCATTGCGTACAGACGAATGTTTGCTGGATTTCATTTTGTTCCTAGTTGTTGAAGAATTCTAAGAAAAAACAATCATTGAATTTTGTCACCTTATTTTTATGGAATTCTGCTGGCTTTGCCTTCACACCTTTTTCAAAAATCATCATAGATTATAAGGGTGATTTTCATATCTACAATGTTAGCAGACAAAAATTCTATTTGCATTACTTGTTGGCTGGGCTCAAGTTTTTTCAGGTATTTGATCTGAAAATGTCTCAAGCAAATCTTATATTGTCAACTGACATTACATTTTGACATTTCCCAACTTTTTTGTGGGATCATTGTGATCATATTATCAGTGTTTTTCTTAGTTCACCCGAGCAATGGTTGAACAACACTTTATCTCTGCTGTGTTTGTAATGATTATTTGTATAGTATATTATTATTATTATATGTCGATTGTCCTTTGAAGGATTTTTTTCTCCTGTAGATAAAAAAAATTATTGGTGAAATTTGGAATCTTGTGATTGAAAAAGGCTCGGTAGATAAGTAGTTGTGTTTATTTATTCGTCATAACCGTGCGATAATGTCAGGTGATGATGAATTACTAGTCCAATCAATAACGCCAGGTGAAATAAATACATTTTTCGAGCCCACTGATATGAATGCAGAATCGTATTTTGCTTGCTGGAAGAACTGGGGAAAATATTTATACTGTCATCGAACAAATTACTCCCAGAGTTGAAAAATTTTGCGTTTGAATTTTTTGTTGGCCTCGAATTCAGTTAGTTTTTTTAAATTATTACAATTCTCCTTTAACTAGGTAGTATCTCAAGAACGAAAAGTGGGACAACCTTTTGTTTCATTTTGTCATGGAAAGATGGAAAGATTTCATAATTCTTGTCTGTAAATGTATAAGTTTGCTTGATATGGCAAAATGTGCATCACTTTTTATGTAGATTCTGAAGAAAATCTGCATATTAAAATTGATCTTGTATTGAGACCTAGGGGTGGGAGTAGGTTTGTTTTACATCTTATGACCTCAGGAAAATTTTGACACTATTAGTTGAAATTTGTGGAATAGGTACCTTGTCGTGAAAAGATATTCTCACCAGAAGGTAATATACAGATTTTGCATGTTCAACCACTTCATATGTAAACATATAGGTAAGCAAAAACCTGGGCAAACACTGGCAATTTTAGAGCCAGTTTGGATGGTTTATATATGGGCTTATTTACACGCACACCAACACACACGTAATGATTATGTATGTTTGTGAGAAGAACCACAAATATTTTCCAGCCTTGCGGCAGCAACTGTCATTGTGGTCACAAGCCCCTTAATCTCATACAATATGAATTCCCAGTTTTTGCATCACAAAAATAATGAAATATGCGCAGGATTGGGAGACTTATGAGTCTAGTGCTGTTTCTGGTCAGCCTTCCATTTGGCTAGCTAGCTACCATCTGTAGTGCCAACGCACTTGTAAGACTGCTTACAGGCTTCTATCTGGGCCTGGTAGTTCAAGCAGCTAGTTTCTCCTCTATGTCTTGGTAGTTGGTATTTTGTCAGCGTGTATGGATGGAAATGGGAGTGTGGTTTGAGGGGTACCTTGAATTTCAGTTTCCTCAACATTGGGGAGTTTGATTTCCTTTGTGTTGAGTACATCAGAGTGAAGGTAGGAGTGTGGATAGGAGGAGGCCTCTTGCTCCCAAAGACTAGCTTTGGTGGTTCCTTGGTATCTGGAAGCTCCAGCTTTGGGTTTTCCAAGGTTGGTGCTCTCCTTTCAGGAGATTTGGGAGGTGAGATGAAAGGTGAAAGTGGAGATGACATATTCTTGAGGATTTTGTCCACTAGAGGTGCCATATCCCTTAACAACTCCATTTCAATTTGAGCCAACTCCTGACTCTGTTTGAGAAGTTACTGGGTTTTTAATTTCTCAGAAACTTCTTGAAAAGTTTTGGTGCAGGATGTTTCAAAAGGTTTATTATTAATTAGCAACGATATTTTTTAAGAGAGAAAAGGAACAGAAAATTACAAATTGTAATGCAGAAATTCTTATACTAAGCAAGTCTAAGGCACGGGACAGCAGAATAGCGGGTGATTTTCATTGCAAGATTTTAGATCGATCTCAGTGTTGAAATATCGCCTTGTCTGAGTTTGTCCTTTCATGGAGGGGATAGTGCCTAAAATTCTCAGCTACATGAAAGTTTTCCTAAAAGATTCTGATTGGTTTAAGCAAAGTTGTGTGTGAAAAACAAACTCTGAAGTTTTTTCAAATATTTCAGATCACAAAGATTCACCTTTTGTATGATGTCACAATCTGTTTAGATGTAAAGATTATCTTTGTTGTGACAACAGAAACACGTTGCGATGATTGTGTTCTGTATCGCACGTGGGTTTGTTTATTTGTGAATTTTCATTTTGTTCGCATTCCAAAGTTTGCTTATCTCCTGAGTTTCTTTTGTTTCATGGGATTCTGATTTTCATTATTTTTTAGTGGGTTAGAATTTTACATAGGATATTTACTTTTTTGTGAGTAAATTTTAGTTCCTCCGCGTTAATTGCTCTGACCTGCAATTTGAATGCAGATTTTTGCTTTTTCTATTATCTAATGGAGTGCCTCTTTTTCTAGGGCTTAATGGGGTCTCAGGACCATACATTTTTGTTGTAACATTGTCTGAAAATTTTACTGACAGTATTGTGCTTTGAGTGCTCTGTGCCATCTCTCTTTTTTGCCATAGGCTTGAGGATGATAAGCTGTAGTGTGATTGTGTTGAATACCAAGCTTCTTAGACAACTCTTTGAAGAGTGAGCTCTCAAATTGGTGACCTTGGCTTGTAGTTATGGTTTTTGGTACGCCATACCTTGCAATCCAGGTGTCATATAACCTGGCAGCTACAGTTGGAGCTGTTATCTCATAGAGAGGAATTGCTACTGGCTATCGAGTTGCCCTGTCTATTATCATTAACAGTATCTATGTCCACTCTAAGTACTGCATTTTGGTCCAGGGTATGACAGGTTATGTACACTGTTGAAAGCTTATTTTCAATGTTTTTTCAGTAGAAATGGCTTATTCTTGCCTGTACTGACGTCACAAGTTTGTAAAACATCAGTACTGGGAATTTTTCTCTGTCTCAATTTGAGAGAAGTATCATTGTTCAATAACAACTCTTGCAATTCTACATCCTTAAGTTGTTCTTTAGCTATTTCAGCATAAGGTAATTGAACAGGGGCTGAGATAGCTTCGATTCTACTTAGAGCATCAGCTAGAGTGTTGAGTTCTCCACATATATACTGAATGTTTGTAGTAAACTGACTAACATAGTTTAATTGTCGTGCTCTTCTTGGCAATGCTAGTTCTGATTTTGTGTGAAAGCATGTATTAGGGGTTTATGGTCTGTATACACGATAAAACATCTATCTTCTAGTTGATGCCTGAATGTTTCAGCTCTGCAAAAATTCTGAGCAATTCCCAATCATATGTGCTTTGGTTTTTTTCTATTTTTGAGAGCTTCCTGGAGAAGAAAGCTAGAGGTAGTTTTTTGTTGTATTTATCAAGTTGGTACAGGATTGCACCAATAGCAAAGTCCGAGGCATTGGTACCTAATCATAACAGCAGACTTTTTCTAGATAAGCTAATAACATTGCATTTGCCAGTGTTTTTTTGATTTTCTCAAAGGGCTATTCAGCTTCTTTATTCCAATCGAGTGGAGTTCTATCTTTCTTTTTGTTTGTTTTTATTAATGCAAACAGCTTACTTTGTTTGGTTGCAGCATTCTTGATACAACATCTATAGAAATTCACCATCCCCAAAAAATGCCTTAGTTCAGCGACATTTGAGTTTTGGGAAATTCAATATTGGTTCGACTTTGGTCTTCAAAGGGGAAATGCCTTCGGTCGAGACTTTGTGGCCCAGAAAGTCAATTTTAGTTTGCTTGAATAAACTTTTACCCACATTGATGGTAAGGCCAGCAGCTTGTTTACACTGTATAACAGTTCTTACATTATTCTCATGCTCCTGCTCACCAGCCCCTCAGTACATGAAAATATTATCCAGGTATGCATAACCAAATGATAGTTTCCAAAACAGCCAATTGATAAATCTTTGGAAAGTTTGTACTGAGTTGCGAAGTCTAAACTGCATTTGAAGGTATTCAAATAGGCCAAAAGGGGTTATAACCTGTCTTTGGTATATCCTGTTCAGCCATAGGAATTTGGTGGAATGCCCAGTTGATGTCAATTTTTGTGAACATTGTTTTACCTTGCATATTTGTGTTAAAGTCCATAATATTTGGGACATGATAATGGTTGGGAACTGTTTTGGCATTTAGGGAACTGTTTTGGCATTTAAGGCTCTGTATTCTCTAACAATATGCCACTTTCCACTTCTTTTTTTGGTCATGTGGATTGGGGAGCTCTATGAGCTTTTTGAGGAGTGGCATATAGCTTCCCCAATAATGTAGTCAGAGTATTCCTGTGATACTTTGAGTTTGTCAGGCAATAGCCTTCGAGTGTTAGCATGACAAGATGGTCCTTTGGTTTCTATATAATGAACTGTGTCATGTTTATAGGTAGGATGCCTGCGAATTAATGGTTGAGTGACTCTAGCATAGTCAGACAGAATCCGTAAGAATTGTTCGTCGACTTTAGTACACTAGATATATTTGTGTCCAATTTGTAAGCTAGTGTTTTGCTATCCACACAAAGTTTTGTTTCACTATCGATCAATTTGCCATTTTTGAGGTCAATGATCAAGCCAAAATGTGCAAGAAAGTCTGCAACAAGGATTGAGTTTAGAACATCAGCAATTGTGAAGGACCATGTCATGTCTTTTCTAAGTCCAATGTTGACTGCTGGTCTCAAGTCCATAGGCTGGGAGGTTTTGATCATTTAGTACAGAAGTAATATTTCGGAGGACATACTTTTTGATTTTTATTTACTGGCAGTATACTCAGGTCTGCACCTGAGTCTATTAAGTACCTCCTCCTGTTCATCCTGTCCTTTAAGAGCAAGCAGCATAAGTATTTTTCCAATGGGTCTCCTGCCTCATAGATGGCCTCTTGTTCTAGTTTGATGCCTCCTTGTTAAAGGACTAGCCCCACCATTTACAATGATTATTAAATTTGGTGGCTTCTGCACCAAACCAATTGTGGAAAAAGCAAGTCTTTTCATCCCAGGTTTGAGACTAGGTACTGGGAGACAATGTTGTAGGGGGAGTGGAACTCCCCTTTTTTGGTTGCTAGGTCTTTGGTTTTAGGACCATGACTGTCTATTATTGTTATTGCTGTTACTTCATAATTTAGACCTTTGGCACCAGTTGTCATTTTGTTTGTTCGATTTCTAGCTTTAATTGGATTTTTGTACTTCTGTAGTCAACTGAGCTATCTGGGCTCTAAGTTGAGCAATCTCCCCAGTCTCTGCAGACACTGCACTAGCAGAAGGCTTTGACTTTGTGTATTCCAATGCATTATCTGCACTTTTCACAAGAAAATCCAAGTCGGTAAAAGTACTGATTGTGGTAGATCCTATGCCTGCCAGGCACTGTACAACACTTTAGGGTAGTTGCTTGCAGAACTGGTTTCCTATTACAAAAGGAGCTATGATTTTGCCAGCCTTCTTCCACAATTTAGCCATGAAAATTGAGGGTTTGTCATCCTCGATCTTCATACCACAATGACATCATCAATAATTTTGTTTTTTGTCTTTCTAAACACATTTTTAATTCTTCTGATAAACCAGGCACAATTGTTATCTTCTGTCAAGGGGCATTCCATGATATCCAGAATGTGGCAAATTATCTGAGGTGGCATGCCACCACAGATGGGGAGATATTGATTGCTGGTCCAGTTGAATGTTTTCTGTCTTGAACCTGCCTTCTAAAAGAGTTAACTATAATTTTATCTTGTTGGGTAAAAATTCCAGAATCTCTATCCTCCATCTATAGAAATCTGGATTTTGTCATGGTTGGCTCTGCAGTTGTTGCAGAATTTGTGATAAGATTTCAGGCATCAGCTGTGGCTGCACATTTCCTCCTGCTAATTTGTATGGTGGATTTTTTGGGATTATCTTCAGATTGTCTAGTTGAAGTTGGAGGAGTTGGGGGATGAGTCCAACCTTCTTCCTTCAGGTCTACTTTCTTTTTCCTTCTTGGTGATATTTATTTAAGAAGGGGAGTATGAATTCCCACTTCAGGAGACACTACTTTGACAACCAATGGTGTCTGGTCTGTAAAAAAATTTTATATTTGCCGAGCAAGCAAGAATCTTCCCATCTCACTACGCCAATTTTTGATATAGTGAACCATTCCTCTACACACCCACAACATGGCCAAAAAATCACATCGGGGTCACCACTGTAGAACACCTTGTTGTGAAAAGATATTCTAACCAAAAGGTAATCTACAGATTTTGTGTGTTCAACCACTTCATATATAAACATACAAGTAAGCCAAAATCTTGGTGAACACTGTGAATTTCAGAGTCAGTTCGGATGATTTATATACAGGGTTATTTACACAAACACCAACACACGTATGTAGTGATTATGTGTGTTCTTGTGAATGGCCTAATGCGTTCTTTCTTATACTGATAAGAAAGGATGGTTAATGAACAAGAAACGTTTTATTAGCGAATTTTGCTGAGTCTAAATTGAAAATGATTATTACGATTTATGACTAATGAAGCAAGACTTAAATATTGTAATCTTAATTCTCGAGATATACGAATACGATAATACTGAAGGATATACCTAATAAATATATTGTTAAAATTCTCCAGCTTGATTAAAATTAACAAAATTTTCTCTTTTTCCACATTCGAACTAAGTTCTGTGAATCAGGTACTCATTCATAAAAGAACACAATAAATCGGTACCTATATTGCGTTTGGAGCAGAATAAAGAAGCTCAAGTACCCATGAAAAGTAGTCAAGATAAACGTTTCATGTTGAATACATATACTAGTTGGTTATATTTTATCGAAATGTTTCTCAAGTTTTTAGATGACTGTATCCTTTAATGGTATGATTGAGTAAAGGGCAGTGTCCGTAGAAGAGTGCAAATTGTTAGTTGAATTTTGATGGTTGAATTGCTCCTGCGGCATTTTAACTCAACAATGAAAATGTAAATTATTTTTAACTCATTACCTATATTACATAAAACTGAATCCATAATTTTGTCCGAGTACGTTGATTTCTCAAGAACTTCCTTTACGTCATTTTTTACATTATTTAAAGAAAACAATTTGCATATTTCTAATTTTAATCAGTATTCTTAGGTTCTCTTATTGCATAGTTCATTTATTTCTCCATTGTTAACTAAAAAACCAAAATGCGTGTATTTTCAATTATTTATTTACCTACACGTTATGATGTTTTCTCATGATTTCATGAACTACATATTAGAAAGTTACTTTTTCATCTTTTTCTTCCTTTCTTTCTTTCTTTTTTTTTCTTTTTTTTTTCTTTTTTGAATCGTGAAGATTGATTGGCTTTTTTATTTTACTTTAATGGAAAAATCAAAAATTTGTTACTCACGCATTGAAATACCTCATTTCCCTCACCTAATAGTGTATTTTCCAAAGGAAAATACAACTATTGCATTCAGTGCAATGACGGGACCTGGGGGTGGGCGCTGTGGAAAAGCGCCGATCCTGAGTCGTAGATCACGAATATATAGGTCACTCAAATTCTTCTGTACACTATATATATATATATATATATATATGTGTGTGTGTGTGTATGGATATATATATATTTCCACTTTATTCTCATTTTAGAACTTTTTGGAAGTCTGCGAACCTTCCGCTGTTCAACCTATGACAATGAAACTTAGGGTAGGGTTAGAAGCATTCCTGAGCTACACATTCGTGTTAAAATTTTTGTAAAATCCATCCGTTAGTTTCGGAAAAGAGGTTTTCAAAATGTTGCAAATCCACCTTGTTGTCATCACGGTAACTACCGTAAATTTGAAGATTTTGGCTTGAAATTCGAATGGCAATTGAGGACTGTTAGGGACTGATTTCGTATTGAATTTGAGCGAAATCGGTCAACTGGTTTTTGAATGGTAGCCATTACAAAATTTGACACTTTTGGAAAATTCACTGACCGCGGTTGATGCGCGGCAGAGATATTTTTTTGTAAGTTGTGGACTTTGTCTCACTGGAGTATTGTGAATTCATTGCACGAAGGTAATAAATGGATATTAATTATTAACAGAATTCCATTTATCTCCCACTAAATATGTAAATGAACATCTCACTGAAATATGAAATATCAATGTAAGATAATTATGATGAATTGCCCAAGTGCGGATAATGGTATGTAAATAAGTTCACTGATTCAGGAAAAAGTTTTGTAAAAAGCTAAAAAAAGTGAAAATGTGGTTTTATTATCCACCAGAGTAACAAGCAACCATTAAAAAGTCTTTGAAGTTGATCCCTTCTTTAACTTAATCTCAAAAAATATGTAACAAAGAGGAAATCAAAAGAAAAATTTATTTTCCCATTTAATTACTGTATGCAGCATACAGCATTGCAGAAACAGTTAGGGGTTAACACTCCGGCGGCAATACTGTCAACTAATCAAGAGAATCCTATTTTCCTATCAATGAAAAGACATGATTCTTCTATGTGACTGTGCGGTGTGCGCTTTGACTATATACATACTGGACTGCTAATACTGATAAGAATAATACAAAGTCTATTGAACAACCGGTGAAGTTGAGTCAGACACCCGTATCCCCGTTCAAAATGTTAGTTTACTGGTAGGCTCAAAATGTTCCCGACCATTTGGAAAATGTTCTAGGTTATTCATATTTGAAAATTTAAAAATTAAAAGGTGTAATTAAAGAAAATGGGAATTTAAAGATTGAAAAAATTGTTGGCATAAATTTAGGCATATCCAACAATAAGAGCTATGCATCAATAAATCAAATTTTAAATTGATTTAACTGAAATTTTTGAACTTCTGAGTTTTATAAAACTACAACATTACCGATTTAATTCGTAATTAAAAGCAATAATTGTGGTAAGAAGAGACCTAGTCAAAGGAAAAGACAATAAGTATTAATAAATTTGATGATGAACTAATATTTTGAACAGGGATACGCCTGTTTATTTTGAACACAGCTTTTTATCAGTATTAGCAGTCCAGTATGTATATAGTCAAAGGGTGTGCATGAACCAACAAGTGTATGAATTAATACTGGAGGCAGAATATGCTACGTTTTGCACAACTTTCAGTGATGCTAGCCACTCCCATTCCTTCAAACCTATACGCCCAATTTAAAATACATAAAAAATATGAGATTTTACCCGAACTTTTGGCGATAATTCTCTTATTTAATGAGATAGCTACTTTTTCAACATAAATTAAATTTTGGAGGAGGTTTCAAAAAATAAAATGAGATTAAAAACAAGAAGTTTAAGCCCTAGAAGCCGAGAAAATTGAAAAAGAAGATGCAATCGGGCATCAAATTTGTCTAATTTAATATTATCAATAAACTTAACCATAAAGAGAACTAATTATAACTACTCAATTTTTGTTGGACATTACTAAAACAATAGGGTACCAGACATGACTCTCAGAATTACTTGAAATTAATGGGAGAGATAGTCTAAAGCCTGTGAATGAAGGTTCTGAAATTTTTTTTGAAAAATATTAAATAGAAAGGAAGATATAAGATGTCAAAGTTGCGCTGCACCAAAAACAGTACCTCGATGAGCACCCTGTTGTTGTGATGTCATAGAATTGACATCTTTGAATTGACATCTTTGTATTTTGCATTATCAGAGGTTGCTGGTTTCAATACATCTCATTAATACTTCGTTTTTAAGTAGGTTTTTGGTGAAAATTTACTGAACAAAATTGACTTTAAAAAATGACTTTGAAGCAAGGGTGGGCGCACATTTCATTTCAGGACCCAAGAAAACTTTTGGCACAGAAAGCTCAAAGTCTAAATTATCACCGAAGTAAATAAGATTCAATAAGTTTGGATTTCTATCTGTATTTATTTTTTGTACTTCCCACTGAGGTAGAAGGTTGAAAATTGGTATGAGGGTGCTTGAGTATCACATCTAATTTTTTTTTCTTGAAATCCCGAAAATAAGAAAGGGGCAGCAGATATGGGCCAAAAATTCATTTTCTTGGAACTTTTCAACATATATACACTGAAATTATCCAACTCAACACAAAGGTGGTATAATATTGTTTGTTTATGCTTTAAAAAAATATTTTTTGAGGTACTGAGTTTAAACTGAACCTTAAGTTTTTTAATTTGATCAATATTTTGACCCAAAGGGACTCAAAAAAGGGCCCAATTTTGTTTTTTTACATTTTAGTATGTAATACATCATTTGTAATGTTTCTTGAGGTACTGAGTTCAAATTTGTCTATAATTTTTCAATTTGATCCATTTTTTTGACCCCAAGGGATCATAAAAGTGCCCAATTTTGTTTTTTTACATATTATTATGTAATACATAATTTGTAATGTTTCTTGAGACAACAAGTTCAAATTTGACATTATTTATTCATTTAATTCATTTTGACGCCCAAGGGAAAATTTTGACTTTTCATATTTTGTAGTGTAATACATCATTCGTAATAGTTTTTTAGCTGCTGATTTTGAATTTAACGTAATTTCTTAATTTTACCCATTATGTGATCCCACAGGAGCTCTGAAAGGGGCTAATTTTGAATTTCTCTATTATATTGTGTTATACATTATTGGTAATTTTTTTAGACTTGAAGTTTTATTTTGATATGTATTTCTTCATTCAACTCCTTTTAATGTGATCCAAAGTGGTTCAGATATAAGTAGCTAATTTTGACTTGTCACATTTTATTGTGTGATATATTGTTTATAATGTTTTACAAGTTTCTAAGTACAAATACAAAAATCTTATTTTTCTTACAAGTAAGCTGGGCAAGTGGTTTTACTGAATTTTGTTGTTTTTTGTTGGTCTCAAAAAACATGGGCATCCAATACCTAATAAATCACTCAATAATAAGTGAAGATATAATTGCAATCCCTTTTTTGGGGCCACAGGAAAAAAAAAAGTGGTTCAATCTAAAAATGGATTGTAAATATAATCTCAGTGCCTCAAAAAACATTATTTATTGTGTATCACTCAATAATATCTAAGAATTTTATTTGAACCCCCTGTTTAGGGTCACAGGGGGCTCAATAATGGATTTGATCAAAAAATGGATTGCAAATCTAAACTCAGCACCTCAAAAAATATTATTAATGATATATCACTCAATAATATCTAAGCATAGTATCTCAACCCCCTGTTTGGGGTCACAGGGGGCTCAATAAGGGGTTTGATAAAAAATGGATTGAAAATCTAAACCCAGCGCCTCAAAAAACATTATTAATGATATATCACTCAATAATATCAAAGAATATTATCTTAACCCCCTGTTTGGGGTCGCAGGGGGCCAAGGAGGGATTCAATCTAAAAATGGATTATAAATGTAAACTCAGAGCCTCAAAAAACAATATTATCGATGTATCATTCAATAATATCCAAGAATATTATCTTAATTCCATTTCTTGGGCTACAGGGGGCTAAATGAAGGGTTAAATCTAAAAATGGGTTGCAAATATGAACTCAACCCTCAAAGTAAATAACTCCTCAGGCACCACCAAAAATTTTTTCCAAGGCTGTGCTCTAATATAAAAACAAATAAGGAATAATTGGTTTTTGATTTTCTTAGTTTTTATTGTTTTTCAATGTTTTGAATTTGTCTATAAATAAGGGAGTGGGGGGTACAAGTGCACATCCTTTTATCCCCTCCCTCACAGTCACCATGAACTTTCTAAATTGATGAGCTTAACTAAACCAATGTACAGACACAGGAGAGTGAGGAATGAATGAATGAGAAACCTGTGAAAGAAGTGAAAAGTTTGCTGATGTGTCAATTCTATGACATCACACCCACTGCTCAAAAAATATCACAACGTTTTTTGACAACTCAAATTTACCATTCATTTTCTCCCATTCTATCCAACCAATTTTAATGTGGTTTTCACTGATATTTTTTATTTTTTTCAAAGAATTTGAAAATATGTTTACTGAAAATCATGTCCGGTACCCCATTTTATGTCAACAATACAATATGGCCATACTAAATAAAAAGCGATACTAACAGAAAAACATAACGGACAAACTTAGTACAATGAAAAAGGAATGAGTAGAGACAAAAATAGTTTATATTTAAAACTCATACTAGTGGATGATTGACAAAAACCACAACAATTTTCATGAATTCACTATTTTTGAATCTTATCATCAGTTGTCTTTAATGTTAAGTTTACTAATAACATTGAATTAACCTAATTTGATGTACAATTATATCTTCTTCTTCAATTTTCTCCACTTCTATGGGCTTAAATTTCTCGTTATTGAGGTCATTTTATTCCTTGAATCATTCTCTAAAATTTTATTTATTTTAAAAAAATAACGATCTCATTAGATAAGAGAATTATGGCGAAAATTAGGGTAAAAACACGTATTTTAAATGAGAGGTATAGGTTTAATGAAGTGGGGGGAGCTGGCCTCACTAAAAACGAGCGAACTGTGCTTCTCGTATTAATACATATGCTCGTTTGGGTGAACAAAGTATAGTTTCTACATTTACGCAAGGATATCTTTAATCTTTCTGAGTCGACATAGAAAGAGAAACACGTTAGCAATATAAACGCATCAACAAATTATCAACATTTGGAAACAGCATCAATATTTCAGATTATTTTCGGCAATTTAAGACTTACGAAAATTACCGCTATGTTTCCCTTCTCAACTATTAGCATAGACATGAGTATATATAACTATTGGTTAATATTGTCCATTGTTCACTTGACAGCATTTTTGAATAAATTTAAATTGTAACAAAACGAGAAAGTAAAACCTGATTCACACTTGGCTAGTTTTCATGCTACTAGGGGTACTATTCTGTTAACAGTTTAATTTACTTGTCATTTCAGCCTACTAACGTCAGCTTTATCTTGGCGGATTGTCATGTAAGATTCTAATGAGATTCTTGGAAGACTATTCACCAAGCTAAAGTTAACCTAAAAGGCTAAAAACACAAACTGACTATCGGCTAACTGAATAGTACCCAAAATAGCTCGGTAGTTGCTACAAAACCAGCCAAGTGTGAATCAGGCTTAAAGACCATAAGTAGAAGTATGACTGAGGAAATGATGACGATGAAGCTCGATCAGTTGTAATTGCCCAATTCAAACTGCAAATTTTCACGTTAAAGTTTAAACTGATAATATCATTATTGTTATCATTCAACCTCTAAATAACACGGGAAACGTGAAAAGGAAGTGAAAGAAAAAAGAGCGGTTTACTTGGCTCACAGATTTTCCGCCCTTATTCAAATTAAGGCGTTCTAGTTCACGTAAGTATTTGGCGGGTGTTTATATAAATACATTACAATTATCTGAAACTCAACTCTGAAGCAAAAAAAAATTGAAAAATGACGGTAAGATCTTTCAAAATAAAAAACTGGAGAATCCAAGTCGACTAGAAGTACGCAATCACGTTGTACAGCGTCAGCACAATAAGGATGCGAACAGATAAATGTAGACCAAGATTAATTTAGATCTCATGAACATTCAGGTCTCTAACAATGATTAGGGTAAGTTGCGTGTAACTGTTAAGGAGATGCAACGTAGGTCAATTGGAATACCATCCCATTAGACATTGCTCGACAACCATTCTTATGAGATAATGAACACGACCAACTAAGGAAGTATTGAAAAAATGTAAATTATCGTTTTACCTGATTCGATGTACCGAATACAGCAAACGAAATTTATAAAAAACGCACTAACGCACAATGCGGTATTCACGAACACTAAGCACCAACAATGAATGTTGAGTTTTAGGATTGCGCAATGATAATTTGATAATTATGGTGATTGACAAATTAACGTTAAGTTGCACGCAGACAAATGATAAGGAAAATGAATCAATTTTAATGAAATACACTCAATACCAGTAAGAGGACGTTGACATAATTATATAATTATGAACCGTAATTCAACAATTTTTAATATTTTTAAAATTTTTAATTGCGGCGAAATACACATGACAATCACAAAAAAAAATAAAAAAAATTCAGATTACAGGTAAGTAAATAGACGCTGAAATTAAACACTGGAAAGAACCCATATAAAAGGGGAGCCGATAACTTTCGGATTTCTTCGAGAAATAGTACAAAAATTCCATAACAGAGAGCGCAAAGGGTTATGAACTTATTACTTACTGTTGAGATTGTTAAAAACGGGTATTAATAACAATGAGGATCTCTCATTTGAGAGATTAATTTTCTAGTTCAATAAATAACAAACGTTGTTCTCTTCACAAAGGTTTAATGCCCAGTAACCTTTATATTTGATGTGAGGCGCATAGAACGAGGATCGAAAGAACTTGAGACTTGTGTTAATTTAGAGGTTTATTACACGAATGAATAACACATTACAAAATGAAATATGAAATGGCGAAGCAACAGCAATGTACGATTGAAAGTAGTAGGGGGAAAGCACTTCGTGACGAGAGTGTACGCATGACATATATATAGTGATCGTGATGATGATGATGAAGAACGAGTGAGGGTGGGATTTCCGTTACAACACCCCCCTGAAATTTTACTGATTGAGTTCTTCATAATCTTTATCGCTGAAAGTAAATGAATTAAATAAAAAATAAAAAAAATATTAAGTACAAAAATGAATATATGCATAACAAAAAATAAAAAATAAAAAATATTGACATCGTATTATTTTAATATTGATATGGTAACTTTGTGTTTCTAAAAAAATTTTTGGTTTGCTGTGCTTCGAGAGTAATAAAATAAGAATAAATAAATAAATATATAAAAATGGTAAAATACATGCAATGATAGATTAATATGTGATGCACAATAATATATAGTTATCGAAACAAAAAGAATAAAAAAAAATAAAAAATTAAAAAATTGGTAACATGCAAAAAATTTTCGTATACATTGATGACTAATACATAATAAATTCGGAAGTGTGCTCAAAAAAATATTCTTGAACGTTTACGTCTATACGATATATAAGAAGGAAAGAGAAAAAAAATAATCACGAATAAATAAATTAACAAAGGTTTTATAAGGCACACGATCGTTTATCAGAAACGTTACGTTTAACAAGTATTATCTGTAGTATATGACATGAAAAAGATTGTAGAATAATATTCATTGCGTCGCTTCTTTATCTTTCGAGTATGCTATTGTATTTGAACTGGCGCTTAAAATGTAATATGATAAAGGAACGTTTTCGACTTATCTTGTTTTGCGGTCATGTAATGAGTTTAATCTGTATTGTATTTATTGTCGGAGAGTTCTTTTCACTATTTCGTGTGGGAATATTACGTGTATTTCTCTCACGGTTGTTCAAAAATGTATAGGGTTTTTATTATTCGAAATGTAGGGTTTTTACTTGCTCGATTTTCTTGCTTTTTTCTTTGTTAATATTTTTGAGAGTTGAAGCCTTTATCTATTGCAAGTATTTTCTGGTAAATGGTATTGTTGAGTACATTTTTGCAGTAAATTGAAGGTTAAATTTTAAGCACTTATTTTCATGTTACGATCTATATTTTGGACTTGGGACGACTTGTACTTTATGATGATGAATTTCGAAATATATTATGACTTTGAAATAAATGAATTATTATTTTTGTATTATATTATGCATAGATGTTCGTTTCATTTAGTATTTTGACAACTATATTTTCGAATTTTGAACGATCTAGTGATTTTGTCAAAATATCTGCTAACTGATTTTCGGAACTGACAGTTCTAAAAAATATTATTTTTTCTTCAAATGCCTCTAAAATCGAGTAACACTTGATCATCAGGGCCCTTGACTTTTTCTGACTACCTCCCGAACATATTTTTTGTGTTGAAATATTGTCTTCCATTATATCTACACTTAATTTTTCACCTATAATTTCATAATTCATATGTTGTATTACTTTTATGGTATCTAATGCGTCATAAACCGCAATTATTTCGGCTGCTGTACTTGACGACGCGTGAATGGTTTGTTTACCGCAATTCCACTCCACTAAGTCTCCATAAGAAAATATCATAAAGCCAGTTATGGACTTGCCTTTTCCTAAATTATTTATATTAATATTATGTTCATCAACTTGGGGTGCATATGAGGCATCGATATAGGCCTGTATACCATCCCCTTCCGATTTGTATATTATATTATAGTTTTTTGTGGTGTTAATATATCTGAAAATTCTTTTTACATAATTTTTTAGAGTATTATTCGAGTTATTTTGAAATCGAGACAAAAAATTTACAGGGAATAATATATCTGGTCTTGTAAGTCTTGCTAAATATAGTAATCCACCTATCATTGACCTATATTCTGTGTCATCTACACCATTTTCAATTTTGTCTAATTTTAATCCCGTTTCCATTGGAGTATTCGTATTTTTTAATTCCGAAACTCCAAACTTCTTTAACATTTTATCTATATGCTTGTATTGGGAGAGTATTATTGTATTATGTTCTATATTTCTATTTATTTCTAGTCCCACAAAAAATCTCGGGTTATTAATTATAGTAATTGTGAAGTCTTTTTGTAGCTCCTCATTTATTTTCGTAATTGATGACTGTGAGTTTGATGCAATCAATATGTCATCTACATAGGTTAGGAAATATATTTTTTCGTCATCATTAATTATAGTGTACAGACATCTATCACTTTTAGTTTTTGTAAAGCCCATATCCCTTACCTTTGTGTCTAATAGATCGTACCACGACTTACTGGATGTCTTTAATCCATAAATAGACTTTTTTAATTCCAATACTTGATTGGTGTTGATATTTACACCTTCAGGTTTTCTTACAAAAATAGGTTTAATTATTGGTGAATTTAGGTACGCAGTTTTCACATCATACTGCACCATAATCAATTTTTCTTTATTTACTATAGATAGTAATGATCTTATCGTCCCTACTGATGCTACGGGGCCATGGGTTTCCGCAATATTGTATTCGGTTCTATCCTTAAAGCCTCTTGCTACGAGTCTTGCTTTGGGTTTCGGATTCCCAAATTCATCAAATTTAATTGTGAAAATCCATCTTGTGTCTATAAGTTTTTGGCGATCATAGTCGACTATTTCCCACACGTTCATATCATCGAGAGAATTAAATTCGTCATTTATTGCTCTGATCCAATCATCTCTAAACGGGTTTGATTCTATTTCAGAATAATTTTTTGGAATATTATCCTCTATATATATTTTATTATATCTTACATTTATGTTCATGACTACAGGGTTAGTTATTCCTAAATCATATTCGTAATCTGACGATTTTATCATTAATGGTTTATTATTTATTAATAATGATTTAATATTTTGAGTTTCGTCTACCTTAACATCACATGAGATATATGATTTTGTATTATAGGGATCTTTAAGGCAGTATCCCGTATTTGTATAACCCATCATTATATTTTTTTCAGCTCTATGTGCTAGCTTCGGGTCAATTTTGTTTTTTTGTTTTGCTTTGGCTTTTGTGGCATTTTGTTTTCTGACTTCTACAGGAATGTGCCTGTAAGTCAGTGCTCCAAAGACTTTAAGGTTTTTAAGATTTGGTTTTATTCCATAAAATAGTTCGTAGGGTGTTTTATATCCTTCATTCGCTTTTGTGGGGGATCTATTTATTAAATATGCTGCTGTTACTACAGCATAGGACCAATATTTTATGTCGAGGTTGGCATCTATTAGCATGGCCCGTACTCTCCTCATTAAAGTTTGATTTTGCCTTTCGGCAACACCATTTAATTCCGGAGAATATGGCACCACATAATCAATTGTTATGCCAACTTCATTACAGTAATTTAATATTTTAGTATCTGTATATTCCTTGGCATTATCACACCTAATGGTCCCAATGGGGTATTCAGGAAATTTGTTTTTCATAGATACTATAATATTTTTAAATTCATTTGTGACTTGACTTTTGCTAACTATGGGCATGACAAACGTATATTTGGAGAAATGATCTATAAAGGTTAATATATATTTTTGATTTGCCACTGAGGGCGTGAACGGACCCATAATATCTGAGGACGTTATTTCTAATTTTCGAGTTGGCTTATTTCTAACACTATTGTGACCCAATCTTGAATTATTAGAAATGCAACATATTTGGCAATTAACAAAATCCTCATCTCTAAAATTTATATTTTCAGGAATGCCTACCGCTAAAGTTTTTAACTTTTGCAGATATCTGGCATTTAAGTGTCCAAGTCTCCTATGTATTATTATTTTTTTATTAATATTATTATTTATTTGTGATTTTTGGGGTATTTCCTCAATTTCATTATTTTGATTTATTATTTCTTCTTCTATACCCCCCTCAGGTGACTCATTATTAGTATCATCCTCCTGAATTTCCAATTCTACAGTGAAATCATCCCATTCATCATCTATATTCTGAGTGACGGGGGCACATATTATATTATTTTCATTATTATCTATAGTATTATTTGAATTTTTATTTTTATTTTCGATATTATAATATATATAAAAAATTCCCTCTTCTTTTTTTGCTGTCATGATTATTTCAGCATTTTCAATAAAATATATGTTTGCTATATCCTTTTGTTGATCTATATTGATCATACCAGTGTTCGTAATCTTTATGGCTGAAATAATATCTAAATTTAGATCCGGCACATAATGAACATCATTTAACTCTATCAATGATTGAATTTTGCTGGAATTCTCGACTTTGATCACCATTCTCCCCGTATGGGTAGCATACAAAAAAGTATTTTTACCTGCACATTGCAATTTGACTGGAGTTACAAATTTTTTAACATCTACTAATTTATTTAAGTCAGATGTCAAATGCACCTCCGCAGCTCCATCCAATATTGCTCTGTGATTTAATATATCGTAATTTTCGTTATTATTATGTTTATTATTATTGATCAATTTATTCAACAACCATTCATTATTATTTTTGTTGAATTTTTTAACCATACAAGACATCTTCACTTGCTGTTCCGAACTGTCTTTTTTATTAGTATTTGTTTGAGATGTATTTGTTTTTGGGGGATAATTCCCTTGACTATTATTAAAATTATTATTGTTATTATTTTCCATTTGATTATTATTACCACAGTTCTGCGCTATATGACCTAACTGCCCACATCTGTAACATTTCGGACTATTTTGGTAATAATTTCTATTATTACCTCTATTGTTGTTTCCTCTGTAATTATTACCTCTATAATTCGATTTACCTCTATAACCATTTCCTCTATAATTTCCATTACCATTATTTCCATTACTATTCGAATTATTATTTTGGTTTTGATTTGGTTCATTATTGATACCATTACCATTATTATTAAAATTACCATTATTACCATTAAAATTATTTCGGTTACCATTTGTGTAACCATTTCGACCATTTCCGTTTCCTCTATAATTATTTCTACCTCTAAAATTGTTATATCTTCCCCTGTAATTATTCCTATTGTAATTATTATTATCATTTCTATAACTATTATTGGCTTGGTTATTATTACCATTTTGTTTTTTTAAAGTTTGATCTCTGAATTTCTGATCAGAGTCTTCCCTTAATATTCTCTTAAAATTGTCTAAATTTTTTTCATTTGAAGGTAAATTTTCGTATTGTATTTTTGCAATTGCTTGTTCGTAACATAAGGCCAATTGCAAATTTTCCAATTCCTCTGATTCCGTAACTTCTTTACCACTATCTCTTACGTCAGTTACTAGTTCATCCCATTTTTTTAAGAATCCCTTCATATTTCCTCCAGGCTGAAATCTGAATTCCATCCATTTTGCCTTTGCTATATTAGCAGTGACGGAAGTTTTTGTGCCATAAATATTATCTAATTTTTTAAGCATATGAATTGCTGTATTACAATCTCGTATTTGTTTTGTTATGTCATTAGATACTCTCTCTAAAACAAACGCTTTTGCGTTATCCTGCATTTTACAGTAGTTGATCATATTTTTATCTGGCCGAAAATTTAAATCATCAATATTATTTATATACGATTGTAAAAATTCGTGTTCCCCAAAGATGTCGTAATATCCCGCACCTCGGATGGCAGATATAATCATTCTACGCCAATCCAAATAATATTTCCCATTAAAAACTTTTCCGAGTGGAGCTTGGATAGGTTTAATTTCGTTCGGGGATGCCATTTCTTCTTCTATTTTATCAAAACCTAACAAATTATTTTCTTTATTACAAATCGGTGTGTATTTTTTATTTTCAATTTTTTCTTTTTCAATTTTATTTATTAAATTTTCCTTTTCGCTTTTTTCAACTTTGTTTCCTTCGATATCTTCCAGTTTCTTTTTGTTATTTATTAGTTAAAAAATCTATTCATAAATTTTTCCTTTGATTTTTCTGAACTATAGATTCTATTTGAAAAATAGTTTACTGAAGATTCCACAATTTTAATGTATTTTAGACTACTAATGTTTTCTATTCTTCCGGATATATCTACTACAAAGGACTCCAATACTATTTCCCCTGTAAAATATGTGACGTATGGTAAATCGTAAGTTTCAATTTTTATATCTATAACTCTTTCACCTTCAAATTTATTAATCAATTCTTTCAATTCTTCCTTTTCAATATTATATTCACCTAATTTTCCTTCACACAAACTTATTATCGGGGGCATAAAAATTTAATTATTACTTAATTTTCTTTTTTCAGACTCAGTTCAAAAACAGAATTATGCAAACACGAAAAATAATTAGCCTCAACAAATATTACCTTTACAAAAAAAAAATGAAAAATTATTTTACTTTACTTTCTTCTGTTGCGCTGACGAATAATCCTAGTTTTCTGCACTCTGCTGTCTACCGTTGTACTACCTGCTTAAATTTGGTTTGGAGTTGGCCGAAAAATTTGGGTCTTCGATTTATGGATCTGCGATGAGTCCTCGACGACGGGAGCAGGTTTCCTTGGGCTGTTCCTTCGATCTCTTTGGCGGTCCTTCTTGGTTTTAGCGTTCAATGACTTCCAGATTCGGCCGTTATTAAGTCGGGAACTTCAGCTTCAGATTTATGGTTTAATTTTGAATTTTTTCATAAATCAAAAATAAATTAAATTTCGAGTTTAAATTTCTCGAGAAGAAAAAAAATAATTAATTCTTCATGTATTATACAACAGAAAACATAGAAAGATTTTCGCGCAACAGTAAATAAATTTAAAAAAAAATTATTTCATTCGTTTAAATTTCTAAGTCTCTCCTCATAGTTCTACCGCAGCGATGGCTACCATGATGTGAGGCGCATAGAACGAGGATCGAAAGAACTTGAGACTTGTGTTAATTTAGAGGTTTATTACACGAATGAATAACACATTACAAAATGAAATATGAAATGGCGAAGCAACAGCAATGTACGATCGAAAGTAGTAGGGGGAAAGCACTTCGTGACGAGAGTGTACGCATGACATATATATAGTGATCGTGATGATGATGATGATGAAGAACGAGTGAAGGTGGGATTTCCGTTACAACAATATTTAGAAGAGAAATTAATTACGAACAACTAACTCAGTTCTAAACGTAAATTTACTTGATTTATCTCATAAATAAAACTTGAACACTATCATAATAGAAAACTAATTTATTGTAAAAACAAAACATATTAATGTAGTATCGCCATATTGAAAAAAAAAAAATTGAATGAGCGTCACCTCTTGACCAGAAAAAAGAAAATGATATAAAGACACAGATAAAAACGACGAGAACTAGACTGTGGGAAATCTTGATTGCAGTAGTACCAACTAATAACATCTAACATCCCCTTCCAGGCGAGTGACGAGCCGTTTTTATTGGAACCTCTTGATAACGAATGTTCTTGAAATATCACAGAGACTTGAGAAATCACAGCAGCTTGAGAATCACAGGAACTTGAGTAATCACAGGAACTTGAGTTTACTTAATCTTAACAAAACAAAACGAGTATGACGCTCCAAAAACAAAACAAACTTAAATTCTTAAATTTTGGTCATAATACTAAACAAAATTAAGCAAATAAAATCACAAAATTAATTGACCAGAAAGGAAGGAAAAACGTCAAAATTAAACAAACAAAATGAGAATCATATAGTTAATAATAAGTAACGAGTCACCTGCAAACAAAATAATATTAGTATTTTCAAATAAAAATGATACTTAAAAATAATAAGTCTTCCTGAAATAAAAGAACACATGATTAACCAGGAACAAAACGAATATAAAAATATAAAAAGTATCTGAAAAAGAAAATACAGTTATTAATATTATTCTTGATCGAGAAATTGAATTCATCTTGATGGAATACATCTGGAACAATAAACAGATATATTAGTATTTCATCAAATTAAATTGATGAGTTCATCAGACTGCTTGATATCAACTTGGTCTTGATAATAAAAGAAAGAAACTTGATTTAAAGAAATGTCGACTCTTGAGAAAAATTAATTTACATGAACTAAACTTGTAATTATTTCATGAGGTTAGAGTCAATATTATATCATAATTTTGAGTCTGGATATTGATTGATGAATTATATTCAGCAAACTAGGAAAAATACGAAACTCGTACCCAATTTGGAATTATCCGAACTTGAGTAATTATTTTCTTGATTCTTAAGCTTGAAACTTGATTTACTTGATCGTTAATAGTTTTCTAAAATTTATACAACTTACAAATATTGAGAAAATTTCTTCTATTTATGAATAACAGAAGTTCAACGAATTTTCATTTATGAATAACGAAAATTTTATTAACTTGACTTGACTTGAACAATAGAGATGGTAACTTGATAAATTAAAGTTTTTGGATATACTTGAGTGACTCTCTTGACTTACCATCTTAATTGCTTAATAGTTTTTCACGTAAGAACTCATGTTGCTGAGCTGTAAGAGGTTTTGTTAAAATATCAGCAACTTGATTGTTTGTTGATACATGAACAATTTTGAGTAAGTTATCACGAACATACTCTTTTACCCTGAGATATCGACGTTTGATATGTTTAAGTTTACCATGATTATAGAAGATAGATAATAAGTTACAGGTAGACTGATTATCTTCATGTACGGTAACTTGAGTTTTAAACTGAGGAAAAGTTTCTTCAGTTAATCTACTACAATAGAGCATATGACTTGAAGCAACAGCAACGGCTACAAACTCAGCCTCAGTTGTTGACTCAGCAATTACGTCTTGTTTTCTGCAGCACCAAGCAATTGTATTACCAAACTGTTTAATACAATAGCCAGTAGTGGATTTTCTTGATTTATCTGCTGCGAAGTCAGCATCAACATACGCAACAATATCTTCATCAGGACTTGAGTAGGTTAAATCTAATGTCGGAGTGTGTTTTAGATAACGAACTACATGACTTACTAAAGTACGATGTAACTCCGTAGGTTTTTCTTGAAATCTAGCTAAGAAATTTACCGCAAAAGAAATATCTGGGCGAGTAGTATTAGCTAGATATAAGAGTGACCCAATAGCCGTCCTATACGAATTATGAGGAGGTAGGGGTGTTTCTTGAATTTTTGGAAAATTGGCAAAAGAGTTCATTGGAACTAAACGTTTACCACAATTTTCTAACTTGAATTCGTGAATCAGGGTTTTGATATAATCCTCTTGATGTAGACAAAGATTACCAGTGTTATTGTCAATTTCAATTTGAAAACCAACATAACAGGTTGGAGAACCTAAGTTCTTGACTTCAAAATTTTCTTGGATAGACTTGATAGCATCTTGAACAACTTGATTGCTAGAGCCCATAATTAAAATGTCATCAACGTATGCTAACATTATGACAAAATTATTATTATTATTACTTGATTTCATAAAAATGCAGCCTTGACGTAATAATGGTTCAAAACCCTTACTCTTGAGAATTCTTGAAAATTTTACATACCATGACCTAGGTGCAGTAGCTAATCCATACACAGCTTCATTTAACTTGAGTGCATAAAGTTTGTTGTCGAGATCAATACCCTGAGGTATTGAGTATATTTATCTCAATCAATCTCACTATTGAGAAACGCATTCTTGATGTCTAGCTGTGTAATTCTTAACTTGAGTTTGCAAGCTAAAGAAAAGAACCAACGAATTGTGGTTGCAGTTGCAGTAGGCGAGTAGGTATCTTGAGTTGAATATTTTTCTTGATCAACAGCACCAACTATTACAAGGCGAGCTTTGAAAGCTCCATCAGATTTAATGGTAAAAATCCACTTCCACGGAAGTAGTTGATGACCCTTAGTATTTGATTTTGGGACAATACGCCAAACCTTGTAACAATTTAGAGACTTGATTTCTTGAGTTATTGTTTCCTTCCATTTAGGCCAGTCAGGTGATTTTAATGCCTCTTTGTACGATTGAGGTGCATTAGGAGAGGAAATCTCTGTTTCATCTCTTTTATTATTCGCATCAGAGATACGAAGAATTTGCACTGAGCCATCAATCACTTGACTTTCTTGAGAAAGATCCCAATTATAATCAATTTCGATTATCTCATCTTGGGAATTATCTTCACCAACTTGAACTTGAATAACAGGAGGAGCAATATCTTGATTGGGACTTGGACTTGAATCAACTTGATTTTCTACCAAACTATCATTACAAGCAACGTTAGTAGATAGAGAATTATCTTGATTTTCAACTCGAGTTAAATTTTCATCAGGAAAATCTAATTCTTGATTACTAAATTCTTGAATAGTTTCTTGACGTTCATTAATAGCATCCCTAAATGTTTTACTTTTGTCGAATTTGACATTACAAGAAACGTTAGTCTTTTTAGTAGCAGGATTATATAAAATATAACCTGTTTTAGTATACCCTACTAAATATTGTTTAGTACTAACTACATCAAATTTTTGACCAGTGGGTTGATTTTCTTTAAGTACATAAGCCAGACAGCCAAAAACATAAATACTTGATAAATCAGGCTTATTTCCGTAAAACATTTCATAGGGAGTCTTGAAATTTAGTGCTCTGTGTGGTGACGTATTATATAAATATTCGGTAGCATCAGCAGCTAAACCCCAAAAAGAAGTAGGAAACACTCTCTTGAATTAATGAACGAATCTTGACCTCAATAGTTCGATTAGCTCTCTCAGCAGTACAATTATGCTCACTAGTATAAGGACCAGAGGTTTCTCTCTCAATTCCTAATTCTTCAATTAGCTGATCCATGGCCTGATTCACAAATTCAGAACCATTATCACAACGTAAAGTTTTACATTGACCTTCTTGAGGGAATTGAGCCTTAATTCTCTTGACATACATCTTGAAAAACCTAGTCACTTCATACTTTTTCTTGAGGGCAAAAATACTAATATAACGAGTATAATCGTCTAAAAATACTAGTAAATAAATATTTTTCTTGACAAAAGTAGGGGGAGAGATTGGGCCAATCACATCAGCGTGAGTTAATTCACCTGGTCTTGAGGCTCGTTCACGATCTTTATCGAAACGTTTACGAGTCATTTTTGTTTGATTACTAACTTGACAATCTTGAAATGTGTCTGGACAAATTATGTCCGGGACACCAATAGCAACAGAACGAAGACGATATAAATTTGGGGAAGAAGTATGTCCCATCCTACGATGCCAAATATTCCCTTCATTCACCAATTTTGATCTTTATTCGTCACTTATCATTTTCTTGACTTTTCGATTTTTCCTTTTGCCAGTTTTCGTACGATAAACTGGTAAAGAATTCGAATTATTCTTAACATTGCTTGAATTTTCTTGACTTGATTTCCCCTTCGAATCCTGCACAATTTTACCAGAATTTGCGGAATCGATATTACTTGATTTATTTTGTTGACTTTTACTCAACTCCATTTTATCGAACTCATCGATCCAGGAGTCATCAACATCTGTGAGAATTATAACAAATTAAATTATACTCGTGACTATTATTCTCACATATCATTTGTGGTGGTAACACTGTCGATATATTTTTGTAATCTGTGATTTGTAGTGTTTTGTACCTGACTGTGATATTGTGTAATCATACCCCTCTAGTCGCTTTTTAATATTCATGTTGTTAACAACTCCACCATTCTTAATGTGGAAATAAAAGTTCATAATTTAGTGAATCTTGTGTTTTTATTTATGTGTTCATAATGTGTGCGTCTAGTCTCTGTTCGATGTCGTGTTTAGTTTAGGTTCATTTTATATGTTTTTAGTCGTCTCGATCCGTTGATTTTTCCTCATCTTCTCACAGGTTATGGGCCCAGATACCTGGATGTCAACGTGGTCGCCTTTGTCATAGTTCGTCAATGTTGTGCTGTCGGATTCTGCTTGCCACACCCAAGTAGTATCATGCCTGCTAATTGTTTTTCAATTGTTTGATATGTTCTCTGTTCGATGTTCCTGTGATCTCGTTCATGTTGATTTGTTGGTCGACGTGTCTGAAAGTTGCTGAAAATCGCTGTGTTTGCAGTGTAACTGATCGTCTGTACCTGTCAACGAGATGGAAGCGCGAAAGAAGAACATGATTGAGCCATTCAATGGGCAGAATGGCCGTACATGGAAGTTCAGGATGGAGCTGTTGTTGGCAAAGGAGTCATTAACTAACATTATAATCGATTCTTTGCCGACTGTTTGTAACAGGGGAGATGCTTGGTCCAAGGAGAATGCGAAAGCGATGTTCCTGATAGCAAACAACGTGACTGACGAGTACCTAGAGATGATCCAAACGTACACGACGGCAAAGGAAATGTTTCATGTCCTAACAAACCTCATCGACAACGGCAATGACCAGACTCTAATGGATTTACAAGGTGATTTGTACGCAAAACGGTATGTGTCTGGTATTGATTTGCATAAATATTTGTTGGATTTTCGTTCTCGATGTAGACGTTTAACTGAATTAGGAGATTTAACGACCACGAAACAATTTATTTTGGTATTGCTGAGGTCATTACCTGCGGAATTTCGTCCAATTAAGGTTGTGATACAAGATGCAGAAGTCGTCACCTGGGATGGAGTTTTCATGAAATTGAATAACTTCCAGCGTGAGCTATCTTCTGATAGCAAATCGACAGTTCGAGGTAACACTCTGAACACTACATCACAAAAACCTTCATCAGTGGTTGTCACTGGTGAGGAGAACATTTATTTTGGTAATTACAACAATGTCGGACGAAATTCTAGTAATAATAGTAATGGAAATCGTTTTAATCGTGGTCGATCTCGAAATAATAATAATAGTCGTGGTTTCAGTCAAGGCGGAAATAATAATTATAGTAATTTTAATAATAATAATCAAAATTCGAGCTCAAATAATAATAATAGTAATAATTTTAATGGACGTGGTCGTAATAATAGTACTGACAGTGGACATTCTAATGTGAAATGTCACTATTGTAACAAAATAGGGCACATAGCCCGAAATTGTTATGTCAAAAATGGTAATAATAATAATAATTGTAATAATAGTGATAATAACAGTGAAAATCGAGTTAATGACCAAAGTTCCAATAACAATAATAGTAATAGGAGCTCGGCACAGATGTGCAATGAAAATTTTAATGCTAATGACGTTTGCTCTGAAGTGGGTTACAGCTTCACATTGAATAATGACGATAATAATAAAATTAATGACTCTTGCAATGCAAAAGAAAATGTAAATTTGATGCCTCGAACCACATTTATAGTTGACAGTGGATGCACAATTCACATAATTAATGATATAAATTTGTTCAGTGATTATATAGATTTGATCAGACCACATAGTATCTGTGTTGCGAAGAAGGGTGTCTCTCTGTCTGTCACGTCGGTGGGTACTGTAAAATTGAAACTATTGAATGGAATTGTAATCGAACTGAAAAATGTAAGGTATGCTCGGGAGCTGCCGCAGAATCTGCTTTTGGTTAAACGTATGAGCAGGTCGGGATTTGACACTTTGTTTCGAGAAGAGTCTGTTGATATCATCCAACGCTGCAGTGGAAAAATAGTTACCACTGGTGTTAGCGTAGACTCAGATTTGTACACAATTGACTTTGTTAAAATGTCAAGTCAATCGTGTAATCTGACGTTGGGAGATGAATCGAGCCCACTGTTCGTGTGGCATAAACGACTTGCTCATCTGAATGTGAACGATGTTAGATTGTTGTCAAGTAGGGGTTTGATACCAAATGTTGACTCCAATCGCAGATTGCTGTGTGAGCTCTGTGTTATGGGGAAACAGAGTCAAAAACCATTTCCAAGGCATGAACAAAAAACAAGTAAGCCATTGGAGTTGGTTCATACAGATCTCTGTGGACCTATTAACCCTCCTGCATATAAAGGAGCTAAATATTTTATGACTTTTATCGACGATTATTCTAATTTTTGTTGTGTTTACCTGCTGGCAAACAAGACGGGAGCTTTTGGAAAATTTAAAGAATATCACGAGATGGTCTCGAATAAGTTTGGCTATAATGTAAAGAGACTCCGTTGTGATTGCGGCACAGAGTACTTGAATACCACCTTCCAGTCTAATTGTACTGAGAAAGGAATTGTGGTTGAACCTACTGTTGGCGGTTGTCCTCAGCAGAATGGAAAAGCTGAGAGGATGAACAGGACACTGTGCGAAAGGGCAAGGACACTGTTGTTTGAGAGTGGTCTTGGGAAGATATTTTGGTCGGAAGCCATATTGTGCTCCGCCTATATCGTGAACAGATGCCCCACAAATAAAGATTTTGTTCCTTTTGAGAGATGGTTTGGTGAAAAATATAACTACAATAAATTAAAAACGTTTGGATGCGATGCGTATATGTTATCGTTCAAACATGACTCTGACAAATTTAAGAGTAAAAGTGAAAAATTAATAATGGTAGGTTATTCACCATGTGGTTATAGGTTGCTGGACATAAGTACTAAGGAGATACGTCTGTCACGTGATGTTGAGTTCTTTGAAGGTGCAATCAGTAATTCTGAATACAATAAATATACAAAAAATGATGAATTGTTTAAAGAAGTCACTGAATCCAACTTGGAAAATATTGAAGTTGATGGTGATTTAAATTTAAACTGTCTTTCACAGGAGGCGATTGCACGTGATCAAACAGCAGGAAATATATACCTGGCTGAGGATGGCATTCCTTTGACATTTGAGGAGGCGAGTGCAGCACCTGATAGTCTGATGTGGAAAGAGGCTATTTCATCTGAAATAAAAGCCTTGAACTCCAATCAGACTTGGAAGGTGACCAAACGTCCAAAGGACGCCCCTACCATCACGTGTCGTTGGATCTTCAACAAAAAATATGATAATGAAAATAATGTTTTATATAAGGCTAGGTTAGTTGCCAGAGGCTGCCAGCAGAAGAAAGGCTTCAATTTTAATGAAGTATATGCGCCAGTGGCGAAACTTTCGACTGTGAGGACCCTCTTGGCTGTCAGTAATAAATTAAAATTTTATATAGAACAAATAGATATCTGTAGCGCGTTCTTGAACGGTATTCTCTCTGAGGATGTGTACCTCGAGATACCTGAAGGTATTGAAACGCAGGTTGATAAATATAATAATGTACTAAAATTAAATAGGTCGATATATGGTCTTAAACAGTCGCCAAAAGTGTGGAATAAACTATTTAATGAGTTCCTGTTGTCACTTGGCTTTATACAAAGCATGGCTGATGATTGTTTATATGTGTTCAAAAATAAACATGATGGAACGATAGTTTATCTACTCACTTACGTTGATGACGTTCTCATTAGTTCCAATAATAAAGAACAAATCATATTTTTCAAAAATAAAATTAATAAGAGATTTAAATGTAAGCATCTTGGAAAGGTTAATAAATATCTAGGTTTAAACATTAATTATAGTCGCGAAGAGGGCAAGCAGAAGAATCTCATCGAGTCTGTTGCTAGGTGGTTCGGTGTTGATAAATGTGCACCCACCTACACACCTATTGACCCCAAACTCCAATTGGATAGGGACCTCAATGCGTATGATAGTGTGCTGAATAATAACTATCAACAGCTCGTGGGATGTTTGATGTACTTAATGCTAGGATCACGGCCTGATATTTGCTTTGCAATATCGTACTTCAGCCAGTTCTCCAGTCATGCCACAGATGAACATTTCAAATATTTATTGAGAGTTCTAAAATATTTAGTGACTACTAAAGACAAAAAACTTATATATTCATATGAACATAATAATAATGGCAATATAATCGAAACATATTCGGATGCCGATTGGGGTAACTGTGTTATCACAAGACGGTCTATCTCGGGTTACTGTGTCTTTGTTTATGGGTCGCTGGTGTCCTGGTCTAGTAAGAAACAACCAACAGTAGCTCTATCTAGCACTGAAAGTGAGTTGATCGCCATATGCAATGCTACCACTGAATCAATTTGGTTGAGGTATTTATTAAGTGATTTTTGCATTCAAGTTATTGACAGAGCTGTAATTTACGAAGATAATCAGAGTTGTCTGGCTATCTTGCACTCTGGAAAATGGAACACACGCAGATCAAAACATGTGGACGTAAAGTACCGTTTTGTGTGCAATCACGTAAATTTAGACTTTAAGTATTCCTACGTGTCAACCTTGCGACAGTTGGCTGATGTCTTTACAAAGGGCTGCCCGAGGCCTAAATTTGAGGTTTTTGTAAAATGTTAAAGTTGTTGTAACTTATTGTATATGTTTACCATTCATGTAGTATTTATTGTCGTAACTTTTTGTATCTTTGTTGACTTTTGTCATTTATGTTTTTAATGACCTTATTAATTTAATAATTCGTTTTTACCATTTTATCGTAATCGTATAAGTTTAATTTGAGGAGGCGTGTGAGAATTATAACAAATTAAATTATACTCGTGACTATTATTCTCACATATCATTTGTGGTGGTAACACTGTCGATATATTTTTGTAATCTGTGATTTGTAGTGTTTTGTACCTGACTGTGATATTGTGTAATCATACGCCTCTAGTCGCTTTTTAATATTCATGTTGTTAACAACTCCACCATTCTTAATGTGGAAATAAAAGTTCGTAATTTAGTGAATCTTGTGTTTTTATTTATGTGTTCGTAATGTGTGCGTCTAGTCTCTGTTCGATGTCGTGTTTAGTTTAGGTTTGTTTTATATGTTTTTAGTCGTCTCGATCCGTTGATTTTTCCTCATCTTCTCACAACATCAGACCTGTCAGTAGCAACATTAGACCCATTACTATCAGACTTTTTGTTACCAGACGATTTACTTGATTTGGGGGACTTGACTTGACTTTTATTACCAGACCACTTTGATCAGCAATTTCTGACAAACTCGGATCATTAGTGTATTCAGATAATAAAATTGATTTACCTTTAAATATTCTTGATAAAGCCTTTTTGTATTTCTTGATATTTTTGTTGATACTTGAAGGGACAAATTGATATCTATCTTGACTTGATACTATCTTGATGAGCAGTTTACTTAACCCGACCTTTTCTTGCCTGTGAAATGTAACTTGATTAGACTCGAAGAGTAACTTGATATTATTATTATTAACAAATTGCTTAACACTAATAAGACCATTTGCTAGACCAGGAACTACTAAGACTTCTTTTAGAACAAAGGTAAATATTCTTGACGACGATTCTTGATTTAAGGTAAATAAAATCGTACCCTCACCTGTAGCTTTTAAAACACTATCTTTGTCAGCTTGTCCCAAAGTTTTGTCTTTTGGGAAAGCTCGATAGTTCAAAACTTGGTGACTGTAGGCTACAGCATTATTTGTTGCCCCACTATCAATCATGAATACATCAATATCTTGATTAAACGAATCTTGATGTAGGGAATCTTGATTATTAATTACATTTAAATTAATTAAATGCAACTCACTTGAAATACTGTTAGGATCTGGTTGCGGTGCAGGACAGTTTCTGGCTTTGTGACCTGCTTTCTGGCACCGGTAGCAGACCTTCTTGTTGCCATTGAAACATTTGTCCACCGTGTGACCATTCCAGCCACAGTCCTTGCACCAGACTTTCCTGTCTTAATTCTCCTTCTTGATATCTTGATTTTGTTTTGCAAGAGTAGTAGGAGTTATCTTGACACTTGATTTATTACTTGATTCGTCGAGTGACTTATAAATAACATTACTTGAAGAAGAACTTGATATTGGAGCTGGCGATTTACTTGACTGAGGTGTTGAGGGAGTCGACACTGCTTTACGTGCTTATTCTTGATGCTTTGGAGCACTCTCCACCGGTTTAGCAGACGTCGACTTCTTTCTTTCTACGTAATCCAACAGAGATGTCCGTAGCATTTCCTCAGACAAGTCCTCACCTGCTCGAGCACATAGAGTATCGATTACCGCCTCGAACGAAGGATTTAATTTTTGAATCAACTTGATTAGCCAAAAGGATTGTGGAAATACTTGACCAAATTCCACTAAACTTCGTCGTGCGGCATCGAACTTTGAAAGAAACAGAATTAATTCTGTATTTTCTACATACTTGAGATCGTCAAGATGGTTCATGTCAGCAATCATGTCATGAATCGTCTTACTTCCGTACTGCCTCTTGAGCTCTTGATAAATTTCACAGGCTGATTCGAGATGAAAGACTAGTATCTTGATCGGTTGTGCTACATTCATCCGAATCAGGTTCTGTACTTGAGCATCGACTAGTCGGCAAATGTTCTCAGGAAGGTTGAGATGTTCAGCTCGAGGGAATGCAATCCACTCGATCTCATTTGCCACCGATAAGTCATTCTTGATGTCCCTCTCCCACATCTTGAAATTTTGTTTACCCTTTAGCTTCTCATTATTTCCATATGTACGCAATGGAATCAATGGAACCATTTGAAATTGGCCCATCGTCGGGTAACATTGATATTGAAACGAAGTATTCATTGGAGTATAAATGTTACCAATAATGTTTGATTCACATCGCGCACAAATGAACTTGAATCTTGAAAAACTGTAGGGTAACTTGACACTTGAGGTGCAGGCATAATGCCTGCTCTTGATTCTTGATAATTTTGTACTTGACCAAAACTTGATTCTTGACCGACGATAGTTAGTCCGGGAGGAGGAACAAAATGACTTTTAGGTGACATTTTCGAGAAATCAAGCTCCGCGAGTGCGTTTGACGCGGAGTCGACTACCATGCTGTCGACATTCGATGACAATTTAATTTTTGGAAAAACAATTGAATAATTTTTATTAATATTTACTTGATTAGAACTTGTTGATATGGCAGATGGCGATTTGCTTGAACTTAATGTTTCTGCTTGACTCGACGAACTGCTTGACAGACTTGAGAACGACGTAGACGAGATATCTTGACTTACTGTACATAATGGTATTATTTTATCTTGATTAAGTTCGATGGATGGTGATGTCGACTGGCCTGGTTGAACCTTCTTGGCAATCTTTCCAGAATCCGAGAAAGTAACAGTGATTGTCGGTTCAGCCATAGTACTCAAAGACATCTTGATTTCACCAACCATATTGGATAATTCTTGAACGAGTGGTAGATCTTGAATTTGAACGATCTCGTCTATCATATCAGTTGTCACAGTATTCACAACCAGATTAAATGACACCTTCTTGATTTTAGATACCTGCTTCTTTTTCGTGACAGGAAGAGCAGGAACTTGAGAACAGCCTTTGTGTGTTTTCGGAGCCATAAAAGACGAAAACCGACGAACACAACCCGCAAATTTCTTGAAAAACGAACTTGAAAAATTAAACGATCTTGACTTACGGACTTGAAATTTTTCGTAAAATAAAATACGAACGTAATTCTTGACGATAACTAAGGCGCTAACACGCAAACACACTTGAACTCTGCTATCACTTTATATTTAGAAGAGAAATTACTTACAAACAACTAACTCAGTTCTAAACTTAAATTTACTTGATTTATCTCATAAATAAAACTTGAACACTATCATAATAGAAAACTAATTTATTGTAAAAACGAAACATATTAATGTAGTATTGCCATATTGAAAACAAAAAAATTGAATGAGCGTCACCTCTTGACCAGAAAACAGAAAATGATATAAAGACACAGATAAAAATGACGAGAACTTGACTGTGGGAAATCTTGATTGCAGTTGTACCAATTACTGACATCTAACATAAACACATAACACGGCCATGATGCCGAAATAGATAGACAAAGTCTGGGTAGAATACCACAGGTGAAACGAACGACCACAGATACGAAAAAATGAATCGAATTACATTTACCGTTCATCACTCGTAGGTGGCGCTAATGTATGAGTGTAGTGAAGAGGTGACTGAATAACACTTACTGTTAGTGTTGTAGCTGAAATTCCACCTCAACTCACTCATCATCATCATCAATACAATAAATATATATATATGTCATGCATTCCACTTCTCTCACAAACTGTGTTCGAAATAATTTAAGGATCGAATTAAAAAATGCAAGAAACAAAAATGAACTGTCACAACAGTTGTGAGAAGAACGGTGGAATTCTCAACGGATCACCATACACGAACTACGACGATGAAGAACTTAGAACGACGAATTAAAGAAACGATGACTAGAAGCACACATTACGACATATAAAAGAGAAGACTAGACACTTTGAATGTTTCACGAATTTTTTATTTGAACACCATGATGACATACATGTTATTTCATCGACGAGAGATGAGCGACAAGAAGGCACAAAAACATATAATCACAGCTGAGTTACAAAACACAAATATCACAGATAAAACAACAACAACAGAAACAGTGTTGCCACAGCATGTGATGTGCGAGAATAAGTGGCTATCGAATATTATAATTTGCCATTATTCTCACACGCCTCCTCAAATTATATATATTCGATTTAAAAAAAAATTTTTTTAAGAAAAAAAGGTAACAATAAAAATAACGTTATTAATCTAATACTGTCATTTCGATACATAATGACAAAAAGTCAACAAACGATTAAAATAAACATGTGGTCACAAGACAACAACATTAACATACAAACAAAAAATGGTATACATAAACAAAAAGTTACGTTAAATTTAACAGTCTACAAAATTCGGTAAATTTGGGCCTCGGGCAGCCCTTCGTGAACATATCAGCCAATTGTCGCGAGGTTGGCACATATAAGTATCTAAATTCTACATCTACATGACTGCATACAAAACGGTATTTTACGTCTATATGTTTTGACCTACGGGTATTCCACTTGCCGGAGTGCAACAGAGACAGACAGCTCTGATTATCCTCATAGATTACAGCCCTATCAGCAAGTTGGATGCAAAAATCACCTAGTAGATATTTTAGCCATATAGACTCAGTGGTAGCATCGCATATTGCGATCAATTCACTCTCTGTACTAGATAAAGCCACTGTTGGCTGCTTCTTGCTTGACCAGGACACCAGTGACCCGTAGACAAAGGCATAGTATCCAGTAACTGACCATCTTGTAGTAACGCAGTTGCCCCAATCGGCATCGGAATATGTTTCCAATATACTGCCGTTACTCTTATTATCATGTAGAAAAATTAATTTTTTGTCCTTGGTGGTTATCAGATATTTCAGAACTCGCAAAAGATACTTGTAATGTTCATTCGTGGCACAGCTGGAGAATTGGCTGAAGTACGATATTGCAAAGCAAATATCAGGCCGTGATCCTAACATTAAGTACATTAAACATCCCACGAGCTGTTGATACCGGTTATTTAAAACACTATCACACGCATTGAGGTCCCTGTCCAGTTGGAGTCCGGGGTCAATGGGTGTGAAGGTTGGTGAACAATTTTCAACACCAAAACGTCTAGCAACAGACTCGATGAGAGCCCTCTGCTCAATCTCCAGTATGGCCTTTTCCCGATTGTAGCTAATATTCAGACCCAAATATTTTTTGACCTCTCCAAGATCCTTACATTTAAAACGTTTATTTATTTCATTTTTAAAGAAAGCAATTTTTGCCTTATTATTGGAGCTAATGAGGACGTCGTCAACGTATGTGAGCAAGTAGACGACCGTATTGTCTGTCCTACTTTTATAAATATACAAGCAGTCATCAGCCTTACTCTGCTCAAAACCGAGAGCAACCAGAAACTCGTTAAACAACGTATTCCAAACTTTAGGCGACTGCTTCAGACCATATATAGATTTATTCAACTTCAAGACATTATTTTTCCTATCTATCTTTGTTTCAATTCCCTCAGGTATTTCGAGGTACACGTCTTCAGACAGAATTCCATTTAAAAAGGCACTACAAATATCTACTTGTTCTATATAAAATTTCATTTTATTACTGATAGCCAAGAGAGTCCTCACAGTCGAAAGCTTTGCCACCGGCGCGTAAACTTCATTAAAGTTGAAGCCTTTCTTCTGTTGACATCCTCTGGCGACCAGTCTTGCCTTATAAAGTACCTCATTATTCATATCGTATTTTTTATTAAATACCCAACGACATGTGATGGTAGGAGCGTCCCTTGGACGTTTGGTCACCCACCAGGTCTGATTTGAATTCAGGGCACTGATCTCCGAAGAAATAGCCTCCCTCCACATCAGACCGTCCGGTGCACCATTCGCCTCCTCAAACGTCAAGGGGATGCCGTCCTCCGCTAGGTAAATATTTCCTGCAGTCCCATCACATTCAGCCGTTGCACCTGACAGACAATCCAAATTCACGTCACCATCTACTTCAATGTTCTCAAGATTCGATTCGGTGACCTCTACAAAAATACCATCATTATTATTATATCTACTAGAGTCCTTGGCACCTATCTTATTTTCAAAAAACTCGACATCACGTGACAAACGTACCTCCTTAGTAGTCACATTGAGAAGTCTGTAGCCGCAGGGAGAATAACCGACCATTACAAGTTTCTCGCTTTTATTTTTAAATTTATTTGAGTCATGTTTGAAAGACAGCATATAAGCGTCACATCCAAACGTCCATAATTTATTATAGTCAAACTGTTCATTGAACCATCTTTCATAAGGGACAAAATCTTTATTTGTGGGGCAACGGTTCACTATATATACAGAGCACAATATGGCTTCTGTCCAATATATCTTTTCAAGACCGCTCTCGAACAACAATGTCCTTGCCCTTTCACACAGTGTCCTGTTCATCCTCTCAGCCTTTCCATTTTGCTGAGGGCAGCCACCAACAGTGGGTTCGACAACAATCCCTTTTTCATTACAATATGATTGAAAATTTATGTTTAAGTATTCTGTGCCTCGATCGCACCTGAGTCTTTTAATATTGTAGCCGAATTTATTTGCCACCATCTCATGATAAATTTTAAATTTCGAAAAGGCTTCTGTCTTACTCGTCAAAAGGTACACACAGCAAAAATTTGAGTAGTCATCGATAAAGGTCATAAAATACTTCACTCCATTATATGACGGAGGATTTATCGGGCCACACAGATCGGTATGTATTAGTTCCAAAGGCCTACTTGTTTTTTGTTCGTGCCTCAGGAACGGTTTCCGTTTCTGTTTGCCCATGACACAGGGCTCGCACAGCAATCTGCGGTTAGTGTCAACATTTGGTATCAAACCCCTAGTTGACAATAACCTTACATCGTTTACATTCAAATGGGCAAGTCGACGGTGCCACACAGTCAGTGGGCTAGGTTCATCTTCAGACATCAGATTACACGAGTGATTTGGTATTTTTAAAAAATCAATCGTGTACAAATCCGAGTCAACGCTCACACCAGTGGTCACGATTTTACCACTGCAGCGTTGGATGACCTCAACAGACTCCTCTCGAAACAGAGTGTCAAAACCCGACTTGCTCATGCGCTTAACAGACAGCAGATTCTGTGGCAGCTCCCGAGCATACCTTACATTTTTTAGTTCTATTGCGATGCCATTCAACAATTTTAATTTTACGGTACCGACCGACGTGACAGCAAGCGAGACTCCTTTCTTCGCGACACAGATACTGTAGGGTTTTATCAAATCTAAATAGTCACTGAACAGGCTTATATCATTTATCAAGTGAATCGTGCATCCACTATCCACTACAAAAGTGGTACGCAGCATCGAATTTATATTATTTTTAGCATCAACGAAATCATTTATGTTATTATTATTATCATTCTGCAGTGTAAAGCTGTAACCATCTTCAGAGCGATTGTCATTTAAATTAAAATTATCATTGCACATTTGTGCTGAGTTACGATTATTATTATTATTGTTGTTACTAGTAACATGGTCGTTAGTACGATTTCCATTATTATTATTAACATTATTACAATTATCCGTACTATTATTATTTCTATTTTTTGCATAGCAATTACGTGCTATGTGACCGATTTTGTTACAGAAGTGGCATTTTATATTCGAGTGCCCATTTTCATTGCCAAAATTCCGACCATGTCCATTTGAATTATTATTATTATTAGTATTGCTCTGTGCATTTAAATTCCGGTTATTATTAAAATTATTATTATTGCTTCCGCCACGATTATAACCACGATTGTTTCCCCGATGTTGAGACCTACCACGACCAAACCGATTATTACCATTATTATTATTGTTATTATTACCAAAATTTCGTCCACCATTCGTTGTGTTGCCAAAAAATATGTTCTCTTCACCAGTGGCCACCACCGATGAAGGTTTCTGAAGAGTTGAATGTTGAGAATTGCTTCTCAACGTCGATTTACTATCCAGGGACAGTTCACGTTGAAAATTATTCAACCTCATGAACACGCCATCCCAGGTTACGACTTCACTATCCTCTAACACAACTTTGATAGGACGAAACTCCGCTGGCAGCGAACGTAGCAGTACCAGTACAAATTGTTTGGTGGTAGTTAGGTCCCCCAACTCGGTCAATCGTCTACAGCGGGCACGAAAATCAAGTAAATACTTTTGTAAGTCAGAACCAGAAACATACCGTTTTGTATACAGCTCAGCTCGTAAATCCATTAGCGTCCTGTCATTTCCGCTATCAATGAGATTCGTCAGCGCGTTGAACATCTCCTTCGCGGTTGTGTAGGTCTGGATGATTTCGAGGTATTCGTCCGTTACGTTGTTGGCTATCAAAAACATCGCCTTAGCATTCTCCTTTGACCATACGTCTCCCCTATTTCGAACAGTTGGCAAAGAATCAAAGATTATGTTACCCAGAGATTCCTTTGCTAACAGCAGCTCCATTCTGAATTTCCATGTTCGACCATTCTGCCCATTGAACGGCTCGATAGTATTCTGCTTTCGAATGTCCATCTCGTGATCAGGCTACGACGATCAGTTGCACCGCGAATCAGCGACTTCAGCAACCTTTCAGATACGTCGACCAACAAATAAACACGAACGAGATCCCAGGAACATCGAAAAATAAATACGAACACTTTTTAACGAAAAAAGGTTACAAACAAGACATGGTACTACTTGGGAGTAATGAACAGGATTCGACAGCACAACTCTGCATACTCAGGACAATGGCGACCACGTTGACAATCAGGTATCTGGGCCCATAACCTGTGAGAAGAACGGTGGAATTCTCAACGGATCACCATACACGAACTACGACGATGAAGAACTTAGAACGACGAATTAAAGAAACGATGACTAGAAGCACACATTACGACATATAAAAGAGAAGACTAGACACTTTGAATGTTTCACGAATTTTTTATTTGAACACCATGATGACATACATGTTATTTCATCGACGAGAGATGAGCGACAAGAAGGCACAAAAACATATAATCACAGCTGAGTTACAAAACACAAATATCACAGATAAAACAACAACAACAGAAACAGTGTTGCCACAGCATGTGATGTGCGAGAATAAGTGGCTATCGAATATTATAATTTGCCATTATTCTCACAACAGTATATTGTTAATGTACAAGAAACAGCAAGGACTAGATGTTTGATTTAACTGATTATTCCCCAACTGGGAATCAGAGTTGCCACGTGGCGACACACAAAATTGTATCAAATAATATGTTACAGTTTAGGTAATGTTGTGAGTACATAAATTTATATTGTGAGGTTGTGTGGGAATCGTATCCCAACAAACTGTTATCACTACTTACGATAAACGCTAGCCCTGCGCTTCACCATTACACATTTTATTCTATCTTATTCTTGTAATATGTTTTAGTCTGCGAATTATATTTCTCTGTAAAGTATAATTCACACCAGGCCATTTTACTAGCTTAGAACACGCAAGTTTACAAGCCATTAATAAAGTTGCTTGTGTGACTAATCGAGGCAAGTGAAAATGAGCTAGTAAAATTGCCTAGCTTCTAGTTGCGCGAAGTTAAACTGATTCAACTTTTCAGGCTACTTGCGTGAAATATCTATACAAATTTAGAAAGTCACTGATAAAATTTAGACTGATTGACCGAATTTTTGAGGAAAAAATATTCGAATGATGAAACTTGTAATGAATAAATAAATGTAAGTAAGTTCTGATAAAAAAAATTCTGCAAAAAGATCATTGCAATTGCAAATATTGTTGGGATATGATTCCCTCACTCCCTCACAAACACATAGTCTAAACTCATACCTAAACTGCATATCACATAATCATAACTTTTCGCTTTTTGTATGTGGCGACACCGATTGCCGGTTTAACGTTTTTCCCGACACTGCTCAACGGCGGTTGTTCTCTGCTCGTTAGTCGTTATCATAGTTATATTGTGAATAAATCTTTTTTCAAGATGAGAATTCTTTTCTACTTCTTTTGCATCAAAAGATCCTCAATAAATATAAATAATTATTGAAGAGCAATTGTGTCATTACTTGATCACTTATTCATTTTGAAAATTTTTTTAAATTCAGTTTTATTATAATTCGTATTATAAATTTCAAAAATAGAATTACAGGAGTTTAAATTTAACCTATAAATTGTGAATGATGTAATATGATAAGCACTTTATCATTCCCTGCATCGGATATTCACTTGCCTCGTGTGATCAGTCCTAAGATATTAAAAGGCGCAACAATGTTGGCATTTTTAGTTGTGCTACTTTACTAGCCTGAAACCAAGCTAGTGAAATGGCCTAGTGTGAACTAGGCTTAACTGATCGTGTTCATTTTTTGGTCCTTGCACTCTCACCTTCCATCATGGTAGCCATCTTTACAGTTTAAACCCGAATTTTAAGGACACAGTAAAATTAAAGCAGATATAATTGAATTTTTTTATTTATGTAATTTATTTGTTGTGCGAATATTTGAATTTTAACGTGAATTTATACATTAATTATTATGGTAATTTTTGAGAATAATAATAAAATTAATTATCTTCAAATATAATTTTAATAACTAAAATAACGAAATATAAAAATTAATTTTTGGCTAGCTGGAATTGGAAATTTGGAATCACTATCACTTATCACCAAAGGTCATTTTTTGTAAAAAGAACGCCTGTTAATAGTGCCTTCAACGGTGTTCCATTTAACCCTTTTACTATATACATACTGGACTGCTAATACTGATAAAAAGCTGTGTTCAAAACAAACAAGCGTATCCCTGTTCAAAATGTTAGTTCATTATCAAATTTGTGATGTGAGGCATACAGAACGAGGATCGAAAGAACTTGAGACTTTCTACTTTAATGACATTTTATTAGCGACTAAAATATGTTTTACAAACGAAATATGAAATGGCGAAGCAACAGCGTTATCGGATATATATATAATGTGTTCGTGATGATGATGAAGAAAGAGAGAAGGTGGGATTTCCATTACAACACCCCCCTGAAATTTTACCGTTCGAGTTCTTCATCGTGTTCAACGCTAAAAGTAAAACAAATTATTATTTCTAAAAAAAATATTTTAAGTACAAAAATGGTATATGCATAGTAAAAAAAAAAAAAAATAAAAATATTGACATCGTATTATTCGAACATTATTGTGGTAACTTTGGTTCCTAAAATAATTTTGTTATGCTGTGCTTCGAGAGTAAAAAAAATAATTGAGTAAAATAAATAAATAATATGGTAACATGCATGGAATATTCAATATTAATATATGAAATAAAATATGGTAGTATATAAAAAATTATTAAAGTACAAAAATTGGTAACATGCAAAAATATCAAAGTATTACGAGTAATGAATGATTCATTCATCGTATATTTCTAGTAGAGAGAAAAAAAATAAAATTAGAAAAAGAAAAAAAAATTCACGAACATATATTACATTAAAGGGAATAAAAATTGACAAAGGTATTTGCGATTACGAGTTCGTTGAATTTAAAAGAACGTTACGTTTCGTATCTTATCTAAATCGTATGACATGTAAAAGATTGTAGAATAATATACGTTGCATCGCTCATTATCTTTCGTGCATTGCTATTATATTTGAACTGGCATCTAACATGTTTTATGATAAGGCTTTTTTCAATTTATCCTAATTGTGGTCATGTAATGGGTTTTAATCTTTATTGTGTTCATTGTTAGTGGATTTTCTTTCATCATATTGTGTGGGAATATTTCGTGTATTTCTCTCACGCTTGCTAGAAAATTTATAGGGTTTTTATTGTGCAAATTGTAGGGTTTATTCTTGCTCGATTTTAATTCCGTTTTCTTTGTTGCAATTTTCGAGAAAACGAGTATCTATCTCTTGCAAGAATTTTCTAGTAAAATGGTTTTGTTAAGTATTATTTTTGCAATAATTGAAGGTGAATTTTTCAGCAATTATTTTCATGTTACGACTTATATTTGGACTTGGGACAATTTGTACTTTGAAGTGAAAATTTTGAACATATTATTACTTTGAAATAAATGAATTATTTTTTATATTATGTATATATATTAGTATCGTTTAATATTTTGACAATTATGTTCTCGAATTTTGAACGATCCAAAGATTTGGTCAAAATGTCAGCCAATTGATTCTCAGAGCTCACAGTTCTAAAAAATATTATTTTTTCTTCTAATGACTCTAATATCGAGTAGCATTTAATCATTAGGGCCCTCGATTTTTTCTGGCTACCTCCTGAACATATTTTTTGTGTCGAAATATTGTCCTCCATTACATCCACTATTAATTTGTCTCCAAAACTTTCATAATTCATATACTGTATTACTTTTATGGTATCAAGGGTCGAAAACTGCAATTATCTCTGCTGCAGTACTCGATGATGCGTGAATAGTTTGCTTAGAGCAATTCCACTCCACCAAGTCTCCATAAGCAAATAACATAAATCCAGTTATTGACTTTCCCTTTTTTAGATTATTTATATCTATGTTTGTTTCATCAACTTGGGGTGCATATGAGGCATCAACATAGGCTTGTATACCATCCCCTTCCGATTTATATATTATATTATAATTTTTTGTTGTATTAACATATTTAAAAATTCTTTTTACGTAATTTTTGAGTGTATCATTGGAATTATTTTGAAAATGGGAGAAAAAATTTACTGGGAACAATATGTCCGGCCTTGTGAGTCTTGCTAAATATTATCCCTCCTATCATTGACCTGTATTCCGTATCGTCTCTTCCATTTTCTATTTTATCTATTTTTAAGCCCATTTCCGTGGGTGTATTAGTATTTTTTAATTCTGAAATTCCAAATTTCTTTAGCATTTGTCTATATGTTTATATTGTGAGAGTATTATGGTATTATTTTCTATATTTCTTACTATTTCTAGACCTACAAAGAATCTTGGATTATTAATTATGGTGATTGTGAAGTCTTTCTGCAATTCTTCATTTATTTTAGTAATGGATAATTGCGAATTCGATGCAATTAATATGTCATCCACATATGTTAAAAAATAGATTTTTTCATCATTATTTATTATTGTATAAAGACACCTATCACTTTTAGTTCTAGCAAAGCCCATATCCCTTACTTTTGTGTCTAATAAGTCATACCACGACTTGCTGGATGTTTTCAATCCATAAATCGATTTTTTTAATTCAAGTACCTGATTGGTATTTATATTTATTCCTTCAGGTTTCCTTACAAAAATGGGTTTTATAATGGGTTAATTTAAATATGCGGTCTTTACATCATATTGTATCATTATTAATTTTTCCTTATTAACTATAGATAATAATAATCTTATTGTTCCTATTGATGCTACCGGGCCATGGGTCTCTGCAATACCATATTTGGTTCAATCTTTAAAACCTCTTGCCACAAGCCTTGCTTTTGGTTTAGGATTTCCAAACTCATCAAATTTTACTGTGAAAATCCATCTCGTATCTATAAGTTTTTGGCGATCGTAATCTACTATTTCCCATACCTTCATGTCATCAAGAGAATTAAATTCGTCATTTATGGCCTTAATCCAGTCTTCCCTAAAAGGGTTTGTATTTATTTCAGAAAAGGTTTTCGGAATGTTATCCTCTATATATATTTTATTGTATTTTATATTAATATTCATAATAATTGGGTTAATTCCCAAATTGTATTCATAATCTGCCAATTTTATTGTCAGGGGTTTATTATTTATTAATAATGATTTTATGTTTTGTGTATCGTCCATTTTCACATCACATGAAATGTATGATTTTGTATTATAGGGGTCTTTAAGACAGTATCCTGTATTTGTATAGCCCATCATTATATTTTTTCGGCCCTGTGTGCTAATTTTGGGTCGATTTTATTTTTTAATTTTGCCTTTGCTTTCGTAGCATTTTGTTTTCTAACTTCTATAGGTATATGTCTATAAGTTAATGCTCCGAAAACTTTAAGATTCTTTAAATTTGGTTTTATTCCATAGAATAATTCATAAGGGGTTTTAAATCCCTCATTTGCTTTCGTGGGGGATCTATTAATTAAATAAGTTGATGTAACCACAGCATAGGACCAATATTTTATATCCAGATTGGCATCAATCAACATGGCTCGTACTCTCCTCATTAAAGTTTGATTTTGCCTTTCGGCAATACCGTTTAATTCTGGGGAATACGGCACCACATAATCCATTGTTATGCCAACCTCGTTACAATAATTTATTATTTTGGCATCAGTATATTCTTTTGCATTATCGCATCTTATAGTGCCTATAGGATATTCAGGGAATTTATTTCTCATGGATATTATAATGTTTTTGAATTCATTTGTCACTTGGCTTTTATTAGCAATAGGCATGACAAAAGTGTACTTCGAAAAATGATCTATAAATGTTAAAATATATTTTTGATTTGCCACAGAGGGCGTAAATGGACCCATAATGTCTGAGGACGCTATCTCTAATTTCCGAGTTGGTTTAGTTCTAATTCCAGTATGACCTAATCTTGAATTATTGGCGATACAACATATCTGACAATTTACAAAATCCTCATCTCTAAAGTTCAGGTTTTTGGGAATGCCAACTGCCAAAGTTTTTATTTTTTCAGGTATCTGGCATTTAAATGCCCAAGCCTCCTATGTATTAGTAATTTTTTATTAATATTATTGTTTATTTGTGATTTATTAATATTATTATTATTTTCATTATTTTCTATTATTATTTCTTCATTTTCACCCCCCTGAGGTGATTCAGTATTAGTATCATCTTCCTAAATTTCTAGTTCTACTGTAAAATCATCCCATTCATCATCTATATTTTGAGTGACGGGGGCACATATTATATTTTGTTCATCATTATTAATATCATTATTTATTTTTTTATTATTTTCGACATTGTAATATATATAGAAAATTCCTTCCTCTTTCTTTGCAGTCATTATTATTTCTGCATTTTCAATGAAGTAAATGTTTGCAATATCTTTTTGCTGATCGATGTTAATTATTCTAGTATTTGTTATTTTAATAGCTGAAATAATATCAAAATTTAGATCCGGCACATAATGGACATCATTCAATTCTATTAATGACTGAATTTTATTGAGATTTTCGACTTTAATCACCATCCTACCCGTATGCGTGGCATATAAAAACGTATTTTTCCCAGCACATTGCAATTTGATTGGGGTTACAAATTTTTTAACATCTACTAATTTATCAAAATCAGACGTTAGATGTACCTCTGCAGCCCCATCCAAAATTGGTTTGTGGTTTAATATTATATAGTTTTCATTATCATAATTTTTATTATTATTAATTAATTCATTCAACAACCATTCATTATTACTTTGATTAAATTTTTTAATCATGCAGGACATTTTTACCTGCTGTTCTGTACTATCTTTTTTATTAGAATTTTGTTGACTTGTATTCGTTTTTGAAGGATAATTTCCCTGACTATTATTCGTATTATCATTATTAATATTGGATTTTGTGTTATTATTACCACAATTTTGCGCTATATGCCCAAATTGCCCACATTTGTATCATTTCGTATTATTTTGGTTATAATTCCTACCATTTCCTCTGTAATTATTACCTCTATAATTCGAGTTGCCCCGATAATTATTTCCTCTGTAATTTCTATTGTTATTATTTCCATTATTATTCGCATTATGGTTTTGGTTTTGATTTATTTCATTACCATTCCCATTACTATTGTTTCCACCATTATTACCATTATTATTATTTCGATTCCCATTTCTATAACCATTATAACCATTACCATTTCCCCTATAGTTATTCCTACCTCTATAATTATATCTATTATTATTTCCATTATTTCTATAGTTATTGTTCGATTGATTATTATTATTATTCTGCTTTTTTAAGTTCTGATCCCTAAATTTTTGGTCAGAATCCTCTCTCAATATTCTCTTAAAATTATCTATATTTTTTTCTTTTTGAGGTAAATTTTCAAATTGCATTTTTCCAATTGCCTGCTCATAGCATAAAGCTAATTGTAAATTCTCTAATTCCTCTATTTCAGTAACTTCTTTACCACTGTCTCTTACATCAGTTACTAATTCATCCCACTTTTTTAGAAAACCTTTCATGTTTCCACCAGGTTGAAATCTAAACTCCATCCACTTTGCTTTTACCATATTAGCTGTGATCGAAGTTTTAGTGCCATAAATATTATCCAATTTTTTTAACATTAAAATTGCTGTATTACAGTCCCTTATCTGTTTGGTAATTTCATTTGATACTCTTTCTAATACAAATGCTTTAGCATTGTCTTGCATTTTGCAATAATTCATCATATCTTTATCGGGTCGGAAATTTAGATCATCTATATGATTAACATACGATTGTAAAAATTCATGCTCCCCGAAAATATCGTAATATCCAGCTCCCCTAATGGCTGAAATAATCATCCTGCATCAGTCTAAATAATATTTGCCATTAAACACTTTTCCCAATGGCGCTTGTATAGGTTTAATTTCGTTTGGGGATGCCATATTTTCTTTAATTTTACGAAAACCTAACACACTATTTTCTCTATTAATAACAGCTATATATTTCTTATTTTCTGTTGAACCTTTTTCAATTTCCTTTAATAAATTTTCTTCTATTTTATTTGTTTTTTCTATTTCCTTTTTACTATTCCCTTTTATATTCGCTTCGTTATTATCCAGTTTTTATTACTTAATTAATTAAAGAATCTGTTCATAAATTTCTCTTTCGATTTATCAGAACTATAAATTCTGTTCGAAAAATAATTTACAGAAGATTCCAAAATTTTAATATATTTCAAACTGCTAGTATCTTTAATTCTTCCTGATATGTCTATTACAAACAATTCCAATTGCCTGTGAAGTATTTAACGTAGGGTAAATTATAAGTTTCTATCTTTATATCAACAACTTTTTCACCTTCAAACTTTTTTATTAATTCCTTTAATTCTTCCTTCTCAATATTATACTCTCCAATTTTTCATTGAAACAAATTTATTGTAGGGGGCATAAATAACTTCAAAAAATTTTAATCTTCTAGCCTCAGTTCAAACACAATTGCATAAACACGAAAAATAATTAACTTCAACAAATATTACCTTTACAAAAAAAATTTACCTTACAATTTCTGCTGTGCCGATGAATGATTTATGTTTTCGATGCTTCGCTGGCTACCGCTGTACTTCCTGCTTGAATTTTTTTTTGAGTTGGCCGAAAAATTTTGGGTCTTCGATTTGTGGATCTACGATGAGTCCTCCATGACGGGAGCAGATTTCCTTTGGCTGTTCACACGATCTCTTTGGCGGTCCTTTCTGGATTTAGCATTTGATGACTTCCAGGATTGGCCGTTATTAAGTCTGGAACTTCAGCTTCTAATTTTCAATTTAATTTTGAATTTTTCAAAATTGAAAATAAATTAAAATTTGAGTTTAAATTTCTCAAAAAACATGGTAAATACTTCGTGTATTATTCAACAGAAAACATAAAAAATTTTCATACAACAGTAAATTAATTCAAAAAATTATTATTTCATCAATTTAAATTTCTAAGTCTCTCCTCAAAGTTCTACCGCAGCGATGGCTACCATGATGTGAGGCATACAGAACGAGGATCGAAAGAACTTGAGACTTTCTACTTTAATGACATTTTATTAGCGACTAAAATATATTTTACAAACAAAATATGAAATGGTGAAGCAACAGCGTTATCGGATCGAGAATAGTAGGGGAAACACTTCGTGATGAGAGTGTACGTGTGACATATATATATAATGTGTTCGTGATGATGATGAAGAAAGAGAGAAGGTGGGATTTCCGTTACAACAATTTGTTAATACTTATTGTCTTTTCCTTTGACTAGGTCTCTTCTTACCACAATTATTGCTTTTAATTACAAATTAAATCGGTAATATTGTAGTTTTATAAAACTCAGAAGTTCAAAAATTTCAGTTAAATCAATTTAAAATTTGATTTATTGATGCATAGCTCTTATTGGTGGATATGCCTAAATTTATGCCAACAATTTTCTCAATCTTTAAATTCCCATTTTCTTTAATTATACCTTCTAATTTTTCAATTTTCAAATATAAATAACCTAGAACGTTTTTGGAATGGTCGGGAACATTTTGAGCCTACCAGTAAACTAACATTTTGAACGGGGATACGGGTGTCTGTCTCAGCTTCACGGGTTGTTCATTAGACTCTGTGTTATTCTTATCAGTATTAGCAGTCCAGTACGTATATAGTCAAAGATTTAACCTTATGTATTTCTTATCAGTTCTAGCAGTCCATTAAGCTGTATAGTCAAAGGTCCTTCCAGTATACTGTGGAAGATGTAATCAATCAACAATTCAACAAAGTTTTCATAAACAAAATCAACATTGATAACAAAAGCATCAATGGAGTGCAGAAATTGGCCAATCAGGGCACTCTAATTTCCTTATTTATTTGTTGCATCATTGCATGCTAATGGAGTTAGTAATAATACATGCTCGCAGTCCGCGGCTCGCTTAGATGCAGAGTGCAAATGCAACAGTCAGAATGATTCACTGAATTTAAATTTGAAACATTTAATTTAATTTTCATTTTATTAAGCTTGTGTTCTTCCAGTTCGAATTCATCATTTGCCTTTATTCAGTTCAGTTCTGTAATATAAATATTATACCTCTGAAGATTTGCTGTGCATCTGGAATGCGGAAATTTTTCATCTGTTCCAGTCTCTAATTCTGTACAGCATTGCTCGGAAATTTCGTCGAATACCTATTTTATGACAATGGTATTATTTGACGAAGCTTGCGATGGAAAATTTAGATCGATTGAAATCTAAAGATGGTATGCATCTTTATCTTTTCATCTTGTAATTCATTTGTAGTAATATCTCTATTCGAAGGGCCTATAATTTTCATAATTTATATCTTCTCTTAGTTGAAACATTTCCCACTGGTTCAAGTCTAGAAGAATTTAAAATCTCGACCGATGTAGAAAATTCCGATTTAGCAATTGGCACTGTCGACCATAATCTAACAATTTCTGATGTTAAGGGGCTTTCACTCGCTGACAATGCCTCTTTTTCAAATGTTTCCTCTCAAAATGAAAGCGCTAGTCTTACCGAAGAAGAAGATTTGGCTGGTATTTCCGAGGCAGGGAGATTCTCTCTTGCTGCTATATGCGCCTTATCTCTGCATGACTTATTTGGGTACTCATGGGACGAGAAATTTTCAACGCAGTCCATTAGATACGTAACTATCAATTTACAGTTGCCGAAGAGAGTAGGTTTTCCGTCGTTACTCGTCAATTCTATGTGGAAACTCGAATTTTTATCTGTCAAGTGCAATTGTTTTAGGTCGAATCGATGATGATCGAAATGGTCAAAGGAAATGTTTCCGACTCCTGTGACCCATACTTAAAACTACTACATCGTGAACCATTTTTTCAGAAAAAAGAGAATTTCAATTCCGTCCTTCTTAACTTTATCACCCTTGCCGTCCATGATGGTGAGTTGAACAATTTATTCCGATATATATAGCGTTTATTATTTTTGTGATTTTGAACATCTAACTTTTTTATTTATCGTTTTATACTTTATGCTGCTCCGTACTATAGGATCATTTTGTGGTAAATTCATGTCATTTAGTCGATGTTTTTGTTTCTCACGAATTCTTTAGTGTGTGTTCCCGTATTTTTCAGGAAATTACGATTCCCGATGGAGAGTTGTGGTTCAACATATGGCTCGTTGTTTTGATATCGAGCAAAAAAAAGTTGAAGAATTCGAAAGACAATTGATCAGCTGTGTATTACAGAAGGCAGCGGAACCTACCCAGTTGGTATATTGTTTCACAATATGTCATTAACGATCCGCAAGTGTGTTATCAACGTTTTTATCGAGTTTTCAGGGACGAACAAAAGGAAGCAGCTTCGCGAAAATTTATTGCCAAAAGTAAACGTTTTGCATTAATTGGATTAGCGGCGATAGGCGGTGGTGCACTTATTGGAGTGACTGGTGGATTAGCTGCTCCGTTAATAGGCGCAAGCTTAAGTAGTTTCTTTGGCACTTCGATGATATTCACCGCAATCGGAAGCGCGGCAGGAGCTACAATAGTCGGCTCTTTATTTGGCGTTGCTGGAGGCCGTCTCACTGGTTAGTACTTCACATTGCTGCTGGTTGCAAGCGTCCTTAAAAAGAACGTGTTCCGTTGAAGGTTGGGGTAAAAGTTTTACTTGATTTATTTTTGCCAAAATCGAAAGTTACTTGATAAATTTCTGCACAAATAGAATCAGGTGCCTTTTCTATAATTCTAGGATTAATTCACAGTAACAAATCATTCTTTTAAGCCCTTTCCATGAGCATAGGCCTCCATCATTTGGTCCCTCTTTACCCTGTTTTATGTAAATCTAAAAAACTGATTATTTTTCAAAAAATTTTGTGAGTAGTCCCTCTATCTCTCTTTCGATCTACTTTTTTCCTACCATTAATAGAATTTCAGAATGTTAGAAGTTACAGGTCCGTCAGTTCAATCTGTTTATCTACCGATTTTGCTACAGGTCCAGCCCAGCTTCATTACTCGTCTTCGTATAATGGATTATATGTGAAGCCTGTATTCCTAGTTGGCCTCGTGGAGATGGCCTGAAAATTTTTAGGGAGCAAACTTTTTTTACCCAGTTTGCTTAGAGCGGGGTATTAAATTTGATCTCATTGAGGGATTAGTGGATTTCGTGACAAAAGAAAACTAATGTAACATTTTCCCATTTTGACCCAAGTTTTTTTTTAGAAGTATGTACATACATCCAGCCATACATACCTATTTATCTGTCGCCTAAATTTTGAGTTCATGGTTTTGATAAAACTATAGAAGGAATACGTTGAAATAGTTTCTAAGAAAACTGAGAAACAAAAATTCCTAGAAAAGTGGTTTTTTAATGAAACTACACTAAAATTTTCACAATAAATTTTCCTTATGTTAGTGCAAGTTTGATAAAAGTTTTTTGTTTATTTGTTCGGTAGTTTCCGAGGTAACTGGAAGACAAAAAATTGCTGGAAAAATGGTTTTTCCAGGATCTTGAAGAAATTACAAAAAAAATTGTGTTGAAATTTTCACGATACATTTTTCTTACATATGTGCAGGTCTGATAGACATTTGGTGCCTATTTGTTCGATAGTTTTCTAGTAAACTGGAAAATAATTTTGATTCACAGTTTTTTTTCTCATTGCATTAAGGTTGTGGGGACAATACTCGTATGGGGAAATAGGGGCTTGCACCCCTTGACAACAGTCATCGCCCAAAGGCTGGCAATAATCGTCTTTATGACGTTAAACAAATATACACTGGTGCGTTTGTATGTTCGTACCTGTACATTCGTACAGGTAAGATACATTGCACGGGCCGAGATCAATTACCTGATAACAATTGCGGTGATGTCACAGCCTGGTACCAAATGAGCTGCGTCTTTTTTTATCACCTCAGCAGAGGCAAGAAACGACGTAACGCATGACATAATTACATACATGTACGTATGCATTTGTGTCTGTGTGCATGTACCAAATCCTGTATATAAACTCTCAGAACCGGCTCAAAAATTGCCAGTGTTCGCCAAGGATTTGGCTCTCCCATACTTAAACGCAAAATACTGTTGAAGACCTTCTAGTGTGAATATCTCTCATGACAAGGTATTCCACAGTGGTGACCCCGACATGATGTTTTGGCTACATTGTGGGTGTCTAGGCGCATTGCACTAATTCTAAAACTAAGCGTGGTGTGCTGACAAGTAACTTGCTTGTGATACAAATAATTTTTTCACAGACCTAGACACCTTTGGCTGTTGAAGCAGAGGTCTGACTTTAAAAGTGGGAAATTAAACCCCACCTTCCAAATATATTTGCCAGAAGGGAACCAAGAGAAGTAGACCTGGAGGAACAAAATTGCCCTCATCCGCCAACTCCTCCAGCTTCGACAAGAGACTCTGAAGTCTTTGATACTCCGGAGAAACAAAAACAAATCTGGAGGCCAGAAGCCTTGCGTTTGGGAGCTGTCATCAATCCAAAAGAGACAACAGCTCGCACCCTCAGAAGTGGTTGTCATTTGAGCCAAGACTCCAACCCTTCAACCCCAGACCAACAACCGACGGAGTCTGGAGGAGCCTTTGCCAGCAGCAACTCTAAAGAGATACAGCAAATTACAATGCCTAACACTAACGGAAATGGAAATACGACAAACCCGACATCGAATCAGCCTGGGACAGGTGGAAGTGGCCAGCCACAGCTGACCCCCAAAGTGCTAGCGCAGCTATTACAGCTGTTGTAGATGCAGACTCTGCAGAACCCTGCAATCCAAAGGTGGAGGATCAAGATTCTGGAGTTTTTGCCAAATGAGATAGAACTCTGGTTGACTCTCCTCGAAGGTGGTTTCAAAACAGAGAACCTACAGAACAACCAGAAGTACACACACATTGGCAGCGGCATGCCCGCAGAAATAATACGCTGCATTCCGGATATTATGGAATGCCCTCTGGCGGAAGCAGACAAGTACAGTTGGTTCTGCAGGAAAATTCGCAATGTGTTTGGTAAGACCCAAAACCAGATAATAGATGATGTCATGGGTGGAATGAAGATGGGAGATGATAAACCCTCCATCTTCATGGCCAAATTGAGACAAAAGGCCGATAACATCGTATCACCATTGGTCATTGGGAACCAGTTCTGTAAACAACTGCTCCAAAATGTTGTACAGTGTCTGGCAACTGTGGGTACCACGGTAATCAACAATTCCGAGGACGTAGACTTCTTGGTGAAGAGTGCCGATAGTGCACAAGAACATTCGAAATCAGCATCCTTGATTTGTGTAGTATCAGCAGAGATGGGAGAACTAGCCCAGCTTAGAGCCCAGATAGCTCAGCTGACTAGTGAAACAAAGAAGAAAAATAGTAACAACAACAAAAGAAATGGTAGAAGTAATAACAGCTCAAAAAGCAGGAGTAACAACAATAGAAATAATGATAGAAAATCCCGGTCCAGAGACCGGAAGAGCAATTCTACCAGGGTCAGAGTCCAACTCCCCCTAGAAGAACATCATCCCCTAAACCCCCATCTCAGAACTGGGATGATAAGTCCTGCTTTTTCCACAATAGATTTGGTGGGGAGGCCACAAAGTGCAATAACAGATGCCAATGGTGGGGAAAAACGTACAATAAACCATCAAACTAGAAAGAGGGGTTGTCTATGCGGCTGAAGATCCCTCGAAAAAGTATTTACGCCACCTGTTCATCAAGGACAGGACAAACAGGAGACGTTACCTTATTGACTCAGGTGCTGACTTGAGCATTTTGCCAGTAAGTAAAAACCAGAAGGCATTTCCTCCGAAGTACTACATCTGAACAGTGAATGGTCAAAACCTTCCAGCTTACAGAATAGAATCCAGCAAAGTAAGCATCGGTTTGCGAAGAGACATGACATGGTCCTTCACAATTGCGGATGTTCCAAATCCGATCCTGGGCGCAGATTTTCTCGCACACTACAGCCTGGTCATTGACCTCAAAAATGGAAAGATCATAGACAATAATACTGGTCTATGGGTGGAAGGCAAAACGCTAGCATACCAACTGGACACCAACATATCCAGCTGCACTAAAGTCGACGAACAATTCTTACAGATTCTGTCAGACTATCCTGGAGTCACTCAACCATCGATTCGCAGGCATCCGACCTATAAACATGACACCGTTCATTATATAGAAACCAAAGGACCGCCTTGCCATGCTAGAGCCCGCAAGTTACTGCCTGATAAACTCAAAGCAGCATGGGAATACTATGATCGCATAATAGGGGAAGGCATATGCCGCCCCTCGAAGAGCTCATTGAGTTCTCCAATCTACATGACCAAGAAAGCAAGTGGAGAGTGGCGAATCGTTGGAGACTATATGGCCTTAAATGCCAAAACAGTTCCTGATCGCTATCCAGTCCCAAACATAATGGACTTCAACGCGAATATGAAGGGTAAAATGATGTTCACAAAAATCGACATCAACTGGGCATTCCACCAAATTCCAATGGCTAAACAGGACATTCTAAAGACAGTGGTCATAACCCCCTTTAGTCTATTCGAATACCATCGAATGCTGTTTGGACTCCGTAATTCTGCACAAACTTTCCAGAGATTCATCAATGGACTGTTTATGGATTTGCCATTTGCTTTGCATATTTGGATGACATATGCATTTGCCCAGAAGGAGATGAGCAACAGCACGAGAAGAATGTAAGAGCCATCGTACAGTGTATACACCCTGCTAGACTTACCATCAATGTTGGAAAATGTTTATACAAACAGACCAAAATTGACTTTCTCAGCTATCAAGTCTCGACCGAAGGCATCTCCTCTCTGAAGACCAAGGTAGAGCCCATATTGAAATTCCCAAAACCCTCAAACGTTGCTGAACTTAGACGCTTCTTGGGGATGGTGAATTTCTACAGTCGTTGCATTAAAAATGCTGCAGCCAAACAAAGAAACAAAAAGAAAGGTAAGACTCCACTCGATTGGACAGAAGAAGCTGAAAAAGCTTTTGAAAATATCAAAGAAACACTGGCAAATGCAACTCTGCTCGTTCACCCACATGAAAGTCTGCTGTTATGTCGCAACTGATGCATCCGACTTTGCTATTGGTGCAACACTGTACCAAAAGGACGACGACAAGAATTTACCGCTCGCTTTCTTCTCCAGAAAGCTATCAAAAACCGAAAAGAATTACAGCACATACGACAGGGAGTTACTGGGAATATTTGCTGCGTTAAAGCATTTCAGGCATCAATTAGAGGGTAGATGTTTCACTGTGTATACAGATCATAAACCCCTAACACATGCCTTCATGCAAAAGACAGAACCAGCTTCCCCCAGAAGAGCTCGACAATTGGACTACATAGGACAGTTGACTACGGACATCCAGTATATAAGTGGAGAACTCAACACTTCAGCTGATGCTCTTAGTAGGATCGAAGCCATCTCAGCACCGTCTCAATTACATTACGCTGAAATAGCTAAAGAACAGTTAAGGGATGCAGAATTGCAAGAACTGTTGTCAAACGATGACACAGCCTTTAAATTGAGACAACGGAAAATCCCTGGTACTAATGTTTTACTAACATGCGACATTAGTACAGGCAAGAATAGGCCATTCCTGCCAACAAAGTATCGCAAATTGGCTTTCAATAGTATGCACAATCTATCGCACCCTGGACCAAAATGCACTGCTGGATCAGTAGCATCAAGATTTGTTTGGCCTCGAATGAAGTCCGACTGCAACCAAATGGGCTCGCAGTTGCCTGAATTGCCAAGAGTCCTAAGTAGGAAGACACACTCGTTCGCCTCTCAAATCTTTCAAACAAATGGAGCAGTTCAAAACAATACACATAGACTTGGTGGGTCCATTACCACCATCCAAAGGACACAGATACCTGTTGACGATGAACGATAGAGCAACTTGATGGCCAGAGGCAGTTCCTCTCCATGAGATGACAGCTCCCACCATAGCTGCCAGGTTATACAACACCTGGATTGCCCGCTATGGCATACCTTAAGTCATCATTACGGACCAGAGTCACCAATTTGAAAGCTCGCTCTTTCAAGAGCTGTCTAAGAAGCTTGGTGCACAACACAATCACACCACAGCTCACCAACCTCAAGCAAACGGTAAAGTTGAGCGATGGCACAGAGCTTTGAAAGCCTCCATCATGGCTTGCGATACCAAGAGATGGGTTGATATACTACCAACCATCCTCTTGGGCCTTCAATCTGCTCTTCAAACGGACACAGATCACTTTGCGGCGCAGTTGGTGCTAGATGAAGAGCTACGCCTACCAGGGGACTTTTTCACCCACTCGAAAGAAATTAGCCCCAAAACGCTCGTCCAAAACATACGGACTGATGCTAACAGCTATTTGAAACAGGCAGCTCGTCATGGCCAACTGAAGATTTATGTCTCCAAACACTTGGCCACAACATCTCATGTGTTTGTCAGAGATGAAAAAATAAGATCTTCGTTGGAGAAACCATACGCCGGTCCATATAAGGTTGTATCACAAGATGACAAGAATTTCATGATACTAATCGCAGGTGAAGAAAAAATTATTTCAATTGATAGATTGAAACCTGCGTACCTTACAAACGACAACAAGAAAATGCTCCAAAGAGCAGCAAGGAAGATGACAGAAAGGAAAATTGAAGAAAAAAAACAGACCGCACAGTCCAATACCACACAACCACAAAAAGTTGAGGACAAACTGATCAAAAAAGGTGATAAATCACAAAATTCACCAGTAGGAAAAACAAAAATAAAGAAAACGGTGAAGTTTAGTGATGAGATCGTTAAAATACTCTAAAATCTATCGGCCCCCTTATGCCCACGAAAAAGAGGCAGGTCCCTTGGCAGCATAAAGCAAAAAAACCAAATTCCAACTCGAAAATCCGAGAGATTGGCAAGGAGAAACTAAAAATATTCACAAAAATTAATATCCGCTGCGAAATCTGCAAACCCGCACAAAAATACGCGAGAATCTGGGAATATTTATAACAAAAGAAATTCCGCAGATAAGCAGTGTAAAAATGCGTGCAAATAAAATACGACACAAATAAACAAATCCATGTGCGATACCGAAGAAAAACATTGCAACATGTTTCTATTGACAAACATTCAGATAACAAAATAGTCAATAGATCGTGACGTCACAAACGAAGAGTGCATTCCTTTGTAAGATACAAAAATTCAAAAACACGAAAATTCAAACACACTTAACTCTGCTTGTACTTAACAGATTTTTACCGGAAAACTTTTCAGCAAAAGAATATTTGATGTACTATCCCCTCCTAACATGTCTGAAATGAGATAACAAATTGGAATAAAGCTGCGATTGAAAAATATTCTCGCAACGTTTTTCACTCGCCTTTCTGCTGTTGACCGTAACACGACAAAATTTCTACCATTTTTCTTTCTTCCTTTTTCCATATAATTTTGTCTTCCTTTCTTCATTATGTCGTCCCCAACAAATACGCCATTCCCAACCCAAGATTTCCAATTTGTAGTTCCGCCTGTACCTCAGCCTGTAAAGACTAAGGAACAGATGGAACAAGAAAAAGAAATCAAGATTATTGAGAACTAGTTGCTAATGGACACGACATCGGCTGCGGACATCATCCAAATGATGTCCGCACCCCTTCCTGCCCTCATCACACTGCCAAAGTCGCCGAAGAAGACACCAAGAGTGGAGAACCCACCCTCAGGGTCCTCAACCCAGATGACATTGGTGGTGAAGAGGCAACTCCCAATGGAAGAGGTGCCAAAAACATGCCCTCCTCCCACCTTTGGTTTAGCCTACAGACTGTCGGGGACTTCGAACTCCCCGATGTTCAACCGGCCAAAACCGAAGACCCTGTCTGATCCTCCACTTTCCCACTGTCCCCATCCATACAACCATCCGGGTCAACAAAATCAACTGCCCAGATGTAGGGGGCAACAGAGTTGAGAAACATACCAGGCCTGATTTAACGCTCGTAAGTTATCTTACAAGTGCGTAGGCGCTGCCGTAGGCTCGGCTCTGCCCAAGTGGGAGAAAGACCAGAGACAGCAGTAGACTCGATAAGTCCCCCCCGGCACACAACTTATCATTTTTGTGGTGCAAAAACTGGGGGGAGTAGCTGTGGGGACAATACTTGTATGAGGTAATAGGGGCTCGCACCCCTGGACGACAGTCGCCGCCCAAAGGCTGGCAATAATCGTCTTTATGCCGTTAAACAAATATACACTGGTGCATTTGTATGTTCGTACCTAAGATACTTTGCACGGGCCAAGATCAATTACCTGATAACAATCTCGGTGATGTCACGGCTCGGTACCAAATGAGCTGCGTTGTTTCTTATCACCTCGACAGAGGCAAGAAACGACGTAACGCATGACATAATTACATACATGTACGTATGCATGTGTGTCTGTGTGCGTGTACCAAATCCTGTATATAAACTCTCAGAACCGGCTCAAAAATTGCCAGTGTTTGCCGAGGATTTGGCTCTCCCATACTTAACTGTATGAAGTGGCAGAACACGCAAAATACTGTTGAAGGCCTTCTAGTGTGAATATCTCTCACGACAAGGTATTCCACAAAGGTTTTTTATTTTATTTTCATTTATTGTTTTAATATTGTAATTGAAAATTGACAAACTGGGTTTACGTCCTTAATTTCTGCAATCAAAAGGTACCTTTTTATTTGTGTTATGTCTTTTTTATGGAAAACAAGAAATTTGCGCCTACTATGGTTAGCGCAGTATTTTTAATTTTTCATTTGTGTCATATTTGTTTCTCTGTTAATATTGGCCAAAACTTTAATTTTTGCATTATTCAGCTTGTAAAGGAAGTTACATGAAAAAATGCAAAATTTGAATAATAGTCAAGTTAATTGAAAATATTTCTGGTTATGGATCATCCATAAATATTTTTCCATGTTTTCTTGCTTATAAAAATATCTTTTAGTAAAATAATATTGTACATCCACTGGTACTAATGAAGCGTATGTATATCCACTCAATATTACAGGATCTTAAGACACATTGGTACAAATTGAACCATCTGTTGGAGCATTTTATGTTTGTAAGAGTAAAAAACCTGAATTTTTTGGAAAAACAGTCGTTTTTCTTCTTTAAAATGCACGCTTTTGACTCTCGGATGTTGTTAGGGTCATAACTGAGCTTATCTACTCCATTTTATTGTATGTTGTAGCTGGCAGAGTAAGCTACAAATTAGATAAGATTAAAATTAATTTTATAATTGTATGATTTTATTACAAAAAATGCAACTTTTTATTAAAATTTGAAAATTTGCCAATTTTTGGAATTTATTTAGTTTCTTAGCAAATTTTTGAAAGAATAAAATTTCATTCTCAGGCCTCCTAAAACCGGAATCAAATTTCCTCTTTATGCCGTCTATCTGTTAGCTAAGTGAGTTTATAAATGCCGAGGAATCCTTTCTCTAGTTATCATAATTCACGCATCAGATGTTTCTTGAATCTCAAAGGCTTAATTTTACTCCAAGGCTGAATGTAATTCATCAGTTTGTTGTTCAGCCAACATGAGTTAAAATGTGTCTTTTTATGTATAGCATATAAAATGCGTAAACGTGTGGGAGACATAGAAGAATTTGAATTTCATGAATTGAATCCAGCGGCCACTGAAGCTGTTACCGACAATACGGAAATATCAATAAATGCTGTGAGAGAATTGCACGTGACTATAGTGATTTCTGGTTGGATCAAAAATATTGAGTAATAAAATGTTATCAAATATTATTTTATCTAACATTCGGTATATCCATTGAATATTTATCTTCATATCGTTGTTACTGTTATTTAAGTGAAGAAAGTTTCACGAAACCTTGGTCGAATTTGCTGAATGGACGAGAGCAATATTATTTGAAGTATGAAAGTAATTATTTACTTGAGCTGGGTAAGGCTGTGGAATATCTTCTCACTTGTGTCGCATCTTATGCTACTCAAGAAGTGTTGAAACTAACTGTATTGTCAGGTGCCTATAATTACAAGTTTCTCCGAATACTATCAAATCTAACGCTAAAAATTTTAATTATATCGTTATTGTTTCAGGTTTAATCACTGCTGTAACCTGGCCTGCTGGTCTGCTTTCTTTCGCGTCTGTGATAGATAATCCTTGGGGCGTATGTTTAAGACGATCCGCTCAGGTTGGAAAACAGTTAGCCGAAGTATTGCTATCTAGAAGTCAAGGTCAGCGCCCTGTCACGTTGTTAGGCTACAGCCTGGGGGCTAGAGTGATATACTATTGTTTACGAGTACGGATTAAAACCGTTATTTCGTTGAATTTCTTGAAAATTTGTGGTTAAAAATTCGTATTTATGGGTTTAAGGAAATGTCCTCTCGTGACAACTGCGAAGGTATTATTCAGGATGTAATATTACTGGGAGCACCTTGCACGGCGGAGGCTAGTGAATGGAATAAATTTAGAAGAGTTGTTGCTGGGCGTATTGTTAATGGATACTCTCGGTGTGAATACGTCTTTACTTGTGTTTCACTCTTTCCAATTCTCTTTACTTAAATCTATGACTAATTTTATAAAAAAAATTTCAGTGGTGATTGGCTGTTGCGATTTTTATATCGAACTCTGTCTATTGCTGTCGATGGTGTTGCTGGCTTACAAAAAATTGAAATGAATGATCAGAAAATGTGTAACGTAGATCTTACGGACATGGTATCAGGTAAAGAGTGAGCGTCATGTCTTTGAGTATTGTCGATAAATAATAAACTTCTCTTCTTCCTTTCCCCCCTTTTAATGTGTTTTGGCAAATTAGCCGTTTTATCTGGTGTCTGGAGATCATTCGTTATTGATGAGCGAGAAGGAGGGAGTCCGGAGTCAAGATCAAATTACTAGTGGTCTCCCATCATGAACTTTCTAATCTTGTAAAAAAATCAACAATTGGGATTTTTAAGCAAATAGATGGCGCTCGTATCGATACCTGAAACCAAAGAAATGAGTAATAAAACAATCAAAAATTTTATCAAATCACATGTAAACTCAGTAAGTAGCCAATCAGCTGTAGGAATGATGAGAATTGATTCCTCTTATTTGAGTTGCCCTAAAAATCTGCCAGATGTCAGCCATTTCGTTTAAAAATCCCAATTGAACCAGAATGAACATACTCATATTTTGGGTTAGAAATATGATGGTGGTTGGTTTTGACCCAATAACATTTAAATTGTAGAGGTGGGCACTTTTTATGAAAAGTAATTTACTGAAAAAATACGTTGTAACTTTTCAGAAAAGTTGTGAAAAGTTTGAAAATTGTGTAAAGTTGATATCATGTTACATGTTGTTTTAATCGTCTCATCACCAGCTGTAGGCGGACTATTTTGATTTGATTAAAATAAAATAAAACTGAAAACAAAATTAACCAAACTGTACTTTAACATGATGAAATTTTTTTAAAGACATCAAGTAAAAGAATGAGACTACAAACTAAACTCAATGAGAGAAAATTAAGAAGAGAATCAAATAGGTATTGTAAGAAAAAGTACATGCTAAAAACAGTTAGAAAAAGTACAAAAGAAAGAAGAAAGATAAGATGCGATCGAATTATGTGCGTGAGTTTATGTGATGGAAGTTTTAACATCAACAGACTACCCAGGCTGAACCCGAGGTTCAGTATTCAATTGAAGCAGGACTATCGAAGACAATGATCTGGAACAGATTCCACCTTTAAATTGAACATCAAAGACTCGAGTAAGACCATCCTCGCCAGTGTGACATAGCTCGACAATACCTAGTGGCCATTTAAAGGGGGATTGGTTCTCATCACGTAGCAGAACAAGTTGACCAACTTGAATGTTGGGTTTTTGATCAAACCATTTGCCTCGTTGCTGTAAGTGGTTTAAATAATCTTTGGACCACTTCGACCAAAAACCTTTTACCATATTTTGAATCAACTGTAGTCAATTTGATAATGGCAGCGATAAATCATCATCAATCACAGGTGTAGATAATAGTGACTGACCAACGAGAAAATGTGCAGGGGTCAATGGCTCACTTCCCTGTTCGATGTTTTGTTTGTAGGCAATCAGGCGAGAGTTCAAAACAGCTTCGACTTTAGCAGCTAAGGTACAGTATTCTTCGAAGGACAACACTGTATTTTTGATGACAGTTGATAGATGGAGTTTAGATGATCGAACTGCTGATTCCCATATACCTCCAAAATGAGGTGAACATGGTGGTATGAAGTGCCACTCAAAACCAATGAGTGTTGCAGCATTCAAGATATCTGCACGATTGTCATTGAAAAAATTTGATGCACCAACGAAATTTGTTCCGTTATCTGAAAAGATTTTGGCAGGTAGCCCTCGACGAGCGATTAAGTGTTGTAATGCCTCCAAAAACTTGGACGTTGACAAATCTAATACGATCTCAATGTGAATAGCATGTACAGTTAGACAAACAAAAATTGCCAATAAAATTTTATATAAACGTGTAGTTCTATGCGCTACACATTTACACTGGAACTGCCCAGCAAAATCAATACCAACATACGTAAATACTTTTGTAATTGAAACACGAGATGGAGGTAACTGTCCCATCAATTGCTCAGCAACCTTGCCCTTTATTCTAGTACATAGAACGCAGCTATGAATGACAAATTTTAATAAATTAGTATGACTGCCGATAAACCAATATTGAGATGCGAAAAATGAATCCAAGAATGATCGACCTGCATGATAGTATTTTTCATGTGTGTGGCATACTAGCAATCGAGTGAAGTGAGATTTGGTGCTAATGATGATTGGATGTTTCTTCTGCAACAACCAAGGCGACTTTTCCAGTCTACCACCAACTCGCTGAATACAAAACTCATCTAAAAATGGGTCCAACAAAGGTAGCGTGCTTTTCTTCTTTAAAGATTGCCCATTTTTCAGTCAAGTTATATCTTCACTGAAACAGATAGTTTGAGAAACACGTACAACTACATTTATTGCATGACTGATTTCTGTTTTATACAGTGAAAAATTGATAAATTTATTGCGTGTTCTACAAAAACTAACAAATTGATACATGTAAGCGACAGTATTGATCATACAATTAAAAGATGAGAATTGAGTTAAAACATTATCAATTGAAATGACATTTAATGTTTCACATTTTCTTTTTTCTAAGGTATTATGCACATCAACATTAGGTATTTTAAGTAAGAAAATGCATTAATTGACAGTAAAAAATTAAGACCATTTGTCCACAAATCGAGGTTTAAAAAATTTTCAGCACTTATGCCTTGAGTGGCTAAATCAACAGGGTTTTCACCAGATGGAACGTAGTGCCAATGTTCAAACGGTACGATATTTATGATTTTGCTAACACGATCAGATACAAACAATTTCCAATCATTAGCTGGTTCAGAAAGCCAGCACAATACAACAGTTGAATCTGAAAATGCATGAATTAAATGAGGTAAAATGTTCATAATAGAAGCAATACGATTAATTAAAGAAGTTGCTAATTCGGCTGCGAGTAATTCTAAACCCGGAATGTTTAGAGCTTGGACTGGAACGATACGATTTTTCAAACACAACATTTTACAGGAGTAAGATTCATTAATAAAAGACCGAATGTAGATTACGACACAATACACTTTTTCACTCTTGTCACAAAAAGCAATGTAGTCGAAAAATATCGCGGAACAACGAATGACCTTAGATTCAACAAATTGCGCGTGTAATTTACAAACAATTGTGTTAACACTTCAGAAACTGGATCATACCATGATTTGCCTTCAAGCCACAAAGACTGCATAATTACTTTACCATGAATAGTTACTGGTGACACTAAACCGAGAGGATCAAAGATGCGCATAATTAACGAGAATATAATTCTTTTAGTGAAAACAATATTTTCTGAAAATGAATCTAAATTAATTCTAACACTATATTTATCATTAAGTTGTTGCCAACGTAGGCTTAAAACAGCGGTTTTTTGATAATGCATGTGATTCAGGAGCAATTTTACTAAGTAACTCGACACAATTACTGGAATATTTGCGAAGAATAAACCCACGTTCAGCGAGAGCGTTGTGAATAGTTGATTGCAACTCAAAAATTTCATCTTTTGAATTGGCGCCACAAATTAAATCATCCATATAGAAATTATCACAAATGAGACGAGTGGCAATTGGATGAGAATCAGCCAATTTTTTAGCAACAATTTGTAAGCAGTTTGTGGCAATAAATGATGCTGAAGCAGTACCATATGTAACTGTATTTAAAGGGTACTCTCAAATTGGTTGTGTCGACTTTTCTCTCCACAAAATACGTTGCATGTTGCGGTCTTCTTCATGCATCCATATCATGTGATACATTTTAATAATATCAGCGACAAAACAAAACTTATACAATCGCATGGAAACGAGTATATCAAACAGATCTCGCTGAATATTGGTACCGGTCATTAGCGCATCATTTAAGTATGAGCTCCCCTTAACAGACGATGATGAATTAAAAACAACACGCAAGGGGGTGGTCGAACTTTCTGGACAAAGCACTTCCCGATGTGGAATAAAATAATGAGGGCTATTTGTTGGTTCAGCAATCGAAATATGGCCTATAGCTTGGTATTCTTTCATGAAATTGATGTACTTTAGTTTTAGTTCCTCATTAAGTGAGCATTAAACTTTCAAAAGACTTGCTGTGGCACGATTATGATTATTAGCGATGGACGAACAATCAAGTTTGAGTGGCAATTTTATAACAAATTTACCATCAGGCGCAAATGAATAAGTTTTCTCAAAAAGCTCTTGGAACCAATCAATTTTAGATGACTTTGATGAACTTATTGGTGTTGCTTCCTCTAACTCCCAAAATCGGCGAAGGTTATTATCAATTTCTTGTAGTGTACATCCAGAGAACTGAGAAGAGGATGACTTGGATTTGTGGAGCAAGACTGGAAATAACCCAGCCAAATTTTGACAGGCGTACGAATAAACCATTTTTGAGTGATTGTGATTTGTCACATATAATTTTTTCAAAATGCTCTGCACCAATAATAAGATCGATATTTGGAATTGCTACATTCTTCAAAAAGGTAGGATCAGCATGACAAAATTTTTGAAGTTTATCGACAATGGATGTGGAACTGTTGAAATAAATTGAATACGACAATGACGATGCAGGAACAATGTCAGCAACAACATCGATCTGATATGATTTAAAATTGGAAACCATTTTTAATAACACTGAATGCGATGTTTGAATTGGTGCTGACAAAACGCCTTTAACTGAGTTACCGTGGTTTATCGAAAAAATTGGTAATTTGAATTTACGAACGAACGTATCAGAAATTAAATTGGGCTGTGAACAGCTATCTAGTAAAACACAACAGGTACCAGATACATTACCACACACAAATTTTACGACTGCAGATGGCAGTAACATGAACTTTTTAACTGAATTTAAACACGATAAGGACGATTTAGCAATAACAACACTTTCTTTGGGCTTATCTACCACAGGCTCTTTCAACGAACTACTTTTTGCATTTTTAAATTCAAAATGAAGCAACGAATTATGTTTTGCACCTCATTTACAAACAAAGCGAGATGTACAATTACTAACAAAGTGACCAAAATTGAAACAAATTAAACGAAGCTGATTTTTTTTCACAATTTTGTACCGATCTTGGGGCAATTTATTTAAGAATTCAGAGCACTGATTAAAATAATGGGAATTTGAACACAAAACACATTTATTTTTGACTGTAGTATACAATTTTTGTTCAGACAAGCTTTTTTTTGCTACAGGTTTAAGCGATTTGTCACATTTAATTCGATCATCAACTGCGAACGCACGATTTTGTAAAAACTTGCTTAGTTGATCAAATTTTGGATAGTCATTAACCAACATTAACAAATTTTCCCAATCGCAGAAGGTTACAGGATCAAGTTTCAAACCAGCAAGGAATGCGATAAATTTTGAGAAGGTGTCTTTGACTCGTTCTCCAGCTGCTTTTTGACCACAAATAGTACCATTAATTCTATCAAAGAGTTTTTAAATACCTTTTTCATCTTTCAGCCTTGATATCAATTAGCTTATGAAAAAGTGTGAGAATTATCGATCATTTTTTCTCAAAATGAGACAAAATATATAACCATGCATCAGCATAGGCCTCATCTGACATGCCGAAATCATCAAGCAAATTTTTGATATCTTTTACCATTGCTTTTTTCATGTACCAAAGTTTTTGAACATTTGATAAATCGTCATTGTTATGAACTAAATTTTCAAACAAATTTTTCCACTCAAAAAACTTTGATAAATCACCATCAAATTTTGGTGGTTCGATCTCTTTTAATTTGGGAAATGTTGCGGTACTAAACAATCTGTTTGCCGCTGACGGCGTTGTTACAATGGATTGTCTAGACTTTTCAGTGGACAGCTTTGAGTGAAACGATTTTACTCTACCCTGATATGTTGAACCAACTTCGATCAAATCATCCAATTCACCTAACAAACGATCTAATTTTTTATGTTCAACATTAGTATCTGGATCGAGCAAGATAAGCAAATTTTCAATTGTTTTTTCAGTTTATTCTTTGTTTGGAAGAAGATACATGGAAATAATCGCTTCCAACTTCGATAAATTTTTGATCGTAATGGGTTTTTTACAAATCTCCTTCATTGAAGATTTGATATAAGTAGCATTTAATTTTAGGACTCTAAGTTCTTTCTTTAGAGCATCCATGACAAACAATAAGATAATGACGAACTTACAATCTGATATAGTGGACTGTATCAAAAACGAACTAAAATTCTGGAACCAACCATGGCTTGACTGGACTCTAACAATATGACAAATGCAAAAAACAAAACCAAAGGGCTAGTTGAGATGGCATCCGGCTCAAGGGACCAAAATGTAGGTGGACTATTTTGATTTAATTAAAATAAAATAAAACTGAAAACAAAATTAACCAAACTGTACTTTAACATGACAAAATTTTTTTAAAGACATCAAGTAAAAGAATGAAACTACAAACCAAACTTGACGAGAGAAAATTAAGAAGAGAATCGAATAGGTATTGTAATAAAAATTACATGCTGAAAACGGTTAGAAAAAGGCGATAAGAAGACAGAATGACCGAGTGTAGTACAAAAGAAAGAAGAAAGATAAGATGCGATCGAATTATGTGCGTGAGTTTATGTGATGGAAGTTTTAACATCAACACTAGCTTTTCAATGATATACATGATCTGTATGTTATAATAAATGATAAAAATCGGTAATTATATTTTATTCCGAAAGAGAAACGCAAACCACCACCTGCAATTCTCGAAGCATGTGGATATTATGGGGAAGGAAACAATATGGATTCACACTGGACGCGAAACAGAATACGGTTTTAAATTTTAGTTGCAAATTTTAAAAAAAACGAAATTCCATTACGTTCATTTGAGGTCGCCTTTTAGCGCTTTTAAGAACTTGCATTTCTCTTTTGGAACAGAGTATAGTTACTAATAAGCAGCTCAGTTTCCAATTTATCAAATTCTATTGAAAAAAAACAGAAAAAAGTAAAAAATGGGAAATTTTAGGTCTATGCCCATACCTGATTAAAACTGTTGAGAAGTAATTCAACTTTTTCATTTCACTTTTCATTTTCTCACTTCCATCAGTAAGGCCGGAGCACCAAACCATCATGCCACGTAGACTCCTAAAATATTAAATTGTTCCACTTCCTTTTTGCATTAAATTCTCACGTTCAATTTCCTCGCTGTCTATTGCGCTCATTAATTCAAGCCCGATATGATAACCGAACAGAGTCAATATCGGAAAACTAAATTTTTAAACAAAGTTTTCAGTTGTATCTCATGAAAAAAAGACGCTCAAAAAAATTTAAAAAGAAAATAATTTTTTTACAACATTTTGAACATGAACATCAAATTATTTTCAATCCATTTTGTAAAAAAAAGAAAAAAGAAGAGGTTATCAATTTAAATCGTATCTACAAAAAACTGAAAAAACAATACATATTTTGTTTTGTGTTTGTTCTGGGATAGCGTTCCATCCTGGGCATCAATTTTTTATGAACTATTTTTTAAATAATGGTGGATGGTCCCATTTTATTATTTTTGCTACAATCGACGAGGTAATTTCAGAGTTCTCTTTGAAAAAATATTAATTTCATTACAGAAATGATGCTAACAAATGCAACTGAAACGAAAATGAATTAGTTAAAAAAATTTTCTCGAAAAATCAAACTAGCTTAAAACAAAACATAAAAAAGCGTAAGAATAATAACAATAATAATTCCCTAAAAAGGGAAAAAATAACGCTTTCAAATTTCTTCTGGATACTCTATTGGAATTAATAGTCGGTGCCGAAAAGTTTTTGTAATAAAATACGCGGGAGTTGACATACAAACCTTCATGACAAAAAAAAGGAACGCTGATTTCTATAATTCCAGTATATCATTCTGCAGAAATTTTACGAGGGGCATTTTAATTTTTTTATCGAATTTTTTGTATTTATTTATTTTTTAGTTTTCGTATCGATTCATTTATATGAACTTCGTTTTATTCAATAATCATCTTCATAATATTTTCTGAAAGTGAGAGTTTACCTTTAAAAGTTTATGTATTCAGTAAGTATAGATCAGAAGCTGAAAAAATTGGACAGTTCAATTTTGAAGGAATTATAAATATGATCTCAATTTAGGAGAGTTTTTTAAGTGTCTAGTATCTTTGTCATAGCTGAGATTAGTCATAATTTTTCAGATCAGAATTATTTTCAAGAAACAACTGAATTTTTTAATCAAATGAAAAGAAAAATTTTGTTTTCTATCATCAAAATCAGATAGTTATGTGCTTAAATTTTCAATATTTATTTGATGTGTAGGTCACGGTGATTATCCCGAAAAATTGACGCAAATTTTGTCTCACATTGGAATTCCAGTTGTAATAGAACATGGTTGAGATCGCGAGATTGATGAACAGAGTAATAAAATGAGGCATTTGTAAGTTTTACATAGCTATGTATTATGAATAATTATAAGATCAAACTCATCGCGAATCGTCTACTAAGGGCCGAATGCAGGAACGATACTTAAGAAATTTTTATATTTTTCCAATTATCAATTATACAGTATATTAGTATAATGTATTCTATATTTGCATATATATTATATGTTTAAATACATAAACATGTACATGTACAACTTCATTAAGGTGAATAATTCTTACTTCTTAAGTCACTGTTGATACTTGATAGTCGGTTTTGCATTCGAGCCTAGAGCCCTGTTCACAAGCGATCCAAAACTCGTAAAACATAAACGTGAATATGAAGGAACGTTCACAACCCAAAAATAAGACGTTAAGAAAGTAAACGCCTAATTGGTAGGAATGTTATCAATGAATTAAAATTTTTCCAGTTTATCCGCATTTTCTATCCAGCTAATTTCTCATCGGCTAATTCATACGTTACTCTGTAAGATTCTCATTTGTACGGGTATCCTCCGTTTTTACATAAGCTTCTGGCAATTTTTACAGCAAACTGAGATCTGTGAACAGTGCTATATCAACCAGTGGAACTGACCATACGCGTTACGTTTTACGGCATAAGTTTTGTGCTTGTAAACGGAACTTAACTGTTTACTAACTGGATAATGTAGTAGCAGGAGCAGACGACAACTGTTCGATTGGTTAAAATTTTTTGTTTCTCGCATGAAGTCTGTGATTGAGTACCCGCCAGCACATTATGGGTGGAGGGATCTTTCCGATGACACAGGGGGCCTTTTGCCAAAGCATGCCATTTTGTCCGTCGACCTTCTTGCTATTGTCGCCCCCAAGACACCATTATAATTATACCAAGGATTTAATTGAATACATCGATAAAAAAAAAAAGATTCGAACAGCCTCTGCACGATTTAAATGCACGGATTATAAGAGGAGCCACGGCAGATTTGAAAATACAAATTTTCAAAAATTTTGAAAATATATAAAAATACGTTAAAAATAATAAAAATTAATCAATCATAATATCATTATAATTTGCTCCTGCTACTGTCTTTTCTAACTAGCTGCGGTTAAGCTGGGTTAACCATGTTGTTGGGTGATGTGTCAGTGTTGCCACTGGCGCACACACTTAATCAAAGGCAAGATATGTTGTACTAATTCTTCCATTACTTTTTCCTAAATTTTCAGTTAGTTAATTTTTTCTGACCTAATTTGTTAAAACAACATTTTTAGCTTCTATTTGTTACAATTTTTCAAGATATTCCTCATTATTACGTTTCAAAGATTTTAAGTTAACGTCAATTACAATTTGTAATACTGTTGGACCACAAAAAAGTCGTGTTTTATCTTGTTTTCATTCGTAATCGTTAATATTTTGAATACACGTACTGCTCGTACCAATTAATTCAAGAATACTTTTTAAAGTTTTTAAATAATCTTATATTTGTTATTTTTCACTTAGTTTTTCGATTGTTTTTTGAGAATAAACCGATTATTTTTAGTTACCTTCCCTCTAAACTTTTATAATGTTTCGACTTGGGATTTGTGAATTGATTATCATATTTTATAATGCACTTGAATAATTTGATGGAGATAACATTTTATCAAAAGATATGTATTGTTTTTGAAATTTTCAAGTGAAATATTTCAAAATGTGTTTCAAACTTAAAACATATTCATGAAAAATATTGTTAAATTTTCATGTTTTTTTAAATAATCCGAAGAAAATATTGGACACAATCAGAGAAAATCATAACTTTTTTAATTTTGACGAGATTTATTTCAATATAAATTTCTTGAAACTTATTGGTTTCAAATATTTCAAAATTCATATCATTGGTATTTATCTTTTGTTTCACCTTATGTTACCTATTTCATTACTCTGTTTTTGATGGGCTCATATGCTTGTCAAAACTGATATGCGATATTTTATAATTATTTTAAGATACCATCTATTTTTATGTTTATACAATGTTATTTTTGTGATGCAAAATTTCATTAAAAAGCCTGCGTAAAAATAGTAATGTGATTTATACTGATTACAAAGCTTGTTATCAATGCCAATGTATATTATTTCAAGATTCATTCGTCGGACAGTGTTAATTTTTCAAGCGTTTAATGTACTCAGAAACGTAGGTATTGAAACATTTTTTATTTTATCATGACAGTTGCGATTTCGGAAGTCAAAGCGGAAAAGTACGTTTGGAATTAAATTGTTGATATATCTCCAAATTATTAGCTCCTACTTCTGCGTATGAAATAGAATTGGATGAAGGAAGAATGAAGTTTTGGAAAATAAAGCCGACAACGTCAATAATATTCTAAAATAATATGAAACTGATGATATTAAATAACCTTAGAGCAGACAAAAATGAGTAAATGATCGATATTTATTACTTTAAGCTTGTAATTATTTTATTACTTTAAAACAGAATTTCTCTTAACAGTTTTTGGCTGTTTAATCAAATCGGTAACCATCCATCGTCATTGTTTCTAAATATTCTAACAATTTCATTGTGATTTAAAGTATTCACAGTACCTATCAAAAATTAAATGTTCCACTATTCTCATGTTTTAACATTTGGTTTGCTCCAGCATTCGTTCTATCAAGGGTGTTCATAAAACAGCTATGGAATGAAGGCTACAAATGGGATGAATCATTTCCAAAAAAAACATTACAAAAAATAAAAATAAAAAAAAACTTGAAAAAGTTTTTGTTCATTGCCATTTCTTAAAATAAATAAAATAAAATTTTTTCTTGAATAGTCATCAATTCATTATCCACTTTTTATTTTCCAAAATGCGAAATAAAAAGTGAAATTTCTATTATTTTGCAGATCTGGTTTCTTGGTGATGGTTTACATTAAAATGGTAATAAAATTTGTGGGAATTCAAAATTATCGAGAGGAATTGCGAGAGAACTGTTGGTTGTAAAAATCTGAAATTTTTATGAGACATTTTGGGATGTTAGTTGAAGAATCTGTGAAAATTTCTGCTTAATCGTACGTTTGGTTCTCGAGATACAGCTGCATCTTCGCAAGCTCCTTAACTAGATTGAATTTTTATTATTTGAATACCTCAGACTGAACAAAATTCTACCCATCTTCTCTCGAGAATCAAACGTACTATGAAGCTGAAATATTGCGGGGACTTCAAGATATGTTAAGGATACGATGAAAATTTGGCTAAAATCCTACCTGTGGTTTTCTAAATATCGCTTAGATTATACAAATAGAAGTCCACATAATTGTAATTTGTTATTCCATACAAAGTTATCGCGATAAATTACTGCAGAACCGTTAGTTGTAGGGAACTGAAATTTTCACAGAATTTTCAGCTGACATACTACATTAATGCCTCATGAAAATTTTAGATTCAAAAACAGTACTCACAATACGTATTTATGCTTTCTCATATTGGGATTTAAGATCAAAATGGCTGACATCTAGCGAAAATTTGTTGATTCAACTCACGGGTGATGTTTTGTTCAGCGATCTTTTATGTACAAGTGGATTAACTAGATTCACTGGTATTACTATAAATGGTGGTTCTAGTGTTCATGTACTTCGTAGTTTCATTTATTGAATCATATTAACAACAAATTACCTTTGAAAGTATGATTAAATTAATAATTAATTAGGTAATTCATCAAATTTCGTGTTTTAGTTTTTTGAATATATTATCAGTTTTCCAAGAACTAAGTTTATATCAACTGTTGTAAAATATGAACTTGATTAGAGTTCTTGGCGATTATCATGAGAATTGTGATAAAATTTTTGGGGAATTAAAAATTAACGATAGGAATTGTGAGAGAACTGTTGAGTTTAGAGAGCTGAAAATTCGCAGACACTGAAGTATGTTAGTTCAAGATTCAGTGAAAATATGGCTGAAATCTTACATTTAATTTTCAAGATATTGATAAAGTTCTATTCAGATTGAATGATTAAAAAAATAATAATTCAATCCAGTTGAGGAATTTCAGCAATATCTCAAAAATCAAATGTACAATTTCAACCAAATTTTCACAGAATCTTTAACAGAACTAACATACCTCAACGTCTTTAAATAATTTCAGTTTTCTACAAATAATGATTCTCTCGCTCCTGATAATTTTTCATTCCCAAAAAATTTTTTCACAGTTATTCTAATGATATCAACAAAAACAGTTTTTAAATTAAATGGCTCACTAACAGCGAAACTACCAGGAAATTATAAAAGCGCGCTTCAGTGCCTGTAGGTAAGCGGACTAAATCATTTAATATTATTCCTATTTTTGCAGCTGTTAAAACAAAATTTATTTTTTTGTTGGTTTGTGCGTGACAATCAAATACACATGCACACTAACAAATTTTTCTTGCCTCTCTCTTTCCTACTATTCTTGCACAAAAACTTTCACCAAAATTTTATGCCAGCCTCCTTCATCTTTCAGTTTTTTCCTCGGTAAAGAAAATAGAAATGTGTATCGTATTAAAAATTATTAGTCTCAGTCCCAATTGCCTTTAATATCACACATAAAAACAACTGAAAATAAACAAGTAAAAAATTTTAATTAGATAAGAGCAAAAAAAAATACAATAAGATCATCTTATTCTTAACAGAAAATTGTAAGGATTACTCAAATTTGACGTGAAAAACACGGGAAAAAGAATGATTACAAAATGCCCGGAGAATCTTAAGGCTATCTCCTATACTAGAAATCCTTAACATGACTAAGCATTGGTTTTTGAGTATTATTTGCAACAATTTATTCCTTACATTTCCAGCTACATTCAGTAATCAATAAAATCAACATAAAGCCGCATACTTTCTTCCCGTGTTTAAATGTCCTACATCCATGTATTTTATACATACAGTATTCGATATAAGTTTAATAATAACATGATAGAATTGAACAATTTTTCAGGGGGGCTCCTCCAGAATAGTCATAAATTTTTTTCAACAATGTAATTCTCATTTTGTTTAATGAAAAACGTCTAGGGACTGAAAAACTAGAAGAAGGACTAATCATTGGTTTTTAGCTGTGAAAATATTAAAGTACCGCTAAAATTAGCAGTGGAAACTCCTAATTTTTTTATCAATTAGCCATGAATTGTTTACCGGGCATAGTCTTCAACTGTCATAAAAATTTCAAGCTAAAATCTTTCAATTTACGGGAGTTATCGTGATGACAACATGGTGGGTTTGTAACACTTTTAGAACCCCTCCGATACTAGCAGATGAATTTCAAAAATTTTAAGATGAATGTGTAGCCCATGAAAGCTTCTAACACTACCCCAAATTTCATTGCCATAGGTCAAACAGAGGAGACTCCACAGACTCCAAAAAAGTGGAAATATATATATATATATATATACTGTGTACAGAATTTGAGTGACCTATATATTCGTGATCTAGGACTCGGGATCGCCCCTTTACACAAGTCCCGCCATTGCACTGAATGCAATAGTTATAAAAATTTACAAAGCGATAAAAAAATGTGACTAAGGAAGATGCCGCTGATTGATTATGATTAATCAACGAATGTATGATTTGTGTCAACAACCAAGCATATGCATTAAGCACAAATTAAAAAAGAGTAGTGGGCAAAGTTTTGTATGAAAATTCAAAAAGGGGGCTGAGGGGAAATCTTTCATGCTCCATATCTGAGTTGGGAAGTGAGCACAAATTTGAAAATGGTTGGCACAAATTGGCACAAATTGAGCATAATTAGTATGCAAAGTTTTTAGTCAAAATTCAAAATGGGTGGGGCTAGCATTTCTCCAGCCCCGTCAAACTTTTTTTCATATATTAAAAAGGGGGTGATAACAAATTCCAAAATTGGTAGCAAAAATTAGCACTAATTAAATCCAGTTAGTATGAAAATTTTTGGGTCAAAATTCAAAATGAGGAGGCTGAGGGAAGTCATTGAATCACAAATATCTTTCCAAGGGAATGATTATCAAATTTTTAATTTGCAGCACAAATTAGCACAAATTCAGCACAATTAGCTAGCAAAGTTTTGACTCAAAATTTGAAATGGTGGGGGCTGACACATAAATTTCTGAGGCTCTATCTTTGAAAATAAATGAGCACAAATTCTAAAATTAACAATACAAATTAGCACAAATGAAGAAAAATTAGTATACAAAGTTTAGAGTCAAAATTTGAAATGGGGGAGCTAGCATTTCTCCAGCCCAACCCAGACTCTTTTGTTTATATCTAAAGAAGGGAGTGAGCACAAATTCTTAAACTGATGGCACATATTAGCACGAGCACAATTAGGCCAAAAATTTTTAGGTGAAAATTTGAAATGGGGGGGCGGGAAAAATGAACCTCAAAACATTTTTTCAACGGAATGAGGAATAAAAAAGAATTGAAAGAACTTCTCCCTCTCTTTTTATTCATCATCTGATAACTATTGGTTGGTGAGGTAAATATGATCCTCTTTGTCTCACTCCATTTCATTTTTTTTTAAATCGTGATTTTATTTGAGACTTCAAAAAAAGAGGTTAAAATGATTATTAATCCTACACAAGTGAAGCTGCAGGTAACAGCTCATTTATTACTAAAATTTCTCTAAATTTTAAGTGACAAGCAAAAAAACATAAGGTCGCTTTATCAATGCCTTTCAATCGACCTAAATGAAAAAATTAAGGAATTTCCAAGAAAAAAATTATGTTTTGAACTTTCTTTTCAATGAAGGGAACAGTCAATTGAGCTCAGAAAAGAAAAGAATGTCAATACTGCACCTACATGTAATTTTTCAAATTTGCAATAATTCATTCTCAACAATAATGAAATAACTTTCAAAATTCTGACACGAAGCCAGAAAAGAAAAACCTAAATAAATCTATCAAGTACGAGTATGCGTCTCATTAGGCAAATAGAAATGTGTATTTTCCTGATATGAAGTCACTCACCTCGATTTCATCAGTTGCGTCTAAATCCGATTCTTTGGTTCCGTTTGGCCTTCCTAGAGTAAAAAACTGTCAATAAATTAAGCCAGAAACACCCGAGAACAAAATGCATTAAGTCTGGACCAACTTTTCAACCATTTCCACTGTAAATATGTCTGATACGCTTCTGATTTTCAATATATTCTCAATTCTTCCCGATAACGTTTCTTATTCACTTCTGCTTTGTCGAGGTATAATTTTTTTTGCGATCAAATGTAGGTTTTGTTGGTTTGGGGAATTGAATCTGGGACCTACATATTTGCCAGCTAAAAGCAGTGAACTTAACCACACAGCCATTTCACCGCCAACTTTAACTGGCAAATGTATTATGTATTAGGCAGAGTATGGCAGTTCCCACAAAATGCATAAAATATAAAGATTAACAATTTAAAAAAATGTACGAGTAAAAAAAATATATGGTAACATGCAAAAAGATAAAATGGTAATGGTATTTCTTTCATGAATATATACGAGTAAAAGTATGCAATAAAGATTACAATGAAAATTATATGCAGTGACGAGTAATGGCTGTTGTAGTATACATTGTGATATATCAAGGAATTTCATATTGAGGTATTGTGGTAATTGCTATTGTATAAAAATGCGACAAGTAAAAATGCAAGAATTTTCATCGTGTGGTCGTGTTTGTGGTTTTTTCCTCAGATACTAAGCCAGAGTTTTATCGATATTGGGTTTTTATCCTTTTTTATTTATGATTGTCTTATCTCTATGTGTGAGTGATGAGTTCATTGCTTTTATATTGAACTATATTTTCTTGCATGGTTTGAAGATGAATATTTTTTCTATTCTTTTAGAAAAGCGGTTCAAACATGTCAGATTTTATGCTGTTTCTTTGTAGGAGGTATTAGAAGTATGGGGAATATATTTTCGTATATTTTCAGGTTTTATTTTGAGCCATTCATTTCTGAAGGGGTGAGAGTTTTATTATATTATTTATTGCAAAGATTTTCAATATTTATGATTTGGACTTGTTTCAACTTATTTTTGGACTATGGTACAACTTATTATATTATTGAAATTTCAGAAATAAACAAATTTTATATTTTGTGTAGATGTTTGTATTTTCTAGAATTTTTGTAACGATATTTTCGAATTTTGTTCAATCAAGTGATTTTGTCAAAATATCCACCAATTAATTTTTGAAATTTACTGATAAAAATTTATTATTTTTTCTTCCATTGCTTTTAAAATTGAGTAACACTTTATAATAAGTGCCCTAGATTTCTTTCAACTGCCTCCCAAGCATATTTTTTGGGTTGATATGTTGTCTTCCATGATATCTACAAATTTAGTTTTTCATTGAAAATTTCAAAGTGCACATTTTGGAGAACTTTTGTTATATCTAGTGTATCGAAGACTGATATGATTTCCTCTGCTGTACTGGAGGAAGCATAAATTGTTTGCTTTGAGCAATTCCAGTCAACTAGGTCTCCATTTACAAATATCATGTCACCCAAAATTGATTCTCTTTTACTTAAATTATTTAATTCAATATGTTTATCATCTACCTGTGGGGAATATGAAGTATCTATGTATGCTTGAATTCAGTTATTTTTTGATTTATATGTTAAAGTATATTCTTTTGCATAATTTTTAAGGGTTTTCTTTGATGAATTTTAATACTGGAATAAGAAATTTACTGAAAAAAGAATGTCTGGTCTAGTGAGTTAGATAAATATAAAAGTGCTTCGATCATTGATCGGTATTTGGTATCATCCTTTCCATCAGTAATTTTATTAATTTTTAGACTTGTTTCCAATGCGGCATTTAAGATTTTTGTTTTGGTCATTTCATATTTTTTCAGCATTTTTTCTATATGTTTATATTGGGTTGGTGATATAGTTTGATTTTCTATTGATCTGTTTGTTTCCAATCCTACAAAAAATTTTGGATCATTTATTATGGTTAAAGTAAAGATTTTTTGAAGTTCCTCATTTTTTTGTAATTGCAATTTATTTGTTCGAGGGTATTAATATATCATCTACATATAATAGAAAGTATATTATTTCATCATCTTTTATTTATAAGAAGAAATATCTTTATGATTTTAAACTTATAAATCCCATCTCTTTTATCCTTGTATCGAACAAATCGTACAATGACTTGATTGAGATTTTTAGTCCATATATTGACTTTTCAAATTCCAATACCTGATTTGATATTATGTTGATTAATTCAGGTCGTATAACAAATATGGGTTTAATTATAGAGGAATTTAGGTAAGCAGATTTAACGTCGTACTGTACAAGAATTTGTGTTATATCGTATTGGCTCCCAAAAGCAGCGACTCTCACTTATTCGAGGTTCTCGGTCAGCATTCGAAGTAATAAAATTGCGAATATCGAATTAATCGATTTCGATTCGATTCGACAAAATTATACTTATAACACATGAAATTGGTCTATTTTTTTATGACGAATCTAATGAGCCAATTTCCAACGCTCTAACTTCATTGGTTCAAAAGTTATGAACGTTTTTGTGAAAAAACTCAATTTTTGCTTAAAATGACAAAATAATATATGAAAATTATGTATTTTTTCACCATGAATCCAACGAGCTTATTCCCAGCTCTTTAACTCCAACGTTTCAAATTTTATGAGCGTTTTTGTCAAAAAACTCAATTTTCTACCATATGGACAAAATAATATTCTATGAAAATTATCAATTTTCTCACCTTGAATCCAATGATCATTGGATCACGTTTTTAATAATAAGTGGTATGTTACACACCAATGTTTGAATGTGAGGAATTACATATGTAAGTGCAAGTTTATAAAACGAGCGTAGGGAGTAAACGATTCCTGAGTCATGTAAAGTCAGTTTCAATTCTTGTTGAAAAAGATATTTTTTATTATCAATGATCATAAAGCAACGAAATAATTATTAAGCAATTTTAGTCACAAAAAAAATAATCAAAACAAACAGAAATAATCCTACTGACTGTTAGGAGTGTGTCTGTTTAGCATTGCATTAATTTAGGTTTTAGCTATTTGTTTTTTTGTTGTAATTTTGCTAGTAAAAATTGGCAAACTCGGTTTTCTAGAGACGCATCTATCACTGCGTTAGAGTTTTTCTTATTTACAGCGGTCTTTTCTGCACTGAATTAATTTAATTTAATTTTTCTTTTTTCAATATTGTAGATGAGAATTTGTAAACTATATAAGTTTTATAGCAAAGTATCGCCGCCCTAGAATTTTGTTTTTCATCAAGGATAAGTGGCCAAACAAAGCCGTCCTTTCCCGTTCATTCTAAAATGAAACCTCTACAACAGAGAACCCTCGATTTCCAGCTATACATATAAAGGGAAAAAAGTTCTCGGTTGTGGTATAGTTTCAAGTAGTGATCGGTGGAAATAGGTACCTACACGAAATTTAAAATCAATTTATTCGTCGAGTACATGATATAGGTCCTCGAAGAGTGTCTCGAGTTTTGAATCTCGTTTCGTTTGATTTTTTATTTTCTTTCGATGGTCATGGTCCGGTATTGGCATTTGACGTTCGAGGCATGGTAGAGGCAGCTTGTAGAAGTATGGATGGCTCAGAGCCTGAAATTAAATAAATTAGACATTTTATATTATTTTATTATGAGAAGGATATCGTAAATAATTACACAATATAAACACTTTTTGAGGAGAAAGTCCACTACGTATTTGAAATTTTCGACTAAACCAATAATTTAGACAACCGCTGTATGGAAAATTTTGTCTAATTCAAATTTCGTCGGTTTCAACTCAAGCCAAAACTCTATTTGGACCATGATTTCTTTTTTTTTTTCAATTATTCATAGGATTACCCAAACTTCGATTTTGACTAATGATGAGCAAAAGCAAGATCAAGACCAAGACCATCGTAGTCTTTAACAAGGTTGTAGTCTGCGTCTTGCTCTTGCTCCTACTTCAACAGTCTTCTAGTCGCGGTTTTAGTCGCACAATATATAAAATAGTCAGTAGTATCTACAGTGCTGAGTTAGTGCAAACGTAACTCTAATCTGAGGTTAGCGTGCCAATTATCATGGATTAACGCCCGCACATTCTCCATTTCAGAGTTAACGAAACTCACTATACTCTGTACACTGATTCCCAAGTTATAATTGTATTATTATAGTCTTGTTTTTGCTAAACTGAAATTCAGCTATTGTTGATAGACAGGTAGGTATATCAAACTAAGCCATTAATTTTCCTCCAAAACGTACAAGAATATTAAATTATTTCAAATAAATTTCTAAATTTTCAAATCGAGATAAATAAAATAAACTATTTAACCCAAAATTTTGTAAGATTGCCAACAATTTTTTATTTGTTTATACTTTTGTCAAATTTTAAGACCATGATCGGTTTTTCGCGTTGCTAATTTTGACGAGCTACTCTTTAATGAAGTCACAATTGAAGGGAGCAAGGCGAAGCCGAGTGAAGCTTCCTTGTGTATTCACAAGCAGAACAACATTTGTAATGACGCTATTGCTCCGAGATGGCCGAACCAAAAATTACCGAAATTCTGAAATAACTATTTCAAATTAAGCCCGATGTCGGGACGAAGCCCAATTTTTTCAATTCGATCTATGAAAAAAATTAATTCTGTACCTCTACCGGGATTTTAACCCTTGTCGTACGTAGGTATGTTTATTATTCGAAAACTTTAATATTTTTAGTTTAGATTCCAAACTTTGATAAGGAAGAGGTTAGGGTACTAATTTTTTTTTTTTATTTGGGTGGTAAATACATCGACAGGTATGTTTTTTGAGGCGCTGAGTTCATATTTTCAGTTCATTTTTGGACAGAACTACTCATTGAGCCCCAGTGTGATGCAAAAAAGAGTTAGGATAATTTCTTATTACAAAATTGAGTGATACATCATTTGTTATGTTTTTTGAGGCGCTGAGTTCACATTTTTGACTCATTTTTGGACTGAATCTGGCATTGGACCTGTTTGACCTAAAAAGGGTTGGTAAGGCAAATTTTTTATGTTTTATAGTGTGGTACATTTTCTTAGGTGATTATTGCACAATGTTTCATTTTAGAACATGGGTGGTGCAACTTAGGTACCTAAACTTTGTTTTTGTTTTTGGATGGCGGGGGAGGGGGCTCATTTTGGGTAACCAACTTTGCTTCAGTTATGGTTCTAAGATTCAAACGTGAGAGTTTACTTGCAAGAGAAAGTTTGCAAAATGAACGCAGCGAGTGAACAATTCCCGAGTCATTTAAACTCACTTTTGCCCTTTGTTCAGAAAAATATTTTTTATAATTAATGATCAGAAAGTGACAAAATGTTAATTGAATACCTCATAGGTACTCTTAATGATGGGTGAAATACTTTCAAAATGATAAGTATGGCAAACATACCTCCTTCAGCATCAGCAGCTATGGTGCTATGTATAAAGAGTGAATCTGTCATGCAGGAAGTTACAGGTTCTAATTCCACTTGGGCTACGTTTTTTCTTTTATATTTTTTTAAATATTACTTATTAATTATTTTGATTGGATGTATGGTTAGGTGACTTTTTTGAATGTTCAAAAAGAAAAAAGGAAGGGTATAGTATTACAATTATTAAAATAAAAATAAAAACATTATCATTTGGAGTTTGTCATTTTGATTGCAGTCTTATAGAAGTAGTAAGTGGACACCTTGACAACCCTTTTTTTTACCATTGGCGGGTGGCTCTGTTCAATGGTAACGGTTCATAGAATTTTCCCTGTATGATTCTGGGAAGTTGATGATTTTTTTCATCATTGGGTGGCAGCTGTGGCGTTGGAAAAATCAGTTGGGGAAAGTTGTTTATTTTTTCGTCAGACACTGGCAGTGGAGGTGGTGGCTGTGTTTGAAAAATTATATGGGGAAATTGTTTGTATTATTTTTATCATTGGGAGGTGGCAGTGGAAGTGGCGGAAAATTTTGTATTTTTTTCATGGTTGGATGTGGCAGCGGAGGAGGTGGTAACTGTAAAATTATTTGGAGGGAGTAGATGATTTTTTTCTTAGTCAGTTGGTGGTGGCAGTGTGGGTGATGGCTTATTCTCTCACAATTTCAGTTAGTCTAAATTTGGTGGTTGGGGAGTAAACATCAAGGTAAGTATGTACTTGTGCAATTTTGATACCCCTCTCTTCCTCCACTAGTCTGCCATTATGGGCTAATCCTTTTTATTAGACGGGGAATTACAATTTCTTAATGGTGGGCAAAAGAAGAAGGAGGGGTTATTGGACCTGCACAAGTATCTACATAAAATGAATTTTGCTATATCCCTGTATCACTTCAGGAGAATAATAAATACGTCTTTCAACCTCCACCTTTCATAGTGATGTAAAAAAATAATTTTTGCCATCACCCCACAACTGTTTTTCAACGTGATTTTAAAATAATGGGCCACTATTAAAATGAAGAAAAAGTCAACAACCAAAAACCAACACGTGACAACAATAAAGAAAATAAAAGAAATGATTTTTGCTGCTGCCACCACTCTTTGATATTTGGTACAATAAAATAAATTCTCAACCTAAATAATAATATCTGCAGCATCACCCTCCAGCCACTGTGAGCAAAATCAACCTTTTTGGGAATAATAAAAAAATTAAAGAAGGGCAGCACTAGCAGCAGTGACAGACAATGACAACCTGTCTTATGAGAGTGCAGGTGAGTGAAAAAAAATCAAAGTGTGCGCGTTTGGGTAATAATGACAACAACGGTGAAGACAACAGCAACAGCAGTGACAATGTAGACTGTGATGAGCAGGACAGAAGACTGAAAGAAAAAATGGCTGTCAAATATTTATAGTAAGGGTAGAATATGTTAACGGACCAATCACAGATAGGTATTCACACATTTGCTATTTCTCAATTGTGATTGTTTCTTTAATGGGGGATGTTTTTATTATAAATATTACAACTTACCCCATTTTCATTCAGTGCTATTTTTGAAATGGCGAAGCCTTTGTCAGTTGACTATCAAAAAATAGCAGTACCCCACTCTCATTCAATACGAAATTACAAATATATTTGCGCTCTTTCATTCCTTCATTCTTCATTCATTCTTCACTCACCTATTAGCATACCAGACTGACGCATGATTTGTTCATCCAAAGTTTACCATTCTTCACTCACCATTTCACCTTTTCACCTTTTCACTTTTTCACCTTTTCAGACTTGTAAAAAATTTTGCAAACCTTTTTCAAATTTTTTAGTGGTACACAGAAAAAATATTGGTTTTTATTAGTTTTTCTGAAATGTCTACATATATTATCGATTATTTTTTCAAAAATTACCAATTATTTCCTGACAAATTATCGATTATTGATAATTTGACTTTTGGAAACAATTTTTTAATCCATGTTCCATGAATTTCGTTGTTTTGAAACAGAAACCATTTTTGAAAACTTTCGACACAAATGTTCCTAACATCCTAACGAAGCTTATCAGGTAAAATACCAAGTACTAGGCAATTAAAAAGCCTCGTTTTGAAAAACTTACAAAGTTACAAGGTCTCAAAGACTCCAAACACCATTTTTCAACCAAAGCAAATTAATATCAGTATATGCGACTTGTTCATTCATCGTGTATCATTCATCCGCTTTTTACAGACCTTGTAAAAATTTTGCAAAACTTTTCCCAATTTTTTGGTATATATGGGGGTGTATTTGAGACAATTCCTTAAGTGAGATTCCAACTGTCATACTGTTCGGATGTACTTTGTCAGTTATAAAAATATTTGACGATTTTCACAAATTTTTGGACTTGTAAAAATTTTGCGAAACTTTTCCAAATTTTTTAGTATATATTCTGGTGTAGTTTTTCCTGACCCTCGGTTGAATTCTGACAGCCTTTATTTTTGGACGTACCTTCTCTGCTTTCTCTCTGATATACAAATATTTTCTCACCACCATTACCACATTTTCAGACTTGTAAAAATAATTATGGATTTCAAAACCAGCACCAATTTCTATAAACACCTAGAAACGGTTCTACTGACACTCAATCCTGTAGTTCCTAATGATAATGTCGCAAGGCAGAGGGTAATTACAGCTATTGATGTGTTGGTTACACAAGCTTTCTCACCCAAACCTAAAATTAAAATGGTCCAAATGAGAAAGGAAAAGAAAAAAAAATGGAGAGGAAGAAGAAAAAAAAGAAGATAGCTAAATCCAAATCACTCGACGATATTCAAGTAGAGTTCATGGGATTATGTCGAACCCAACCTGCTCATTTGGATGCTTGCCCTGCTAAAATTTCAAAACCCAAACCTAAGCCCATATTGGATCTTTTTGAATGTATCGCTAACCAAGATTTCAGTTCTAGCGACTTGAAAAATGCTAAAAATAATATTTTGGCCACTTTGGGAAAAATTCATACATCTGAACCTGAATCCATCTCAACACCATCTAAACCAACCATCTTGTCACAAGCATTAGCAGATCTATCACTTGACAAAAGGCCCTTTTCAGTGCCAACCTCTTTCTGTTCTTGCAAATGTTCAGATGAATGAGTTACTCAAATAGTTGGCTCTGTCTTTGGACAGTTCGGACTTTGACAATGTACCTCTTATTCCTGCCAATTTAGGACTGTTTGAAGATTTAGTGAAGGAACTGTTGACCAAATTGGAATTGTTCAAGGACAGTTTCGATGAAGGCGTAAATGGACTTTCACCTAATATTAAGATTAATTTAGCAAAGGGAACTGTTGGCTAAAATAGAATTGTCCCAGGACAGTTCCAATGAAGGCGTAAACGGACTTTCATCTAATTTTAGTAATAATCATAAGGACCAAAAAAATATTGTTTCCATCTCATTTTTAAAAATGACTTAATTTCATCCAAAACATAGGCTTACATAGGTACAGACTTACTTTTCTCGCTGAAAGTCTTTTACTCCCATCGTAACATATAAATGACTTGATGAGATCGATGCATGTACTATCAGTATCTGGTATCAACTCCTCAAATCGTTTACCTTTGGATGGAGGAAACGTAATTTTATTGTAATCTGGAAGATCTCGCAAGCCTGGCCAAGATTGACTTGTAGGTGTTCCTAAATTATGTAACACCATGGCTAATTGTTCGATGTCATTTTCACCCTGCATAAATTCAAATTTGTTTGTATTCAATGTTGAAGTTAGAGCTCTGAAATTATTTATACTATTGATTTTACTGGCCCTACACTTGATTCCAATCTACCATTCCATTTTCATAATTTCAATTTACATTCCTATATTTTAGTTTTGTATAAGTATAGGGAGAATAATCTTACTCTTATTTTGTCCAAATTATTTGTTTTGAAAATTGGAAAGTAGAAATATTTCCCAAAAGATTTGCAAAAATTATTTTGTCTGAGTTCAGTTTCAATTATCGAGAGGTAAGGACTGCACACTAGAACATTGAGGATGAAAAAATTTTGAGGTTATATATTTGTGCTCCTTTGATCTAATATTTTCCAATGAAATTGAAAGATTTGTTTTTCTTTTTGTATGTACTGTAACTGGGTTACTTTTTATTGGGAAAGATCGAGAATCGGACATGAAAAGAAACGCTTTTTAAGAATTAACTCGTTTGTATTTCAAAATGGTACAACAACACATATGGCAAATGGAATTTTTGTCTGAGTCAAAAATATATTTGATACACGAACTCAGTGTTACCGATAGGGAAGTACAAAAATATATTACGGATATGTGTACAGATTAAGTAATGTGTGAACATATAATGTATAGTTCTGAGGTCTTGTGGGATCGCCTCCCAACACTTTTTATTCATATTTTAAAAGAATTTGCGAAAAGAAGGATGACCAAAAATTATGTCCTAATTATTTGCTTATACCTATACTACACCTACTGTTGTCAGTCCAGATCATCAAATTGATAGGTAGTTTATGCATCACAAGAAATGAATTTTGTCATTTCTGTCATTCAATCATATTTCAACAATAAAGATCATCAGTGCATTGCACTTAAAAACAAACGTACGTGTCTATACGAATACAGATGACGGTGGTTACGTAATACTTATGTATCACCTACGTCAACTAGCAGTCCATATGTATTTACATACTGTTAGATAACGTATGTGATACATGAACCTAATTACATGTAGTAGGACAACATTTACTTACCCAGCAATTGTATTCCCATCAGTGACGTAGGTACTAAATGGGCTGGCTACCCGTACCTTGAAATGAAAAGTTCCCAAACATGTAAAAATACCTTCTGAAAAATCTACAGGCTGCAGGTATAATTACTTTTTATACTTTATAGTTTCAAAATTTTGTATTTGTTGAAAAATGTGACTACCTTTCAAACTAACAATCTAACTTCTGTATTCGACTTGTAAATTAGATTTCAGGCAAAAGTATAGTGAAGATTTTCTAGACAAGAAGAAATAGACTGAGCTCCTGTTAAATTCTATCTTCTGAAGAGAGCAGAAGAAATATTTCAAAAACAACTTGGAATCAACTTAGACGGATAAAAGCTGAAACATACGTTTCTTTTAACACATTAAGGTGTGAGCGAATTTTTCATACCGGAAATAAAGCAGTTTTATTAATCATTTCCGCAAAAATACATCCAACTGCCCACAAGTCCACAGACTGATCATAGTGACGGGAGCCATACAATAGTTCTGGTGCTCTGTACCATCGCGTGGCTACTTGGTGAGTGTAGGCTCGACCTTCTTCCTCTGATGACCACAGTGTACGACTTAAACCTAAATCAGCGATTTTCAAAATTCCTTTGTCACTGATTAGCAGATTTGCTGGTTTCAAATCCTGAAATAAAATAAAATTTGTAGAATAGTTTTATCTTGGTCGATCGCTGTTTGCAGTATTTCTGCGTCCAAATGGTGTGATCATACGAAAGAAAATCTGCTGAACATATGTGATTCTTTAGTGTTTATTATCGAAGCATGTTTTTTTTTTTTAAAAAAAACCTGCTATACACCTATAAATTAAATATGGGTATCTGTGTAAATGCTTTGGTAACTTCAGATATCGATATAACGAGTACCACAAAAAATCCTATGTACACATAATTACATACCTTCACTTTCAAGAAAAATGTACCCCGTTAAGTTTCAAAAAAAAATTACAGGAACAAAATTTTTGGATAGATATTTTAACTCCACTTTTTACTGAGAACAAAACAGTTATATGTACATTTTTTGGCTTTCTTTAATACCAAAGGACCTTACGGAGTCTTTTTAACCAACTTTTATTAGATTACTAGATCTGTTGGGATCAAATTTTGGAATCAATTTTTCACCTTCTTCCCATAATTCAATCGACCTGAAACTTGGTACACTGATATATACTTAATGGCAATACAAGTATCCAAAGTTTTAAATTGATTGAACCATAGGAAGTGGGCCAAAGTGTGGGCGCTCAAAACTAATAGCTATTATGTATGTTAGGTACTTACTCAATTTATTGACTGGATTCTCATCAGTTCATCACTATTGTAATCAAATAATACTAGGTTAAAAAAAAATACTTACATATTTTCAAATATTTCTCACTGCGCCTCGCACTTCTAGTTCTATCATTCATAAAATTTTTAGAATTTCAGCAGCATAGAAACATTAAAAATGATTTTCTATTTTTAGTGCATTTTGAATGAAAGCTGGTTTTTGAACGTTTTTTAACATATATTTTATGTATGTCTACAATAATAAAACCTGGGTGAGACTTTTGAAAAACCTGATCATAAAAGACTGTAACTATCTCCTTTAGTATTAAAGATAGAAAAAAATTAGCCTAATTTTTTTTTGTTCTTCGTAAAAGGTTGAACTGGAATATCTACTCGGAATTTTGGTTAAGATAATTTTTTTGAAATTTTGTTTTTACCTAACTTAAAACTTTACCTGGTACATTTGCCTTCAAAGTGAAGTTAGGCAATTATATGTAAACTAGTCATCAGCCCTGTCTTCGCCAGGTTGTGAAAATATGATAGCTAAATCATAATTGGAGAAATCGAGAGTCTACGCATATCACCACATTGGTAACAGTCAGTATAATTTCCAGTAAATCTTATCAGTAAAAATTTATTCTGTTAGAGAAAAGAAAAAATCTATTCTTGACGGTCACCCATCCAACTGATAGCAGTAAAAATACGGCTGCAAAAAGTGTTTTTGGCCCATATCAGCTGGCCATTTCACGTTTTCAGAATTTTGAAAAAAAATGTATTTAGATGTGATACAGAGGTACCCTCATGCCAATTTTCAGCTTTTAGCCCAATAAGAAGTTAGAAAAATAAATGCGGACGGAAATCCGGACGTTTTTTGAATTTTATATAGTAGGTACCTATTTTACATTTTTCCTTGGTGATACCAGATTATGTTGATAGCTGAAGTTTTAAGGCGTTTTGTCAGACACGCTGTGTAGGCATAGTAACATCTATATCGCTACCTTCGGATTATTTTCGCTTAAAGTTTTGACAAATTAATTAAATTTCTCTTTATACCCGATGCATAATTCCATTTTCATGCAGATAAGCAACACCTTTCGACAACATGCGCATGTACGTTTTTATGTGGGAACTGGTTGGAGGATTATCCAAATCGTGTAGCACTTCCCACACACCTGAAGGCATGAATTCAAATACCAGCACCACGCTGCAGTCATAAGAAAAGCAATCCAAGAGTTCCATTACCTGAACAGGTCATCGATAGATTAATAAACTTTTTTATTCAATTAAAAGTTAGTGTTTTCAGAGGATTTCTTCATAATGAATAGATAGTTAGGTAGCAGGTACGTTTACTATGATGGGTTTTTCTAGTTACACCCAGTTAGCCAAATAAAAAATATTATCCTTAGAAATTACCAATAAGATCCATCACCAAGTGGTACTCGAAAAAAAAAATGGTACAATTATATGTGAGTAAAATGTGGTACCTCTTAACATTACCCCTAGAATAGTATAAATTTCACAAATCAAAATCAATTCAAAGTTGAAAATTGGAAAATGAAAAAATATAATATTCTTAACTTTTTAGATTTAAAGTTTAAGAGCCTTTTGTAAAGAATTTTCTACGATTTCGGTGGATGAAGAAGCGTTGTTTTGTTTCATTTTAAAGCCATTTGTCATAGGCTTCGCGCAAACATATTACGTATATGTGCCTACCAACCGTATCTATTTAATAAATAACTACGTATGCAGGTAACTCGATAAATGAGTAGTCTGTGTTTCTAGCGTAGCAGGCCGAAAGGCTGATGGGTGAAAAGGCTGAATATTCGTTTCAGGTTTAGTAGTTGAAAAAACAACAAATTACCTATTCTACTTACGTACTCCGTTTCGACTGTCAAAAGTATTTTAATTTCTCGTAAAACAGAAGTCGGCATTTCATTTCCATTCTTTTTCAGGTGAATCCGTTTTAACGCTATCACAGCATTCGTCTTGAGATTATGCCCTTTGAGGACGTGACCATGTGCACCTTCGCCAATATGCTCGATTATTTTATAGTCTTCCATCTATTGATATTAACCGATAATATTCCGGTTCACATTTCAAATCGACAAAAATTAACGATTAAATGGTTTCATTTTGTTCGAAGACGGCAACATTCATAGTGCAGATACACAGCATTTTAAATATTATTCTTTGTGCATTTGCGTTTGTTATACTGCTCAATGTTTGTCGTTACCACGGAAACCATTAAGTAATAATAAGTAATTTTTTCATTGTTTCCTAGGTACCAGTTTTCTACGAAACTGGATAATGGGGTGGCAGTTCCAGAACGTCATTTGGGATGGGGGAGGAATGACAAAAACATTTGCGGACTTGAGTTACTTATCTGTAGGTACCATACATTCATTATACCTAATTGAGGACAGTTTTTCCAAACTAAACTATTCCCAAAAATTGAATTTTTTAGGAAGGGCAAAAAATGTAATAGGTATCTCGGCGACTGTGACATACAGCATGGAAACTTGGCATGGGTATTCACTCGTGTATCTGTCATCGTATACATTAACTGTAGAGATGTGTGAACCGCCCTGTTTTGAACTGTTTAACTTTGAAGCCAAAAAATGATGGAAATAGCTTAGTTCGGAAAACCAAAAAAATAATTTTTGTTAATTTTACAAACATAACATGCCCGTCAAAAAAAGGACTTTTGCACCTTCTACACCCTCTGTCAAGTAGTAAAATGGGCTGAAAAGCAAATCGCTGCAATTTGTCTTTTTCAGTTTATATTGAAAAATATAAGAATTTAACCAAAAAAAAGTCCAAAATAATGATTTACTGATATTTCTAACATCGTCTCTCACACTTGACGGATTAAAGAACTTTTTATAAAAACTTTTTCTTCAGGCTCCAGTAACGTATGACTTAATAAAACAGAAATATTATGGGTTTTTGCTGGTGAAACATATGACAGTGATGGTACGAGTCGAAGCTTTGAAAACAATAGTAAATGTCAACGGCGATTTTCTTTCAACGGATACAACTCACCACTAGAGAAGTATACTCTTCGTATTCCAACTTCTTCGACATCGAAATTAAATTCTTCGATGCATTAAGTCCGCCCATTAGTTATTGAATTGCAGCTATTTAAAGTTTTCATTAAAATCCAAAGTTTCTAAAACCTATACTGAATAACGCAATACCTATGTAATACACACACTTCGAAATTCTCTCAATTTTATTTGAAATCTGTTTCTCCGACTGATTTGCCACCGGAATTTTTTTATTTTCAACCTTTGAACCGCCTGTCAAAATTTGCATGAGCCGCCACCGATAATTACATATAATTAAATTCGTTTTTTAACTCGTCTATTTGTATATTCATAACAGCTATTTTTTATGTATGATATGTCATATAATTGTGCAATACATAAAGACTGCTCAAACGTGGTATCGTCTTTTTAAGCTTCATAGACTGGCAATATTAAATATGTGTTAGGCTGAAAAAATGATCCACTTAAAGCTCCTTGTTGAGAAAGTATAGTCATTACTGGCTCTGAGAGGATTTTATCGACCTAATAAAATAGTTTTCTTAATCGTCAGTCATACTCTTTGAAATTTAAAGTTTTTTGCCTCCCCTATAAAATTTACTTTTCATCAATTAGCAGGTATTAATCCCGCTACCGATGATATAGGTACTATTTTATCAACCTAGTAAAGTAGTTTTCATAATCTTCAGTCATACGCTTTGAAATTTAAACAATTTTTTGCCTCTCCTCTAAAACAATTACTTCCTAGAAAATATCAGGTATTAATCAAGCCAACGACAATATACTATCATAATTCGAACAAATTTTTAAAGAAATAGTTTTCTAGAAAAAAAAGAACATAATTTAATAAAGCGAACAACAGAACAACAGACAAATTGATACAAAAATAATAGGAAAAACACGATGGGTAGAAAAATTAATAATATTAAAAAATAAATAAGCCGCAGGACAATAAGTTAATAAATAACAAAAATATTCTGGTTATCGAAACCTAACTATCAATTTATAGATACACGCGTATTACATTCACGGACACGGTTTGGTACATGGGACAAACCATCCCAAGTTACAAATTTTCAGATAACCTGTGGTGGCACTCATCAAACTCACAATAATGCCCCCATGGTGTAAAGATTATTGCAACTTGATTGTCGAGGCACACAGCATATCTGTCTTCTGTTTGTCGAGCCGCTGGTTCTACTGCTATCGGTTCATTCTGCTTGCCATCGTTCTATTTGTCATTATTCTGATTGTCGATCTCATGGGAATATAACTGGTTTGCTGCTCCTATTGGACACACATTACGGGTATGCCCCAGCTAGAAACAACCATTTCACACCTTTTAGCCAGTGGGGCAGTACTTAAACTGGTGCCCGAACAGACCACATTTTGTCCACAACAAACATACGAAATACGTACCAAAATTGAATAAAGTCGCAACTACTAAAATGAAAATGTAATTATGAAATCTTACCGATCATCACGGCTGTGTTGTGGACATTCTGTAGATATTTGGCCTAACTGCCGACGTCAATAACAACATCGACTTTATGTGGGCAGTTGGAAATGCAATAACCTTTAATGCCACAGTTCGTACATAGGTACTACATTCACCAGCTGTGGCCACATAAACGAATTATCGGAATTCGGGTTAGAATTCGGAGGCTGTCTGTGAAAAAATAAACAAAATTCAATAAATTCTAAGACGAAGAAAGAATTTTCAAACAACTGTATAATTGAACATATTTTTTCATTGATCATTGTTGTGACATCAACCACTGAATATGTCGATCTTAACGACCCGTAACACATATAAATACGAAATACTAATTTCAAATTATTACCTATCATCTAATTACTGATCTTGTATAGGCTGGAATCGTCCTTCCTCTCGTATGTTTTCCATTTCATCTAATTTCTGTGGAAAAAAAATAAAAATTCAATAAATTTTAAGACGTAGAAATAATTTTCAAGCAACTGTGTAAATGAAAAATTTTTTTTGTCGGGAAAGTCATTCCACAAACATTTTACGTAATTTTAGCCACTGTGGCTGTTCACGTCTCCTTTTACATAGCATAAATTCTGACGATAATTTCATAAAACTATCCATCAAGTGACAGTTTGCTTAAACAGCATAGTGGCTCAATGACGTAAAGTGTTAGTGGAATATCTCCCCTGCTCATCATTACGACATCGACCACTGAATATGTATGTCGATCTTAACCACCCATAATACATACACAATGCAAAATACTAATTTCAAATTACGGTATTGCCTATCATCTAACTGCCAATCTTGTACTGCCACTTTTTCAAACAGTACTTCCCCTCATACATTTTCAATTCTTCTATTTTTTAATTGTTTCGCACATTTTTGGTTCGATCTTATTGTCATTGTTTGTTTTGTTGTTGTTCCCTATCACAAGTAAGGTGTTGATGTAACCGTCGTCTTCCAAGAGAAACTTGTTCACATGTCACTTTTGATACCTTTAACCACATATTATATATTATAATAATACGATCATTCACCGAAAAATGTTAACAAAATAACATTATTTACTAAATACGAAACTATGAAGGAAGGAAATGGATGCAATTACGCAGGGAGAACTCTACGACAAGCACTAAAGGCAGATCGATGTCAACTTTTACATACGCATTCACTGAACAATGAAAATGATTCTGATTTGTGATCGACATGTAACAATTACGTCTGTTTTTTTTTACCACTTCCTGTGTAAAATTATGATAATTGTATCCCAACTTTCGACAGGTGGCCGAAGACGTACCAACTAAAGAGACGTCCAATGCTTCACACGGATTGTGGTTTAAAAATACGTGATAGAAAAAGAAGAAGTAACTTCAGGTATAGGGTTCTGGGCATATTTTGTTGTGAAAACAGACAGCTCTATACCAATATACACACACTATCAAGCTACAACACACAGGCACAGTAACAAATATTCAAATTGGAAACGTTCTACGTTTGACGTGTTTTTGATCCAGCGTTGGATATCTGAGCTGTATGTCTCTGCAGGTAGCGGTCAACCAAAAAACATGCCTCATCAAAATGCCACTACCTCACTGGTCACTGGTCCTTATTTTCTTCATCGTTAATTGCATTTAGCAAATGATTTTGGAGTAGAATAAACTTTAGATGGAGAAATTTAAGGTGTACTTGAAATTGTAGGGGCTGTGGTTGAAGTTATGACAACTGAATTTGAAGTTGTTGTAATATCGACGTGCTGAACTATCACATTTTCTGCACTAATGTGCGTGTTCTAAATTAACTTGAGAATCCCGCACTTCTGTCAATATGGTTTAGATTTTTGTGATATCTTCCACAGGTCCTGATCACGGAATATGATCTGTATAATCCAGCTATCACCCAATAATTTATCTGTACAAAAGTCTGTATAGGTACTTACACTATTTTTTAAACTTGAAAAATCTGTATGTGTACCTACGGATAAATCTGCGCATCTGGGAACACGATGCTGTGGTTTTTGGAAAACACACTGCATTTTATAATAGCCAAATAAAAATGTTACCAAATGAAACGATATATTTGCTAATTTCACTATGTCTTGACGTATGACTTTCAAGACTACAAGCACTACGTCGATGCAAACTTCAAAAGGTAACGTACCTAGATTTTGAAAGCGTGATTCGTTTAACTTTAACTAAGCCGACTCTTATTCAAATCGAATGTAAAACTAACGAACAGTTCGATTTTATTAAGGTACCTAGCGGAAAATGAGTACCTATAATGTTATAATTTAAAAGTTGACGGATTAATTGGCGTTTAAAACAAGAATGAGTTTTTCACTATTTATAAGCGTTTCCACATTGAAAAAAAAAATGCAAATCGTATTTCCCAATAACGAAGAGACAATAAAATATATTATCTGAATCTTTAGTGATCGATGAATTTAACCACGCACTACTGGAAGTGTTGGGGTTTATCATTTGTAAGAATAGAGAGTATCTTGGTAGCGGAAGTCGATGATAATGGAAAGAATCAGATTAAAGTGAATCGGAAAAAATTATTTGTGCCGAAAGACACATTGCCCGTTACAATACTCGACTTCAGTAACAAAAATTATACCATATAATGTGCGTTAGGTAATAAACTTAATAAAATAAAGTTTCATATCTTTATTGTAGTCATGGTAATTAATTTTTGGATTTAAAATTAAATAAATTTACACGTTTTTTTTCTGAATTAAAATTAAAATTAGTATATAAAATTATGATGAAATTATTATAATAACATTAAATGATTTCTGAAAATTTACGTTGTTACATCACTCATTTCTGTCCTAATTTGCTACGAGCATTGAGTTTTCATAGGATTCATGCTATTTCTTCCCATTTTGGTCATTTTGATTAACGATTTCGATGGTTGAAGAAGTCAAAAGTTGCAGAATCAGATCAGCTGACATCGAAATTACATCAGTATATTGCTGTCCGAGTGGTGACACTCTTCCAGACAATGAAATATATATTAATTTATTATTAGGTAACTCGTAAATTCTATGATTTCATTAGATTGTTCATTTCAGTTCAGTATAAATATATGTTTTATACTGTAGTAGTGAAGGTACTCACCAGCCAAGCATCGTTAAACGAATATAATATGAGTGTTCAATGGTATAACAAGATCATATATATTCTAAGTCACATAATTACACAACATATTATGCTACAAAATGACTTGTATATGTGATGTATGTACAGTATGGTATTTAATATATGCATAGTATGAATCAACTATTTCACATACGGCCGGTTTATTCGTTAATAAGTATACCTGGTCTATGTGAATTGTTGAAAAATAGAGTCTCTTATGTGTTCACTATTGGTCTTTATAGAGGCTGGTCGGATGTAAATTACTGTATTGGGAAGGGGATATTATTAATGTGATTAGTTTTGATCATCATGTTCAATTGAATGTGTAGGTATCTACATAATTTTTGGTAGGCCTACTCCTCATAAAATATTCCTTTATTATCTAACAAATTGAAAAAAGTTACTATTTTCTAATTTACTGCCTTAAACTAAGTCAGTTTGATGTGTTAGAATCTGAGATAATTAATTCCTAAATATTTAGAAGCAATTGTCAAGTTGGATATAAATAGTCCAACTGAATATTCAAAAAAGCTCTGTTTGATAGGATTACACCAACTTACACCAACCTACACCAGGAGGGCAATTCCACAAATGTAGGAATTTTATATGACTTTGCGCCAAGTTTTACTTGAATATTTGTGGAATATCCCTACTGGTGTAGGTTGGTGTAAGTTAGTGTAATCCTATCAAACAGAGCTAATATGTTCTGCTCCTTGTATTTTATTATGCAATTTCATTGTCTGAATACATGTTTGTAAATTTAAAAATGTGTTGATTTTATAAAGGCAATGTGTGATATTTGGTGGTGCAGTTCTTAGTTTATATCCTAGGTCTAATGGCGACACAAGTAGTAAAACCACAGATATCCTGAGGTATGTTTGATATATTAATTTTTTTAATTCCATGCTGACATTGGGTCCACAAATCCTGATAGGCTGAGCAGCTTGGGAGGTGATAAAATTATTTTCAAATTCTGAAGATATTAAATTGGAAGAAAACGATGATATAGAGTATGTGAAATTGGTATTATGATAGAAGAAGGAGAAGTTTTATCTGATGAATCTTTCATTTTGCCTCCACATCAACGCTGTGTTGCCTATTTACTGAATGTCATAAAATACACGACCAGTAAAGTGACTGATCATGAATATAAAGCCCAAAATAAACTTTTCTTAACCTAAAATGTTTACGGAACAAACAATATAAAGGAAATGGTGATGTAATCCACAATACGATGAAAAGTTACTTTGAACTACCCATGAAAATTCGTTGGAATTCGTGGGTAGATGCAATTAACTTTGTCCTTCAGAAGAATGAGTATTTAGATATCATTTGCGATAAATTATATGTCCCTCGATTCACACACACGGATATAAACTTCGCAGAAAAATATTGTAAGGTATTATCTTTTTTTTAAAAAATAATTTAAGAAGGAACAAATTTTTATGAAATGATATATTTTTTATATAAAAAATTATTGGATATATGAAAGTTTTTTTTTAGTTTCTTGAAATTTTGAATCAAATGAGCTTCACTTAAAGCATATTTTGGCACATTTCTCATTTTTGTAGCATATTTTATTAGTTTTTCATATTATATAAGCAAATTTTTTAATAATTATTAGATCATATTAATACGTTCCTCATTGAATTATTTCTATAGATGAATTTTGAAATAATCAACATGTGAAATGTATAGTGTTATCAAAAATAGCGATATTTTCTGTATAGATATTTTTGCAACAATATAGATGTTTTTACTTCTCCTTTTTGACATTTTTTCGAAGCAAATCCGTCATTGGGTTGTCCAAAATTTCGATACGTATAGATATTTTCTCCTGAATATCAATATTTTGCGTATTGATGCAAAAAAAAAAAAAAAAAAATCATCGATATTTAACAACACTAGAAATGTATCATTTTCTATATCAGGTTACGGGCCATATTTGTGCTGCCTTAGATACACTGCAAGGTGAAAAGTATGTTTCCTTGGGATTAATTCTGCCAACGTTAATGTCATTGAAAAGAAAATGCAAAATTTGACAATGCAAAATAATGTATGAGAACCGTTGGGACAAACTGCATTACATTGTTTAGATTCTTGGCGGGTAAATTTTAGTGCAGCTTTATAAATTTGTAAATATTACTTACTTTTTTATGCCTTGACTTCACCAATATTTTAATATTATGTATATTTTATAACAGATATGGAAGGTTTTTGAACGATAACACTAGCATAATAGCTAATGCTCTTCATTCTTTTTACAAGCGATGGAAAAATAAGTTAGGTTAAAAAGAAGTTTTAAAAAAATACACTTTTATAATTCGAAGAAGAAAATGACGGGGCGAAAGAGAAAATAAAATTTCTCACTTTTTTTCCGAGATAGAAACGAACAAAAATTGAAAAAACAACTGATAAAAGCGGATATAAGTGTATGTGTCTCAACACGTGAAAGCAGCGCTGAAGATGGTCATCCGATGTACTTCAACAAATTGAGTGAGTAGAATAAATGCATATAAAAAAGATCCTGCTTTTGAAAAACTGGTTGATGAAGCATTGAGTCAACTGCCCTGCCTGAAAACATTTAGTTCCTTGCCATCCGTAACCTCAAATGACACTGCTTCAGTAGAAAACGACACAGATGGAAACTGCGTTGAAAATAAATTTGTAAATCCTTGCTAAAAAACTGGGATATTGGATTTCATCAATGAACCAAATCTAGATCAATCTAAGAGCTATATGATTGTAAATGCAAATTGAAAACTTTTCTCGATAAATGTCCCCACCAACTGCTAGAAAATTTTAATTCTTATTTCTGTATTCGAGATAATTTTTTACATTACCTTACGCTAATAGTGTCTAGTGCATAGTGTGAATGTTTATTTTCTTGCGTCAGTCATATATTTTATCACGGACGTGGACATTTGGGTGATATTAATTTCAAAAATTACGCTATTATTAATTTAAATCGATTCCTTCTGGAACTTTCAACTTTTAAGGGGGCTATTCTGATAAAGTTCATTAGCTATGGTCCAATGAAAAGTGCATGTGACTCGAACATTAGAAGAATATATAGACCCCTTCAAAGTCACAAGTTTCGTATTTTTTGGCCATGTTGAACATAGCTATTATGATATCAATATTAAGTAAGGTTGGCTTTGGTTAAATAGCTACATTTTAATTATTTTCCTTTGTTATATTTTTGTACTTCAATAATTTACTAGTAACCAGTATGAATTTTGGAATATATTTTAAGTCTTCATAACATACAAGTTTTATGAGTAAAATTTTTTTAGCCTGGCATATATTTAGATTGATATTTAATAATTAATACTAGTACTATGCTACAAAAAGTATATAAATATGTATTATCGAAATTGGGAAGTAAAATAAAAAATGATACATGATACATAACGTTGAAATTTCAACATGAAATGGCATTTTGAAATTTTTATAAGGACCAATAAAATATAGTTAAATACAAACTTAAATCAGATTGTTAGAGACTCGTAAAAGGATAAAATACAGTTATTCTTGTTCTTGTATGACTTGATACATACTGAATAATGATTGAAGAATGATCAAAATGAGAAGCCTGAAGCCATTTATTAGGTATGGTGGGTTGGGCACCATCAAAAACTGACAAATTTATTCATTTTGTATTTTTATCAACATCATTACATCAACTATCAAGTCGAAAGTCATCACCCAATAAGAAATGTGAATCCTATCAAAAATCAAAACGAACAGATTTGTCTGTTGTTGATAGTACCTGTGAAAGTGTGAAGTTCTAAACAAACCTATTAGCTTATATTCCAAAAAACAAAGAAAACATTGAATTGGAGTCTGAGCGAACCTGCTCCTTTTCAAAAGAGCTTGAGTAAGCAAGTTCCTTTCTTAAGATATGTGAGCTGAAGTGAGCGAGCTCATGTATATTCGTTACTAATCTGAAGATACTGCCGTGAAAATAAAAAAGCATCATCTAGCTATAGTTCTGTAGTGGCACAATTCTTGATGAGTCAACAATATCTCGACATATTGGACACTGATTATTAGTTTGTAGCCATTTCAAAATACAAAACCAACAAAACAAATGACCACAAGGGGTGACACTAGTGTCAGTCCGTACCTCTAAACATAAAGAACATTTTCCACCGAATCTGTTATCAGCTTCCAAAGTTAAGGAATTCAACAACATGGGTTTTGTGGTGAACCATGTGTACAGGGAATGCAAGAGTGAAATAGATAAGTGCAACATTGTAATTGCAGCTAGAACTTGAAACCCATACATTTTACGATCTTTGGAAAGCCATGGTTTGGCAAGGACCTAAAAAATAATAATAATATTATATTTTTATTCAATGAAATACAAAAATAAGAAATTCAAGTGTATTACTTACATATCTAATACCCAGAATTCTTTTTACAATACTGTAATATGTACCGTTCCAATAAAAAATTGCATGATGAAAGTGAATTAAAAATGGAATAGAAGCTTTCAACACTATCAACAGCCAAATCAAACGCTGCTTAAAATTTTCATGAAATATCTCATTTTTGCGTACTTGGCGTTCAATTTTATTAATGGAATTGTCAATTAATATGAAACCACAAGCATCGAAAATTGCCAGTAAAAGACGTTGCTGCAAGTATACACAAGTTGATGAATGTTCAACAAAATTATAGAAAATCAAAAAAAAGAAGATAAAGAAGTTTTTACCATCAAGGTGGGAGTTTGATGAAGAGTTAAATCAACTTGGACAATGTTGGTATATTCTTCTCCGAGAGTCTGAAAGCCAGACAGTGTAGTGGCGGCATAATACAAAAATCTGGCGCTCATATTGACAACCTGCCGATGTCGCAGCCAAACGTTGGTTCCTTCAAGAGAAACACAGTAACTGCTAAAACTGATTCTCGATATTGAGAAATAGCCCAGTTTATACCAACCTAATGACTTGATTACAATGTTTGTGAGTTGTTTATTGATAATGTCAAACAAAATTTGATCTTTTTGAACAGCCCGCAAAATTTCAGCAGGCCCTGAAGAAATGAAAACAGTCATCGTATCCAAATGAAGGCTTGTTATGGTTTCTGAAAAAAATACAACACAAAAATTTTATGAAAAAGTTGTATTTCTCAGATTCTGATAAAACCATTAAAGGAATTGAAATGACATTCTGTTTTTCGATATAAGGGCAGGTTTATTTCAAATTTCATAACTATTGCTCTAGTAGTTTCCACAAAAAATGTAAAAACCAGTAAAATCTATGTCAATAAAACATGGATGATTCCACCTTTTCAGGACTGACAATCATGAAAAAACTACCCAAGGAATGAAGCTGAAATTTTACAAAGGGATCGTGGTGGAAGCAGATCAGGATAGTTGTTCTTGAAATTCATAGCATCATGTTACTGTGCTATGAAAATTTTCCAAAATTCTGGATTACATTTTGGTAATTTGGTTCATCGATTTTCTTTAAATTTGGCAGACCCAATCAACTTACCAAAATAAACGGTTCTGCTAAATTTAAAGAAAATCGATAAACCAAAACAGCACCCAGAATCATGCAAAATTTTTATAGCATGGTAACATAATGGCATGAATTTCAAGAACACCTACCCTGGTGAAAATTTGGTAACTTGCTTCAGTAGAGCATACAAGCCTGCTTAATGAATATAACCTTATCATTATCCTTAATTAGTTACACAACAGAGTACTCCCTTAATAAACTAACTTTAGGACCAAGGTAAAGTGAATCAAGTAACCAAATGAGTCTATTAGGGGAAAGCGATAAAAATGAAAATTTCAAGTCAAATTTTTAATGAAAATTTTAAGAATACATTATGTAGGCTACAGTATCTACAGAATATACACATACAAACAATATTTTATGAAACAGGTACCTGATTATTTAAACAAGACTTATTATACAAAATGTTTGTTTCAATACAGTATTAGTTGAGGAAATTTTCCAATTTAAACTGATTTTTTACTGTTAAACTAACAGATTTAATATTTTTTAAAGCTAGGAATTGTAAGAAATTTGAGTAAATAAGGCAAATCTTTCAGTCCAATAAAAAAAATTTCTTTTAATTCATTTATATACAGTTGGTCTATCTTCAGAAATTTGAGTCCAATAGGTGGTTGAGTCCTGTATGTCTGAGTTTAATTAGCATGTTGTATAATAAATGTGAAAGAGTGTTTGGATATTTAGGACTCAAGAAGCCATAACCAGAGACTTACAGCTAAAGATATCTCCAACACTCCATATAGGTTTGAAAAAACGTACAATATAGAAAATAAGCAATTGGAGTTGTATGTTCTGCACATCCAATACTGCTCACATTTTATTGTGAAAACAGACATCTCCATACCAATTAACAAACACGACATAACATCAATTCTTGATGCGTTAGACACATTAACTATCATAGACTAAAAGATCATTTTTTAGAGTACTTTCCTCTTTTTATGAACCTTTAGGCTGGTTTGCTCCAGCATTCATTCCTTCTAGAACATTTACAAAAATCCTATGGTCTAAAGGACTGAAATGGGACAAAACTATTCCTGACAATTTACAAGTCATAGCACAAGACATCTTAGATGACCTTATGATACACACAAGTTATTATCTGTCCACACAATTTTACAAAGGAACATATGACTCCACTGTTTGATAACTACACGTCTTCCAAGACGTATCGCAAATAGCATATTAAATAACAATTTATATTTGTTTCTATAAAAAAAATTAAACTGTTATGCAGTCCAATTTGTTACTGGAAAATCTCGCATAACTTTTATACGCCTGATTACAATCCCCGAATTAGAATTAATTGCAGTACTCATTGGTGTCAGAGGACTTTGTGCGTTACATAAACCCCTGAGTTTACATAACGTACCTACATTTCTTTGGTCTAATAGCAAATGTGTTCTCACATGGCTATTAGAAAGGAAAGTTCATCCTCAGTTTGTCAAAAATAGAATCGATGAAAGTATACCATCTGTCCAATATTGACATGTACCTTCATCTGAAAATCTTGCAGATGTAGGTTCTAGAGGTTCTTTGGCAAAATACCTTAGCCAATCTAATTGGTGGACCAGTCCCACTTGGTGATCCCAAGATGAAAATTACAGCCAAAAACTGATCTTCACATCATTGAAAGTCTACCAGACACATCTGAAGAAGTACATACTCAAGTATTTTGTAATCTAAAAGATGCTCTCAGTGTCTCCTCTAAAAATTCTGATTCTCTATTCATCCAAGATGATTATATTTTTGACAAATGTCACCCTGTCAAAATTCAATGGAAATTGAAATCTTCAAAAAGACTAATCCCACATTTCCACATTGACTCACAAATTGATCAGTGTGAAGTTGTTCTACCACAGCATGAAGTCCTTGCTAAAGAATGGATCCCTGATGAACCTAGTTCATCTCAACCCGTTAATTTATCCACAAAATCATCAAATTGAAAATGGGAATCACCCTTCACAACATTTATTCATCCCCCGATGAATACTCCGTTCAATATTAATACTGAGAAATTCAATACCCTATCTAAACCAGTAAGCACTTTCTTACAATGTCCAAGAGCCATATGACAATTTAGTAGATCTAGAATAGGACAGAATCATTTGATTTCTCCTTATGCTGTCATGCTCTGTACTTTCCATTTCATTCTTCTTTGTTTTATTCATGCAGACCAAAGAAAACACTTTGCCAAACTATTCAAAGTCCTAGAGAAAAATAATTCTCCTCCATATGTCTTGTACAAAAAATTCCACATCCTTATACATCCTTAAAGGATTCTTAGGATAGCCAATTATCTTCCAGATATTGAATATGCTAAACATATGCTCTCCTATCTTAATGCATCCCAAATCCCAATTAACTAAGTTAATACTGACACATACACATTCTAAAAATGTACACACAGGTACAAAATTTACAATCGCTGACTTTAGAAGACACTACTTTGTTCCAAAGTCTCTCAAAGTGTTACCCCCAATTCTAAAGAAATCATGCATCTTATACAAGAAAGCAAAGACTCGACCTTTCAAGCAACCTACATTTTCATCACTTCTGGATTTCCACCTTGTACCATTTGTACATCCTTTCACCTATACCAGTGTTGATGTATTTGATCCATTTGTAGTATTTGATAAATTCTTACTAAAAAAGAAATCTCAGATGGCTACACCAACCACTCCACCCAATAAAAAATGGGTGATTATTTTTACTTATTAGTCTACAAAAGCAGTTCATCTCACTTCAGTATCAAATCTGACTACTGAAGATATTTGGACAGTGTTTTTAACCTTTTTTGTTGACAAAGGCATGTCAAAAGTTATCTTATCCAATAATCCAGCACAATTTCTTCTCCTTTCATTGTACTTACCAGAGTACTAAACCACATTTTCTGAAGAATAAAAAATACAAACTAGTTTGGATAAAGAGGCCATCAAGTGACATTTCCTCCCAGCTAAAGCTCCCTGGTATGATGGAGTTTAGGAAAGACTGATAGGTATTATAAAACAAGTATTTTATAAAATTCAGTCACACTCTGTCTGCAAACACACCTTTAAGGCTGGTTTGAAAGACATTCAAACAATAATTAATAGAAGATCATTATGCCCATCCACTGATGAGCTCGATCAACTAACACTCACAATCGCATATTTTGTGCGAGCAAACTTAGGTTTCCTAAGCAATCCGATTAATGAATCGACTAAAGATCCTACACCCACAGCAAAACAGTCGATAGACACTTGGAAACTTGACCAAGACTATCTTCTGAAATTCTGGCTAGCTTGGAAAAGAGATTACCTCCTCTATTTCAGAGATAGACCACCCTTTGCGCTCTCTAACCCAGGCCGCATGGTACCATTTTTACCAAAGGTAAGTGACATCATTCATGTTTTGCACTATACATCTGAACCCAGTGTCTACAAACTTGCAAATATCACCGATTTAGAAAAATCTTGTGACAGCCAAATTTGTCACACACATATAGAATTCTCCAGCAAGAAAACTACTACAAGACCTATTAAGTTCTTGGCTCAAGTTCTTGGCTCCTCCCAAGCTTGACAACAGAAATCTTGAAAAATAGATAATCCATATTCATTACCTCCGATTGAACCTCCCTGATTATGACTTGAGTATACTATTATGACAGACCATTAACTGACTTTGGGGTGCATCATAACTGGAAATTATGCTCCTAAAAATGGTTAACTACAATTTCTTGGCACCCACTATAACTGTCTAGTGCTTCATAAAATTCCAAGGGTAATAGGTGTCAGAGTGCATTACCAGCATCTTTGATGTTTTTACAACTTGCTAATTATTAACTATTCCTTTATAGAAATTGTGATCTATGGCCATTAACTTAGTCTTATTCCTAACTGTCTTTCATTATCTGGCAGTTGTGACAAACTTCAACAAAAGTTTTGTTTTTTATTGGTTCCTGTCAATCGTCAATGTTACATAGTAACAAAGAAAGTTTTTTTTTAATTTTCCAAGTTTGTTTTTTTATTTCTTATTGACGATCTCTACCTACATGTTCTTATGATTGTCTTTAATTTGATAAAGTTGATTTTCATTTTGTACATTCATGTCTAATCTTTTTTTTTCAGGGGAATCTTCAGAGGTGGCCCCCAAAGGCCACCATGGCATACTGCCTCCAGTGTTATGACTCCACTCACAATTTCCCTGCACACTAGCAATGGGCAGGGAACTTGCCACGACTGTAAGACACTGGGCTGAGGCGATGATTCTCAGTTGTTGCACAAGAGGCGCGAGCTAAGTGTGTGACAACGATATATTTTTATTTTCCTTGTGACATTAAACCAACACATAAACTTCTACCCCTACAAATTGAGCTTAAATTGAGATTGCTCTCCTAATTTGGCAAAATATGATTGTGAAATACAAAATTAAGACAATGTAAAAAAAATCAGCATAAAGTGCGCTTATTGTAATGGTAGTTGAAGTTCTAAACTGCATACTGGTAAAGAAACACTAAAGTCCAAATCCATCATATCTAAATGCTAGAACCGATTAAGCATATAATGAAAATTTAGTTATCATGATTTGCTGATATAGAACAAGAACGTAAATGCACAGATTCTGATTGTCGAGCATTTACATTTTTTCTTTCATTAGTTAGGTCATCTAATTCTAATTGAGCAGACTGGCTAATCTTACAAGAAAGATTGATAAACAAAACTTAAGCAGAAACCAATCAGGTACTGAAGGACATGCATTTGGTCTATACATGTAACACAAGCTGTAAGTTAATAATAAGAACAACAATTGAATACTCAGTTAATTTAGCACACTTACAATATACAAATCATAACACAAATTATATGAAAAATTTACATGCATAGGGTAAAACAATTTACATCACTCTTAAATAAATATTGCATAAGTTAGATATATTACCAGTCTGAAAGTTGACTAATGGAAAAAGCTTCACAATGGAGACTGGTCATACTTTGGTAACAATATTTTAATTTAGTTTGAATTAATTTTAAAAAACCATTCTGGTTGAGTTAAGGGTGTCGTTAACCATAATATTAGTTAAAGAAAGAGCAACAAAAAGATACAAGGAAAATAAAAAATATGTCATACGATAATATCTTTTGAATAAAACCTTTCATCTAATTTTTCAATTATGATACATATAAAAAGTGAATTGCACTAAATATCAGAACACTTAGGTCACCAGTCAACTCAAGGCATCTCTTACTTAGTGTATAGTTTTGTAAGTATTTTCTTGAACTGTTAAACAAACAAGAATTACTCACACAAATAGTGTAGTAATTCATTAAAATAAAAAAAATAAATGAACTTTGGAGGAATAAAAATAAGTGATATTTTTCTTTTTTGAAATAGAATTTTTTCTAATTTCATTATATCCTGAATAATAATAAAGCTCCTCTGGTTCATTACTTTCTTCATTTTCAAAACTGAGCCATTTAGGATTGAAAAGAATTGAAAATTGAACTCTTTGTGCGTAATCATTAGCTTTCTCTGAATTTTTATAATAAAATTAGGAAAAATGAAGAGAGTTGTAAGTTTCAAACGACCTCTGGTTCACTAATAGTTAGTGACAGAGAACGCCTATTGAATACTCAATTAATTTAGCACACTTATGGTATACAAATCATGTAAGTCACACGAAATATATGGACATTTTTATGTGCGTACAGTGAAAATATTTTCATCACTCCCAAAAAATATGGAATAAATTAAATATTACCAATCTGAAAGTTGGCAAGTGAAGAGACTCACCACGGAGACTGGCCATACTTTGGTCACAACAAATTAATTCATTTGAATTTCATTTAAAAACGATTATGATTCAGGTAGATGTGGCTAACCATAATATTAGTTAAAGAAAGAGGATTCAATAACAAATTTTTTAGCTCTTAGTTCGAACCTCCTGTTCAAGATATGTTAAATATGTGATTGGACAAAAAATAATAAAATTGATATCTTCTACAAAATCCATTAAAAAAGAAAAAAATCATAAAAGGAAAATAAAAAATATAACACGTATACGATTATATCTTCTGAATAAATTCTTTCATCTAATTTTTCATTTACGATACATATCAAAAGTAAATTTCACTAAATATCACAACACTAAAATCACCAGTCAACTCAAGGCATTTCCTACTTAGTGTATAGTTTTGTAAGTATCTTCTTGAACTGTTAAACAAACAAGAATTACTCACACAAAAAGTGTAGTAATTCATTAAAATAAAAAAAATAAATGAACTTTGGAGGAATAAAAATAAGTGATATTTTTCTTTTTTGAAATAGAATTTTTTCTAATTTCATTATATCCTCAATAATAATAAAGCTCCTCTAGTTCATTACTTTCTTCATTTTCAAAACTGAGCCATTTAGGATTGAAAAGAATTGAAAATTGAACTCTTTGTGCGTAATCATCAGCTTTCTCTGAATTTTTATAATAAAATTAGGAAAAATGAAGAGAGTTGTAAGTTTCAAACGACCTCTGGTTCACTAATAGTTAGTGACAGAGAACGCCTATTGAATACTCAATTAATTTAGCACACTTATGGTATACAAATCATGTAAGTCACACGAAATATATGGACATTTTTATGTGCGTACAGTGAAAATATTTTCATCACTCCCAAAAAATATAGAATAAATTAAATATTGCAATTCTGATAGTTGGCAAGTGAAAAGAGACTCACCATGGAGACTGGCCATACTTTCGTCACAACAAATTAATTCATTTGAATTTCATTTAAAAAACGATTATGATTCAGGTAGATGTGACTAATCATAATATTAGTTAAAGAAAGAGGATTAAATAACAAATTTTTTAGCTCTTAGTTCGAACCTCCTGTTCAAGATATGTTAAATATATGATTGGTCAAAAAATAATAAAATTGATATCTTCTACAAAATCCATTAAAAAAGAAAAAAATCATAAAAGGAAAATATAAAAAATATAACACGTATACGATTATATCTTCTGAATAAATTCTTTCATCTAATTTTTCATTTACGATACATATCAAAAGTAAATTTCACTAAATATCACAACACTAAAATCACCAGTCAACTCAAGGCATTTCCTACTTAGTGTATAGTTTTGTAAGTATCTTCTTGAACTGTTAAACAAACAAGAATTACTCACACAAAAAGTGTAGTAATTCATTAAAATAAAAAAAATAAATGAACTTTGGAGGAATAAAAATAAGTGATATTTTTCTTTTTTGAAATAGAATTTTTTCTAATTTCATTATATCCTCAATAATAATAAAGCTCCTCTAGTTCATTACTTTCTTCATTTTCAAAACTGAGCCATTTAGGATTGAAAAGAATTGAAAATTGAACTCTTTGTGCGTAATCATTAGCTTTCTCTGAATTTTTATAATAAAATTAGGAAAAATGAAGAGAGTTGTAAGTTTCAAACGACCTCTGGTTCACTAATAGTTAGTGACAGAGAACGCCTATTGAATACTCAATTAATTTAGCACACTTATGGTATACAAATCATGTAAGTCACACGAAATATATGGACATTTTTATGTGCGTACAGTGAAAATATTTTCATCACTCCCAAAAAATATAGAATAAATTAAATATTGCAATTCTGATAGTTGGCAAGTGAAAAGAGACTCACCATGGAGACTGGCCATACTTTCGTCACAACAAATTAATTCATTTGAATTTCATTTAAAAAACGATTATGATTCAGGTAGATGTGACTAATCATAATATTAGTTAAAGAAAGAGGATTAAATAACAAATTTTTTAGCTCTTAGTTCGAACCTCCTGTTCAAGATATGTTAAATATATGATTGGTCAAAAAATAATAAAATTGATATCTTCTACAAAATCCATTAAAAAAGAAAAAAATCATAAAAGGAAAATAAAAAATATAACACGTATACGATTATATCTTCTGAATAAATTCTTTCATCTAATTTTTCATTTACGATACATATCAAAAGTAAATTTCACTAAATATCACAACACTAAAATCACCAGTCAACTCAAGGCATTTCCTACTTAGTGTATAGTTTTGTAAGTATCTTCTTGAACTGTTAAACAAACAAGAATTACTCACACAAAAAGTGTAGTAATTCATTAAAATAAAAAAAATAAATGAACTTTGGAGGAATAAAAATAAGTGATATTTTTCTTTTTTGAAATAGAATTTTTTCTAATTTCATTATATCCTCAATAATAATAAAGCTCCTCTAGTTCATTACTTTCTTCATTTTCAAAACTGAGCCATTTAGGATTGAAAAGAATTGAAAATTGAACTCTTTGTGCGTAATCATCAGCTTTCTCTGAATTTTTATAATAAAATTAGGAAAAATGAAGAGAGTTGTAAGTTTCAAACGACCTCTGGTTCACTAATAGTTAGTGACAGAGAACGCCTATTGAATACTCAATTAATTTAGCACACTTATGGTATACAAATCATGTAAGTCACACGAAATATATGGACATTTTTATGTGCGTACAGTGAAAATATTTTCATCACTCCCAAAAAATATAGAATAAATTAAATATTGCAATTCTGATAGTTGGCAAGTGAAAAGAGACTCACCATGGAGACTGGCCATACTTTCGTCACAACAAATTAATTCATTTGAATTTCATTTAAAAAACGATTATGATTCAGGTAGATGTGACTAATCATAATATTAGTTAAAGAAAGAGGATTAAATAACAAATTTTTTAGCTCTTAGTTCGAACCTCCTGTTCAAGATATGTTAAATATATGATTGGTCAAAAAATAATAAAATTGATATCTTCTACAAAATCCATTAAAAAAGAAAAAAATCATAAAAGGAAAATAAAAAATATAACACGTATACGATTATATCTTCTGAATAAATTCTTTCATCTAATTTTTCATTTACGATACATATCAAAAGTAAATTTCACTAAATATCACAACACTAAAATCACCAGTCAACTCAAGGCATTTCCTACTTAGTGTATAGTTTTGTAAGTATCTTCTTGAACTGTTAAACAAACAAGAATTACTCACACAAAAAGTGTAGTAATTCATTAAAATAAAAAAAATAAATGAACTTTGGAGGAATAAAAATAAGTGATATTTTTCTTTTTTGAAATAGAATTTTTTCTAATTTCATTATATCCTCAATAATAATAAAGCTCCTCTAGTTCATTACTTTCTTCATTTTCAAAACTGAGCCATTTAGGATTGAAAAGAATTGAAAATTGAACTCTTTGTGCGTAATCATCAGCTTTCTCTGAATTTTTATAATAAAATTAGGAAAAATGAAGAGAGTTGTAAGTTTCAAACGACCTCTGGTTCACTAATAGTTAGTGACAGAGAACGCCTATTGAATACTCAATTAATTTAGCACACTTATGGTATACAAATCATGTAAGTCACACGAAATATATGGACATTTTTATGTGCGTACAGTGAAAATATTTTCATCACTCCCAAAAAATATAGAATAAATTAAATATTGCAATTCTGATAGTTGGCAAGTGAAAGAGACTCACCATGGAGACTGGCCATACTTTCGTCACAACAAATTAATTCATTTGAATTTCATTTAAAAAACGATTATGATTCAGGTAGATGTGACTAATCATAATATTAGTTAAAGAAAGAGGATTAAATAACAAATTTTTTAGCTCTTAGTTCGAACCTCCTGTTCAAGATATGTTAAATATATGATTGGTCAAAAAATAATAAAATTGATATCTTCTACAAAATCCATTAAAAAAGAAAAAAATCATAAAAGGAAAATAAAAAATATAACACGTATACGATTATATCTTCTGAATAAATTCTTTCATCTAATTTTTCATTTACGATACATATCAAAAGTAAATTTCACTAAATATCACAACACTAAAATCACCAGTCAACTCAAGGCATTTCCTACTTAGTGTATAGTTTTGTAAGTATCTTCTTGAACTGTTAAACAAACAAGAATTACTCACACAAATAGTGTAGTAATTCATTAAAATAAAAAAAATAAATGAACTTTGGAGGAATAAAAATAAGTGATATTTTTCTTTTTTGAAATAGAATTTTTTCTAATTTCATTATATCCTCAATAATAATAAAGCTCCTCTAGTTCATTACTTTCTTCATTTTCAAAACTGAGCCATTTAGGATTGAAAAGAATTGAAAATTGAACTCTTTGTGCGTAATCATTAGCTTTCTCTGAATTTTTATAATAAAATTAGGAAAAATGAAGAGAGTTGTAAGTTTCAAACGACCTCTGGTTCACTAATAGTTAGTGACAGAGAACGCCTATTGAATACTCAATTAATTTAGCACACTTATGGTATACAAATCATGTAAGTCACACGAAATATATGGACATTTTTATGTGCGTACAGTGAAAATATTTTCATCACTCCCAAAAAATATAGAATAAATTAAATATTGCAATTCTGATAGTTGGCAAGTGAAAAGAGACTCACCATGGAGACTGGCCATACTTTCGTCACAACAAATTAATTCATTTGAATTTCATTTAAAAAACGATTATGATTCAGGTAGATGTGACTAATCATAATATTAGTTAAAGAAAGAGGATTAAATAACAAATTTTTTAGCTCTTAGTTCGAACCTCCTGTTCAAGATATGTTAAATATATGATTGGTCAAAAAATAATAAAATTGATATCTTCTACAAAATCCATTAAAAAAGAAAAAAATCATAAAAGGAAAATAAAAAATATAACACGTATACGATTATATCTTCTGAATAAATTCTTTCATCTAATTTTTCATTTACGATACATATCAAAAGTAAATTTCACTAAATATCACAACACTAAAATCACCAGTCAACTCAAGGCATTTCCTACTTAGTGTATAGTTTTGTAAGTATCTTCTTGAACTGTTAAACAAACAAGAATTACTCACACAAATAGTGTAGTAATTCATTAAAATAAAAAAAATAAATGAACTTTGGAGGAATAAAAATAAGTGATATTTTTCTTTTTTGAAATAGAATTTTTTCTAATTTCATTATATCCTCAATAATAATAAAGCTCCTCTAGTTCATTACTTTCTTCATTTTCAAAACTGAGCCATTTAGGATTGAAAAGAATTGAAAATTGAACTCTTTGTGCGTAATCATCAGCTTTCTCTGAATTTTTATAATAAAATTAGGAAAAATGAAGAGAGTTGTAAGTTTCAAACGACCTCTGGTTCACTAATAGTTAGTGACAGAGAACGCCTATTGAATACTCAATTAATTTAGCACACTTATGGTATACAAATCATGTAAGTCACACGAAATATATGGACATTTTTATGTGCGTACAGTGAAAATATTTTCATCACTCCCAAAAAATATAGAATAAATTAAATATTGCAATTCTGATAGTTGGCAAGTGAAAGAGACTCACCATGGAGACTGGCCATACTTTCGTCACAACAAATTAATTCATTTGAATTTCATTTAAAAAACGATTATGATTCAGGTAGATGTGACTAATCATAATATTAGTTAAAGAAAGAGGATTAAATAACAAATTTTTTAGCTCTTAGTTCGAACCTCCTGTTCAAGATATGTTAAATATATGATTGGTCAAAAAATAATAAAATTGATATCTTCTACAAAATCCATTAAAAAAGAAAAAAATCATAAAAGGAAAATAAAAAATATAACACGTATACGATTATATCTTCTGAATAAATTCTTTCATCTAATTTTTCATTTACGATACATATCAAAAGTAAATTTCACTAAATATCACAACACTAAAATCACCAGTCAACTCAAGGCATTTCCTACTTAGTGTATAGTTTTGTAAGTATCTTCTTGAACTGTTAAACAAACAAGAATTACTCACACAAATAGTGTAGTAATTCATTAAAATAAAAAAAATAAATGAACTTTGGAGGAATAAAAATAAGTGATATTTTTCTTTTTTGAAATAGAATTTTTTCTAATTTCATTATATCCTCAATAATAATAAAGCTCCTCTAGTTCATTACTTTCTTCATTTTCAAAACTGAGCCATTTAGGATTGAAAAGAATTGAAAATTGAACTCTTTGTGCGTAATCATCAGCTTTCTCTGAATTTTTATAATAAAATTAGGAAAAATGAAGAGAGTTGTAAGTTTCAAACGACCTCTGGTTCACTAATAGTTAGTGACAGAGAACGCCTATTGAATACTCAATTAATTTAGCACACTTATGGTATACAAATCATGTAAGTCACACGAAATATATGGACATTTTTATGTGCGTACAGTGAAAATATTTTCATCACTCCCAAAAAATATGGAATAAATTAAATATTACCAATCTGAAAGTTGGCAAGTGAAAGAGACTCACCACGGAGACTGGCCATACTTTGGTCACAACAAATTAATTCATTTGAATTTCATTTAAAAACGATTATGATTCAGGTAGATGTGGACTAATCATAATATTAGTTAAAGAAAGAGGATTCAATAACAAATTTTTTAGCTCTTAGTTCGAACCTCCTGTTCAAGATATGTTAAATATATGATTGGTCAAAAAATAATAAAATTGATATCTTCTACAAAATCCATTAAAAAAGAAAAAAATCATACAAGGAAAATAAAAAATATAACACGTATACGATTATATCTTCTGAATAAATTCTTTCATCTAATTTTTCATTTACGATACATATCAAAAGTAAATTTCACTAAATATCACAACACTAAGTCACCAATCAACTCAAGGCATTTCCTACTTAGTGTATAGTTTTGTAAGTATCTTCTTGAACTGTTAAACAAACAAGAATTACTCACACAAATAGTGTAGTAATTCATTAAAATAAAAAAAATAAATGAACTTTGGAGGAATAAAAATAAGTGATATTTTTCTTTTTTGAAATAGAATTTTTTCTAATTTCATTATATCCTCAATAATAATAAAGCTCCTCTAGTTCATTACTTTCTTCATTTTCAAAACTGAGCCATTTAGGATTGAAAAGAATTGAAAATTGAACTCTTTGTGCGTAATCATTAGCTTTCTCTGAATTTTTATAATAAAATTAGGAAAAATGAAGAGAGTTGTAAGTTTCAAACGACCTCTGGTTCACTAATAGTTAGTGACAGAGAACGCCTATTGAATACTCAATTAATTTAGCACACTTATGGTATACAAATCATGTAAGTCACACGAAATATATGGACATTTTTATGTGCGTACAGTGAAAATATTTTCATCACTCCTAAAAAATATAAAATAAATTAAATATTGCAATTCTGAAAGTTGGCAAGTGAAAAGAGACTCACCATGGAGACTGGTCATACTTTGGTCACAACAAATCAATTCAATTTGAATTTCATTTAAAAAACGATTATGATTCAGGTAGATGTGACTAATCATAATATTAGTTAAAGAAAGAGGATTAAATAACAAATTTTTTAGCTCTTAGTTCGAACCTCCTGTTCAAGATATGTTAAATATATGATTGGTCAAAAAATAATAAAATTGATATCTTCTACAAAATCCATTAAAAAAGAAAAAAATCATACAAGGAAAATAAAAAATATAACACGTATACGATTATATCTTCTGAATAAATTCTTTCATCTAATTTTTCATTTACGATACATATCAAAAGTAAATTTCACTAAATATCACAACACTAAAGTCACCAATCAACTCAAGGCATTTCCTACTTAGTGTATAGTTTTGTAAGTATCTTCTTGAACTGTTAAACAAACAAGAATTACTCACACAAATAGTGTAGTAATTCATTAAAATAAAAAAAATAAATGAACTTTGGAGGAATAAAAATAAGTGATATTTTTTTTTTTTGAATGATACTTTACTATTTCCATTATATCCTCAATAATAATAAAGCTCCTCCAGTTCATTATTTTCTTCATTTTCAAAACTGAGCCATTCAGTATTGAAAAGAATTGAAAATTGAACTCTTTTTTGATTATGTGGGCTTAAAAGGGTGTGTAATCATCAGCTATTCTCTGAATTTTTATAATAAAATTAGGAAAAATTTAGCGATTAAATTGTATGTTGAATGAATTATTAAAATCTAGATCTTCACAAATTCATTCAAAAATTTCAATGAAAATAGATATTTAATGCCACAAAAAAAATTGTTGTTCTCCGTAAAATGCGACCATAAAAAAACTTGTAGGGAGACTGAATTTCTATAAGTTTCATGTTTTCGGACTACATCATTGTTTACCAAAACATTTCAGTTTAATAAATTAAAATCAGTTCTGCAACAAAATTCTTCGAAGTTCTTTACAGTCAATTTTCACAAAAAACCAATTGCCAAACAGTATGAAGGAGACCAGAAGACTGAGGAAGTTATTTCAAAAAATCTTCCCATTCATTGGATTAAACACAACGCGAAAAAATTGAAAAAGATACTAAAACAATGTAATAATAAATAAATAAGTATATATAATTATAAAAATCATTGATGTGATTCTGTGGTTATTTTCACAAAAATGATGTCACTTTTTGGCAGTTTTGAGATAACCACAGGGTATGGTAGAAGAAAATCAAAGTAGAAGTTGACAAAAATTAATATTTCAATTGATCATTCTTCACCATCAAATTTGCTTCAGAAAATACATGTCAACAGAAACATTTAACTCTCAGCCAAAAATTGATAAGTACTAAAAAAACTTGATGTCATTGTTTTCTCACTAACTTCTTTTCCTTAAACATGATATGACTTGGTAATTTTGTGACACCCCAAAAGGTCCTTGTTAAAATTAAAAATATTAAAATCGCTGAATTATAGATCCTGAATTGACTTCAACCAGATAGCCCAAGATTATAGATCTTCAAAATTATTGTACCTCGAATCTAGAAAGGGAAAGACATGAAAACTTATTCCCCACATACCTCTGATGTACATGAGGACAGGTAATACTGATTTTACACAATTTCCCCAATTGATTGTTAAAGAGCTTTCAATTTGGGAAACAATCTCTAAACAATTTGAAATATAATAACAAATGGTATATGTGGCGACGGGTGGTCGATGACGAACGAGTGTGTGTTACACACTCGTCGACCACCTAGCGGGCCAGCGGGGTAAAACCCACAAACTATCTTTTTGCGCTCACAGCTATATATTTCGTCTATATAGCTTAATTGTTTACTGGGCTCGGCCCGCACATACTACTACGTATATTACGCAACCAACCTGATTGGTGTTTGTGTGGTGTCGTGTACGTCTACGCACACACCCACAGTATACAAACGAAAGTCTACACAATATGGAGGAATTCATGGGGATTCTGCCAAGGCCAGATACAAGCCAAACAATTTGAAAATCATAAACCACAAAATACCGACCACCAAATGATGCACGTTGAACACTGAACAGAAAAAAAAATGAAAAAGATTTTGGCTACAGCATCATTACTTTGTGAACATTATTTTCTTATTGGTTCATATTTCTGGTATTCATAAATTTACTGTTGTGTAAACATGCGTATTGGGACACCAGTGAAATCAAGTCAGGGAGCAAACTTCATTACACTATCACTTCGGTTACATTTGACTATTAAATGAGAATATAATACTCCTTTTTTCAGATTTTGAGTATGATGAATTTTTGTTTTACCACATTTTAAAATTCAATCAGTTTAGGCATAATTAATCAAGAAGAAAAATATCTGTAAAAACTGTTCGATGCGAGTATACTATGGAAGAGCAAAAGAGACAATGACTGAATGTAGAAAACTATGAATGAGAATCTGCAATACTATCGCTAAAAACCATTAGGTTCTGACATGTTTCATAGTTTGTTCTTGCCTTAGCAACTTCAAGTGGTTACAAATCGTGTAACATCCATCACATAATTCATAGATAACTAACTTTGTGAAAAGATTCGAGCAAATTTTTCAACCACATGATAGAGAATTCTACTGTACATGGACGAATTAGTTAAAAGGTTTATTTTTCTTAAAATTAACAATTTTTTCAATATAATTAACAACTCCACTTTTTCATAATTTGAGGGGAAAAAAGTTTTACTTATGAAAAAAAAATTATAATTTACTGCTTTTTTTAAAAATTTTCTTAATTTGAGACCTTGAAAACTTACTCTCAATGGGGTAAAAAAAATTTCACTTCAAAAACTAATTCACATTTCATATTTCACTTGAGTAACCTTCGTACTAAAAAAAAAATAATAAATAAATAAATAAATAAATAAAACATTAAAACAAACTGAACGAAAATAATACAATTTTTAAAAAAGTTTTCAACATTACAGCGAAGGCAAGCGATAAAGCTATAAAAATGAAATAACAAATTCTACGCATTAATATCACATTTTTTCAAGTTTATAAGAAATCCACCATGATGATATACCAAGTCAACCATAATATAGTCATTTCTTTGAACTACAATCGGAATACTGGGTAAAAATGCTGTTTGATGCACGTAAGACAATTTGTGCAGTGTAGAATAATACATTTGATCATCCAGAATGCTAATACTAAACCAGCATAAAATCGAATTAATAGTTCCATTTCGCATGGCTGGAATGACAAAGTTGTCGTGGAACTCAGAGTCCAAATTATCAGGCACAAAAGCGCAACAGGGAAATGGGTATGAAAAGTTTTCATACTTTAACGAAGCTACATTCACATCCAATAGCTGCGGAACCTGTCAGGTATAAATGATTCAGTGTTAGCAAAACATCGTGAAAAATAAAAAACGTATAATTAAGATGTCAACCAAAATCCAATTACACATAGGTAGGGTAGTAATAAAGAATAATATCGTCACTGCAATGCAAAACAGCCAATGAGGGATTACAAATTAAAAAAATGACTGGCATTAGCAGTGTTAAATACAACTATGTGGACAAACAAACGAGATAAGAGTATGGTGAGTATCTAGTGGTCTTCAAATTTTTCATTGTAATTCTCTTAAAAGAAAATTTGGGTTTTCAAATTAAATAGGAGACTCTAAGGAATAAAATGAAACTAAGAATAATAATTTTGAGTCCTTAGAAGCCAAGATAATAAAAAAATGAGAAGAAATCATCTCAATTTCTTTTAATGTCACTTTGTCAAAAACTATAGGAAAAAGTCAGATTTTTTGTTCATAAATTAGACCTAACTAAGGCTCTTTACTACACAAGCACTTGCAATCAAAGAGGATGTTTTTTCGGGTGTTCTGGTTGCATCTGTAAACAGATGACAGATGAAAAGTACTCGGGAGAAAAAAATAGAAGACTTCTGGCAGTCTAGGCTTTTTTTTTTAATGTAATAAACAATCTGGCTAATCCACTCTGACAGATACAACGTGAAAATGAAATAAAAAAATAATAATGAAAAAATAAAATAATAATAATGTTTAGAATCATAAGGATTTTTATATGGGTTGCAGGAGTTATAGTCCAAGTCATTAGCACAGAGCCACAGAGAAGCTTGTAGAATTGATGATTTAAACATAATTAAATACACCACCACCCTAAAAACACCTATTATAACCTTTGATAACGCAAATAAAATTATCCTCTTTGACTGAATACTGACATTTCTCTTTACAACCAGGTATACCCATTAGGATGATAAGAGATGAGCATCCATTTTGTTTTAGTCTTGTTTACATCGAGTTTACATTGTTCATTATTAGTTTATTATTTATTGCTGTATATTTGAATTTATTATACATAATTATATTCAGTATATCGTAACAAGAATAACACAAAATGGTAGTTCACCTTTCATTGGGGTATAAAAAAACAATTAGGCTCGGTTCTACTAACTTTGATAATTGTGTATTAGCCAAAACTACAAAAACAAATGGTAAAATAAAGTTAAAACCCAATTCATCTCGCAGTTTGAAAATTGGAATACCGAGCGTAAGTAAAGATAGATAATTGAGAATCTCATGTAGGAAGAGTATTTTTGCAACACCTACCCAAGAAATTGACATTTTTGTACATGTTAAGGGGCGAAAAGGGGCCAATTTTGAACAGGTGCAAAATAAGAATGTGTATATGCGCACTTTCGAATTGTTTTTTGTACTGATACTACGTTTTAGATTGGATGTTGTAAAAAATAGTGTCACACATGCAAAAGAGGTGCTTGTTATTCGTAGGATTTGCATCACTCACCTTCGGCTCATACTGCAAAACCAACACTCACCAATCACACACTTGTCGCATATAAATCACAAATAAATTTTATTCACAAAAAAAAAAGAATATGTTCATAACAACCACAGATGCTGAAATACAGGGTGGTGAAGAATTTTTTTAATCAAAATCATAATAATTAGCATTTTCTCATATGGAAGCTGAAAATAAAAACAGACCTAAAGACGAACAAAGAAATCAGCACAGATACCTACAGATATTTTTCTTCAGCATGCCCATAATCTGTGCATCATATTTCACGCTTGTAGGTACATGGTGTACCAAATAACAAAAATAATTCGTCAGAAAAATTATTATAATTTTCTGATGGTTCATTTCTATAAATAGAGGGTATCATCGATGTACCAGCACGAAATATGATGATTAAGACTAGTTACTAATAAATAGACCCCAAACATATTTCAGCCATTAAACCCTTTGTAACAATTTAATCCATTTCGAACCCTTATTTTACTGGATTGTTTGATTAGGACGTAGAATAACGAGGGAAACCAAAGAAAAAAAAATTAATGGGTTAATTTTTCTTGATTTAAATGTAAAATTATCCCCATTTTCTCAAAAAGGATTCGAATGAGAACACGTAGCAACCTGCATTCAGGCCCACGAAATAACTAATATTGTAAAAGTTCAATTTATGACTGAAAACTTGTCTCAGTTGAAACAACTTAACGAATGAACATCTCAGTCTTACCTGAAATTGATTGACACACTCGCCAATGCCATATCTAAGAATATCTTCATCGACAATGCGCATACTCCGCTCAACGGAAGTGGAGTGTATAAGCTGACCATTGATAACGATTTTTTTAGGTAAAAAGACGCCATCTGGTTTTAATAACGATCTGAAAAACCGATATTTGACGGTAACAAAAATCAAAAATGTCAAAATTTCTGCGACGATCGTACCCCTTAATAAGTGACGCACTTAAGTGAGTTAATACGACAAACGGCCTCTTCGTTTAAGACACCTTCAGAATCCAGAAAATCGACTAAAATCACGTCAAAATGCTGCTCCCACTGCTGCTGGCTGTTAATGGCCTCGTCAAAATCGTCCGTCTTCACTACAGATAAGCAGGCTAACGGAATCGAATTCAACTGAGCAACACTCCGTATCGCTGCCTCCCCTGTGGGCGAGCTGACGACGCATACCAATTCGACATCGTCACGAGTCGCCTCAGGTAGGCATATATTACGCAGTACAGACAGCCCGAATACAGGAATCGCAAACAAATCCATGATTTTCAACGACCTATGACGAAACCCCTGCGCGAATTTTATCGCGGCGCTTTTCAAATGGACGACCAAGGCATCGTCGTTCAGCAGCGTCACACATCCGGATGGCGCTGACGGTGGCAGCGACTCCGTCAACTCGACGGTCGCCACTCCGTCCGGATGCGCGATTTGTTTTACCTCCAACGTCACCTTCCCCTCCGTCCAGTCGCTCATCACAGTAACTTTAGAGCCGGCGATCACTCGATGCGGTTTGGTGCACGGGAACACCGCCTGGTCCCAGCAACAGTTTTCGGCGTTGCCGTCGTCCGGCGCCGAACTCACCCAGATGCTTTCGTCTAGCTGGATGTCGAACCATGCGCCCATCGCGTGCAAATATCCGCCACGCACGCACGTCACCTCGAATACCAGACGATTTCGGCTAGACAAGTAGTTCTGGATTTGGGCAGGATCGTTGAAGTTGATATGCAGCAACGGATGCGGTTCGGAGAGAAATTCGCAATCCGGAAGGTCCTGCAAACGTTCGGTGTCGTACGGCTCGTTCAGGGAGGTGCGCAAGATGACACCACAGAAATTCAAGTTGTTGAAAGGCGCTGACACTTCAGCGGACTCGTTTAGAGAGATGCTGGCCAACGCAGCGGCGCATTCTTCAGCGTACACATCGATCAATGGGAACATATACTGCTTGGCCAGGGTTTGAGACTGGAGAAGTCTCAATCGTAATATGCCACTGTGCGGTATCACCATTCCATGGGAGCGTGTAGCGGCGGCGGCAGCATCACTCTGCGTCAATAATTCACCCGAGAGAAAGGTGGGCTGAGGCAGCGGCGGCTTTAATAGATATTTCCACGCGTGATCCAGCGTGTACAGAATGTGTTCGCCCAACAAACACGAATCTAAAGTTTCAGTAACGACCAGCGATACTCTGAAAGCGTTAACCATACGCGTCCATCGAATAAAAAATGGCGAAAATAAGTCGACCAAAGCTGAGGCGACCAAAATAAAAGAACTCACCGTTCTGGCAAATCTTGAGGAATTCTAATGTTATTTGAGAGCTTATTGGTTAGTTTTACGGTATTGCTGAGTCCATTTTTAAGAAACACTTCCTGAGCTACTGATATCATCGCTTCGCTATAATCGCAGGCGTGTATTTTTGACGCACCAGCTTGGTGAGCATACAAACTATTAAAGAAATCTACGTTATCAACGGGCTTGAATAGAATACGTGAAGCAACGTAAGGTACTTGCGGGTAAAAATGCCAACAAATTTTCGAAACCAAGTCTCGGACACCGTTTAGATCAATATTTTTCAAATTGTTTCATACGTAGGCGACAAGAAAACCCAACCTATATTATTTCCGAAAAGACACCACTCCTCAAACTGCATTAACAGAATAAAAGTATGTCCATTTCGGCGATACTCCCATGTTAAAAGAAATCACATTTTCCCCAATTTTCGTCATTATCTTATTTAAAATTAACCAATTTTAATTTCAGACTGGAATAAAAATAGGTCTAGAATGGAATTAAAGTAGGTCTAGGCGAGAAAAAATAGGAAATTGTTTGAAATCAGGCGATTCAACACACTCATATGTCAGCTGACAATCTTTCCAGCTCTAAAAAACGGCATCTAAGAACGTGGACGATAGAAATTTTATTGTCGAGCCTCAAATATTGCGGTAATGGCGAATGAAATCTGTTTATCCTTTCGTATCAATCCTATACAAATTTTTAAGGAAAATCAAGTACCTAATAATGAAAATTTGTTGGGACCCTTTTCTTTTAAAACATAACATACGGTAGTTCATATTTTCTATTTGCACTTAAATCCTCATAGATTTGAGATATTCCACTAGTTTAATATTAAATTATGAGACCAATCACAAAAATGTATCATTTGATTTACAGTTTTTGTCCCGCTGAACGTTTTGAAGATTAATTTCACTCGTAGTATTAAATAATAAATTGTAGAGAAAATACAAAACTTGAAATTCGCTTATGGCGATACATGAGAATATTAAAAATATTTCAATTGCAACAAGCGGTAAAGTTTAACAAAAATTTCGATAAACTGATAACGTCTCATTCTAGAGCTGGATACCTCACAATAGCAAATTAACAACTACGTGAGATAAGAATTAATAAGATTTTCCGGCGTGGTGTTACCTCTCATGAATTTTACTTAAAAAATGTCCAACATGATATCACTGATCATTCACATTTAAATTTTTCCCTGTACGTTATTAATCTTGATATTTTTTCACTGAAATTTCACAGAAAAATTACAAAAAAAAAAAAGCTCAACGTTCAAATCCATTTAGAACTCTCAACGAAAAATTATGTCTTCTTGCTATTATTGGTTTGTTGCGTCGGTTGTGTTGGTTGGTTGGTTGCGGAATAAGACAAGTCCAATAGTATACTGGTACTTTTAAATGACGTACGGATCACTATTTTCTGTCAACCACAACTCAATTAGGTACCTCAGTGATGAGCTTACTACGTACACGCTGTACGCGCAGCATGATTTCGAAAAAAACTTAAATTCTGGAAACTCTTAACAAGTTTTTCAAACAAATTTGAAATTCGTAGGCTATTAATACGGTTTCTCTTCGTTTTCCAGAAATAAATCCTTCTTTTTTTTCTGCCCCATTACCATACCTGTTCACTGTTTTTCGAAGGTATACTCTCAAAATTTTTCATGAGCTCATCATAGGTACGTACAAAATAAAGGTCATGGCAATATTTTCCATTAAATTTAAGAACAATTATAGGCTTCTTTTTTTTTTCACAAATAAATCATTATTGATATCCAACTATTTAAATCAATTTTGTAAATCAGTTAGGCCATTTACAGTAACATGTTAATACATTCAAGTGAAAAAACACAAGCTCATTTGACAGAAATTTAAATATTCTATGAAGTTTTCATTGAGAAATAAAATGATGAATAATTCCTGAAAATTATTATAAATGGGAACTTCATTTTTTATTAAATTTGTAGTAACTTTTTTCGTATTACAAAAGGTAGTAAATATATTTCTGATCACTTCAACGCTATACAAATAATTCCGTTCAAAACAATTACAGTTAACCAATTCTTAAATACTGTAATAATCAAATATAAATTTTCGGATTTTATTTTAAATATAATCGAGCAGTGTACTCTTCAGAATAACTTATTATATTATTATTATTATTATTATTATTTATTATTTATTATTATTTATTATTGTTTATTATTATTAGTTATTATTATTATTTTTTCTCAAACGATTAGGTCCGCAGAATTAAAGCACTGTTGATACAGCGAACTCATCCATAATTGTTTTCTCACCTAATATTCTAGAAACTATGAGTAACAGCCAACAACTGCAATATTTACACTTTTCAAACAACTAAACTATAAGACTATCACCCACACCAACCATAATACTCGCAGATACCTCAGCGCAGAAAACTAACAACTCACCAAAACAACCCAGTTCCAGTGCCAATATCGAACACTGAATCAAAACCTTGATTGATTTTCTTTGTAATAGCCAGCCTGTATGCATCATTACGACAGGTGTCATTTAACATACGATAATGCCATCGTTCGACCATGGCACAATATGCCGAGTGCAGATTTCGGTATGCTGAAAAACAATTGGCATCCTTCAGTAGAGCCATTTTAAAATGATAAATGGCCTGGTTGGCGATATTTAACCTACAAAAACACGAACGAAAACACCCGCTATCGGTTATCAGGAATGACAAGGAGCATTAAAAAATTATTACGAAGATCTCTAACTCAATCTTAATCATTAGGTATATCTACGAAATAAACTATACGAAAACTTCGAACGAGAACAACAAAATGCTTCACCTGAGTAAATGAGCTCCGAGATTATTATATAACTCTGCGCAATCGGGGTAGATTTTTAACGCTTCTTCATAAATAGTGAAAATCTCTTGGTAGTTGCATCTCTGCTCGAGTAGTTGACCCCAACAACCTACGACGACTCATTTCCATTACCGAATCATTTTAACGAGGACGACAAGAAGAATAAAGAATTTCACTCACTTAAAACGACAAAAAATCTTTCTTTGAGATCAGCTTCCCAACTGGGGCACATTTTTATACAATTCATGTAGTAAAAATACGCATCTCCAAGCTTCCAATCGCGAAAATTGGCGTCCGCCAGATCTCGTAATTGTAAAGCAACTTCTAACTTTTTACTATCATCCATAACTGAAAGTGGATTGATCCGAGCTCAATTCACAACGAGCATAACGAATCTAAAATCAAAATTTAATATTTCTATAATTACTGACGTCGTACTGAATTCGGAGAGACGAAATAATGCGATAACGGGATGAAGAAATTTGTTGTTCTCAGGACTCGGATAAGAGATTTACAATACAACAATAGATCATAGGAAAGAATGCAAAGTTTTGTCAAATTGTGGTAGGATGAAACTAACTGGAAAAAATTCTATATTATATCTCTTATTTATCATAGAACCAAATAACATTGATAAACAAATACAAACTAATCCACTATTTCTTTCTTTCTTGGATTTGATACAAATAACATCGAAAAACTGGCATAACATTGGAAATTATACTAATATTCTAGGCATATTTAATTGAATGGAAACGATATAGAAGAATGAATTAAAATCAGGTTATGGTCAAATAACATGGGAGAGAGTTCATGGAAACATTATGATGTGGTTTTCTGCATGGCACATTCCAGGAGCATGCTCAGAATACTGTGGGCCAACTAAATTTCAATATGTGAGGTCTGTGGGGTTCAACTCCGAACCTGCCAAGATAGGCTCGACCTATGCAAAGGTACACAACAAGGCGCGTGACAAATTTAATACCCGAATTGCCGATTGAACTCGCGCCAATCGGCGGATGAAGCGTGACACTTGCTAACAATGTAGCAAGCCGCAAGCGGCAAATGGCGAGTAGCAAAGTCCTACGTGAAGAAACACGCAGACGCACACTTGCCAATAGACCATTCAATTAGCCATATACCCGCGTTGTCGTGTCCTACCTTTGCCAGCATGTATGAGGACTTGGCTCTCGACATAAGGTAAGACGTACAGGCAGTAAAGTATAAACTTATAGACCCCAATATCTTCCAGTGGGAATCCCATTCCCAACAAGGCCCTAAAGCTCCGTGAGATCTTATTGTTTGTCACTGTATCTCTTTTTATAATTTTTATGACAATACTATATGAAAATGAGTTTCATAGCGTTTGGATAGGTAAAAATTGAAAATAACTTATTTGAACAATAGTTTTCAAATCAAATGTCATAAATGACTTAATTTTGATTCAAAAGTAGAATCGGTAACAGCTAGTTACATTCGAAGAGAATTTTTGAGGGGTACTACCTAAGCCATATGCAGGATTTGCTTTAAGGGGGCTTACAAACTGAGAAAACAAATTTGCAAACGGAGCGATCAAAAATTTTCATGCGATTTTGTGTTCTAGAACGTGTATTTTAGTTTTTAGGGGAGCCCTGAGAAGTTTTTTTTTGAAACCACCACCCTCTTGGACACAACCTTGCAGAATTAACTTATGCTTTTTTGCCCTAGATAGTGTTTGTTTTTTATTTTGTTCCAATTTTTATGATATTAAACACATTTTTGTTGTGGTTGATTTTACCTTTAAATAGTATTATTGTTAATATTAGAATTAGAATTTTAATTTTGATGGTTTTAATACTTTCTACGATTTTATTAGTTATTTTTTTTGTAATAATATTTTCTAAGGAGGAAAATTTAAAAAAAAAATGACTGTCATGACTAAGAACAAAGTGAAAATAAGTGCAAACACTGAATGATTATTTAAATCGAATGTATTATTTCGAAGACAAAGAAAGAAGAAAAATCCTTTGTTTTTAAGATTTTATGAGAGTATTTAGGGTACAACCTTCTATCGTATAGGCGTATGGACACTTAGAAATTGTATCTCACCAATATTGATCGATCATACCAAAATTATATAACCTTAAAATGAACATAGACTTTTTGCACATGCGCAGTAAGTCTTGTTTGTCTGTTTTCTGTCTGCTAGTCCTACGAATCTAAAGATAACTAATGACTTTGCTATGAATCCTTGTAACTCCAGTGAATTCTGAAAACTTCTTTGAAAACAGATACAAAAATACTTCTTACACATGTGCAGAAAGTCTGTAACACTATTAAGATTTTGTAATGTTAGCACAAATTTTGGTTTTTACACAGGTATCCATAAACCTTCTATATGATCACGTCTAGATCAATTTTTAGTTTCCGAATTAGAAATAATGCAAATTATTATGATTCTGAAAAAATACCCTTCTTTACCACCCTGTATCTCAGCCTCACTGAGAGTTATTAAAAAAGTGCAGGGAAAATATTTTGTTTCAAATTTTATGGATATTATTTTCTTAATTAGGCATTTTTATTGTATACTTACCGCGTATTTATGTGGGTAACTCGAAAAAACCAAAATTAGTCGCATACATGAATCCCTAAAGGGAAGTCCAGAGCATGTGGGTCATGTACTTTTATTTTTTATTCAGGAGCCTACCCTCATCAAATTTAAAATGTGAAACCTTTCTTTACTTTTAAATCCACTTCAAGCCCATTCAGAAGTGTTTTTTATGGGCTGATAAACATATATACCTACCTACCTACCTAGGTACTTATTCTTATCATGTACCACATCATGACTACAATTATTGTAAGCTATGTAAATAACATACTTTGTGTAGAGTGAAAAATTATGCTGATTTTTGTTAGTGTATTTTTGGCGCACTTTGGTGCCCTGTTTTTTACTCTGGGGTCCGGGCTCCCAATTAGGGGACTACTAAATCTTAGTCGTAAAATAGACGCGAGAACGCACCTGTCATATTCAATATAATAAGAAAACATCAGAGAAATTAAATGGAAAGATTATCAGAATTAATTTCGAATATCAACTCCTTGTTTAAGAATTCAAGAAAATGTGTGATTTTATAGGTTGAGGTAACGCTGATTATGCAAACTTTGATACCTCGAAGGTGCTATACCTTTTTCTTGGAAAGTCAATTTTGGAGTCTGCATCCATCATATGGGATCAAATTGAAGTTCAAATTATTTTTAGGTTTAATATTAGCATGTGAAGATGTCTTCCCCTACAATTGGTCCTAGCGCAGATGAGTTGGACCTTAATTAACTCAAATGAATAAATAAATAAAATATTAATGTTAATCTAAATTCTATGCAGTTAGACAGATAACATGTGAGAATGATTCTGCTGCCACACTGTAAAGAACAAATCATAAATTTTTCAATAATTAGCGAAAATCTTCCTAAAATTTTCAGCAAAACGCCAAAAATCTACAATTTTCCTGATCACCATATCCATCTCCACATATTATAAAATATTACCTAGTAAAAACTGTTAGAAACACTATCACTCCAAAACCACCGGACAGATCTCCATAAGATTTTCCAGAAAAAATTGTGTTATTCCAAGGAAGTTCTATTATCTTCAAGGTAGTCCATAAATCCCTTGGGGTCAAAATTACCAATTTTTATCTGTGAAAACATAAAATGGACAAAACATTTCTTAAACCGAAAAAAAAGGAGTAAAAAAGAGAATTGAAAAAAAACTTTCCTTAATCTTTTTTTTTAATGTCTGATGATTCCTGGTTGGTAAGGTGGATACTTGGAGGAAATATATATATGTAATGGAGACGACATAATGGTGGTTTTGGTGTCTTACCTATGGATGACTCTGTCAGCAACCCGGGCACTTCTTTTTAAGAATCTGATTGGAGAAAAATAGCCACGTACATTTGTTTGTAAATGCTAGTGTACAAAATACCTCATTTTACCTCAATTCATGAATCCGAATGATTGAGGATACTTAGTACACTAGCACAGTAGCATATATTGTCAATAAACCCAACTCCAGATTAAAACCACCGAGTATTATATACAATAGAGGACGCATGCGCTAAATGCTGCTACAAAAAATGGCACCACTTCTGAAGTAGTTGTCCTCATCGTTACAGTACCAAATTAAAATTTATTCGGTCGTATTTGGGCCTATTAACAATGATTACAATTTTTTTCAACAAATAAGTGAATTAAATGAACGAATAAATAAAACTGATAGTTAAGAAACTACAACAAACACAAATTTTGTAGTCAAAATGAGATGAAAATTGTACTGTTTCTTAGGATTGGAAATACTTCTGTCTCAAAAGCGATGCCATTTTTCATCTCACATGCATCCTTTATTATGTTTAACACTCCATGGGTAAAAATGCTCAGTGTCATCTCCATCATATATATATCCTTAAATGGTGGATACAATGAGCATATTAATTAATACTAGAGGCAAAATTCGTTTGTTTTCAGTGAGGACAGCTTCCCCCACTTCATTAAACATAGACATTTCATTTAGAATACATAGGAAATATGTGTTTTTACCCAAATTTTTGGCCATAGTTCTTTTATTTAATGAGATATCTACTTTTTTGTAATAAATGAAATTTTAGGAGATTTCAAAAAATAAAATGAGTGGAAGAACCAGAAATTTTAGCCCTTAGAACCTGAGAAAATTGAAAAATAGATGAAATCATGCATCAAATTGGCTTAATTTAATGTTATCAGTAAACTTAACCCTAAAGACAACCGAAGATAAGGCTCAAAAACACTGAATTCATAAAAATGACTTGTTATAATTAGTTCTCTTTAGGTTTAAGTTTACTGATAACATTCTCTTAGATCTAATATGTAAATAGTTTACCAAAGGGAAATACTGTTTTTGGTTTATACTGTTTCTCTTGATCTATTCTCTAAAAGTTGAAATTTCCCAACTTTATAGAATACAAATTAAAGATTAGAGAATTGAGAAGTTAGTTTAAACCGCCCTTAAGCCAATTTCATGCACAATTTCATCTTCTTTTTCAATTTTCTCGGCTTCTAAGGGCTTAAACTTCTGGTTTTTTGGGTCATTTTATTTTTCGAAACCTACTCTAAAATTTCATTAGTCACAAAAAAGTAGCTATCTCATTAAATAATAGAATTATGAGCAAAAATTCAGGTAAACATACATATTTCCTATGTATTTTAAATGGGGCTTACAGGCTTGATGGAGTGGGGATGACTGGCCTCACTAAACGTCATATAAAACGTAGCGTATTGTGCCTCAAGTATTAATTCATATGCTCGTTAAGTAAATATGATTCTCTCTGGACTCTGTCTACTATTTCGTTTTTTTTATCGAGTTTCATTTAGATAAAAAAAAAAAGAGGTTAGAACAATTATTATGTCTGAATACAAGAACTATCAACAGTGACTTTATAAATATGTATCTTAATAAAAGTATATCTATATGTTTCGGTATAAATATAATTTACAATGAAAAAATGTAAGAATTACTTCAGTATCGTTCTTGCATTCGGGCATTAGACACTACACAAGTGAAGCTGTAACAGCTTCTATCCTATATTTTGTCACAAATTAACTAAATCAGTTTTCACAGATGAATTTTTTAAATATTTTCAATAAAAAAAGTGAATCCCTATCTTTTTCAAGTATGTATCTACCATTCCAAAATTTCAAATCTCAGACACCTTTACATCATTCTGTTTTTGAAGAAGCACGAAATACAGTAAGTTCTGTTCACCAATCTGTGAAATATTTACGCCTAATTTTGTTTTTTTAGGAGCACAGATTATTGTAAGTTGAAGTTGTCGTTGATTTTTGCTTTGGTTATTGAAAATTCCAACGTGAAATCGACTTAATACCTTTCGTTAGAGTATAATTTCCATATCATGCTCGCATTAGCTTCGCAATATTGAGACTGACAATAACCTACCTCAAGTGAAAACGTTATTCGGAAAACCGAATTAATAAATGAAAACAAACTGTATATTCGAATGAAAACAACCAAAAAAAAAAACGAACAACTTGCGGTTACAAAATATGAAACAAATTTACAGAGGATACTCGGCGTTTTCCTCCGTATTTCTGACTGAATAATCAATTCGAAGAAAATCGTTCAACTGACTTTACAATCGATCCGGCTTCTTCGTAGACAACAAACCAAACTTCAGTATATCGTTTCGTGCCTTGACTAAGCTATCACTGCGTTCAAAAGCACAGAACAATATGTTAGAAAACGTCTTTACAACGTTTGTTTCGGGTCCAGAGGGACACGTCAACTATAGCTGTACTTTTCGTTACCACTTACTTAATTTTTTTCACGAGCTTTATCAACTCTCGTAACTTCTGCTCATCCGGTAGGGGCACTTTTTCGCCTGACGACTCAGTGCCAACGGCTTCAAATCGATTGTTTTCACGTTTTGAATCGTCAGCATCCGGACTGTCAGCGTACAATTCGTCGACGAAGCAATTCGGACTCTCACTCTGTACGATGTCGTTGAAGGTCACCCATTTTTTGGGACCATTATTGCCGGCGCCCGACTTCAACGAACTTCTGGTGGCGATAGCTAGGTCAGCCGCTGGTAGAGGTGGTGGTGGTGGTGGATTTGGTATCTGCTGGGTGATGAGTGCGGCACCACTTCGGGTTTCAGCCAGATGATGGCCGCTGCCACAGGCGATAAATTTGTTTTCCACCACTTTCGAGACAGTTTGACTGGACGATACGGTTTCACTTTGCGTCATCATTGGCAGCCAATCAGCACTCCTACTCTCCTTCCAATTGCCAAAAGTTTGGGTAAATTTCAACGTGAAATCGTTATGATCGTCATTGGGGACGAGGTCTACTAAATTTTTATGCTCTTGCTGCAAAGCAGCGGATTGTTTAATTTGAACGCCGCCGTCGCCGTCAGGTTCGACACTGCATTCTGAAGGATATTTGAACGCGCCGCTTTTTCTAGGCGTCGCAAAAATACTAGACGTCTTGGTTGGGTCCAAAAACGTTTTCAAAATGTTCGTCGACTCGCCGGGAGGATTAGCGTTGCCGGTGCCATTTTTTTTGCCATCGTCGACCGACGACGACCCTTTCGCAGGAGATGTAGGCTGATGAATTTTTTGCAAATCGTTCTGCGACAGAGTAGGATCAACGGCAGCCTGGCCAATGGCATAATTTTCCGCAGCCGACTTCTTCGACGGTACTGAGGCACGTAAACCGACTTTCATTCGTTTTTGCCGCAGATGATCGCGACACTCGGGCTCGACGAACATTTTCGACAATTTCTTCGTCGTCATTTTGTTCTTTTCGGCGGCGTTCTGCCTTCTCACCGGTAACGAGTTCGGGGCATTTATTTTACCTGAAACGATTTTCACGTACATACAGAACCGAAAAATTACTTACGGCGACCGCGAAAGAGGGCATGTTGAGGAAAAAACAATACGAACGTTTCTTCGTGGAATGCATTCGTGAAATTAATTTTTGCAACGACTCGGGCATTTCAGCGCTATCGTTTCGCTGCCACGGGGAGACTGAATCGGACAGCATCTGCGCGCCAACACGAAAAAATTGGTATTGATACGTCGAAGACGAAGGCGAGTGTAATCAGGAAACACCGACCACAGAAGGTACCCAAATACAATATCGGACAGAGGGCTAAACAAAAATGACAATTTGTTTGAAACGTAACAGACCATTTTGTTTTCAACACTGAATTCAAGGCACATTCCAAACGTATTTGGCGGAAAACGAGAACCGAAACAATACTGAAAAGTAGTTACCATTGTAACAATATAGTCGGCCATATTTTACTTGGACGACTAAATTCAACACAGTTTTAATAATTTTCACTTATTTCTCAAATTATTACATTCCATTGATTATTTTTCTTCTTTAATACAAAAACTAACAGTAAATTTTTACTGCTAGAATCTGATGAACGTAATTCATTCGAATAGGAAACAATGGTCTTTGACCAAATTAAAATTACATACACTCACACAACCTGCTGAATTATCCTCCTATAAGAGAAAAACGTCAATTCTCTACCAATCACAGTAAACTTTATTCTACTATTTTCCTATTCACTATATCCCAAAGAAGGATATAAGTGCGAATGCACGAAAGGTCAAAACGTTTTTCTTTGGTTTTTAATTACTACTTGTTTATTTGTTCATTTATTGATTCTAATTTAGGTAAAGTGTTAACTTGAAATATTATACTGAATAGAAACTTACATGTGTAAAATCATTTGAAAGTTTTTTCAAACAAAGTCAAGGTCCACCATAATTGAGTGATTAACAAGGAATTTTATTTAATTTATTTTAGTTTATTTTATTTATTTATCCAACTTATTTGTTTGTGAAATCTTCACACAGAAAAGAATTGGTAAAAGCGTCAACGTCTAAGAAAGGCAGACTACACCAATATATGCCTCTTCTTTGTGCAGATTAAAAATTTCTGAGGTAATTGAAAGTTAAGGATTTCTATGATGAGGGCTGTAGAGAAGAAATTTGGGCTAGGGGAAAATAAAGCTGTAACCAGCCTCTTTTATCAGATGGGGTGATGTGAGGCAGATTTTTAGACTTTGTATGTCCAAGGTAAGTGAAAAAGCCCCCTCATTTGCTCCTTACTGTTACGGAATAAAATTTGGAAGAGATATCAACTATAATCTACTCTAAAATTTTACAAACTTTGATGCGAATCAACCAGATAGTACTTTCAATTTGTCAGATTTTATTCAAAATTTGGACTCTAAAATAAGTAATTTGTAAATACTAAAACGGGTAATTTTTTAACAATACTTATTATATTTACAAAAATATTTTTATGTCTTAGTGCAAATGCGAATATAAAAATATTTTCTAATACAAATGCAAATAATTAAACATCCCTACATTAAGTCCAGAAAAAGTTGATCACTGAAACAAAATGCAACAGGCAACACAACTTTACAATTTTACACTGGTTCTATGTGCATTATTGCCACACATCTCACTATTCTTAATGTTATTAATAAAACCAATACGTAAAAATCGAAACATAAAATTCAAAAAAAATTGATATTTGGAAATGTCTGCAGTTGAGTGAACTATAGTACATACATATATCTACTGGATGTTACCAATAGCATTGTCTGTGCCCGTAATTTGCAGTTTGTCTTCTGTCATTTCATCTACATAGAGTAACAGAGTTTTCCATTTTCCACCTCAAACAAAATTTCAAAACAAGCAAACCACAAAATGGCGTACCGAATTCCATAATTCCATATAAAGGTAATCTACAAGTAGGTTTTCAATATCAAGATTTGGCCTAAAGTTCAACAGATATGTTCAATTTCGATATTATGATTGGTGGAGGTGTTGTTCAAACGTTAATCTCTTAAAACTTTATAATTTCAATAAAATTTCCTTTTAGTATGGGAGCCAAATAATGATGAAGTCAAAGTTATGACTCTCAACGCTCAATTTGCATTATGAGAAATGCACAAGAGAGCTCGAAACTAAAGCAATTCAACGCATTACACAAATATTTGTTATAGCTCCCCATCAAAAAAATGTTTAATCAAGCATAATAAATTAAATAACAAGGTTCGGACGGAATAAAGAAATAAAGTTCTTACAGAGAATTCGGCTTTAAAAATCATTATTTATCATTGCATTAATGATTTTTACAAGATTAAGCAGTGGCGTAATATTGAGGTGGGAAATTTTGGGAATAACCGGCTCCATGAAATTTGTAGATTGCCACCCTTGCAGATGCCTCCGCCTTCAAGAGATAATCAGATAATCACAAGTTACGCAGTAGCTAAAAATCATTTTTCCAACACCCCCTCCTGAATTGTGCTCTAACTACGCTACTGAGCTGCTGAGAGTAAAAATAACTAAGGTCTTCAGCCTCAAGCTGCGTGCTCACTAGACACTGCTAAAGGGGAATTCACCTACACAGATGTTTTGTGTTAACTCTCATTATGATTTATGGTCACATCACAACATAAAACAATTTAAAACCAGCAGCCATGTCCGTTCTATTAGTGTATTTTCCAACTATTGCATTCAGTGCAATGGCGGGACCTGTTGGCGGGATCTGTGGAAAAGCGTCGATTATTAGTCGTAGATCACGAATATATAGGTCACTCATATTCTTCTGTACATTATATATATATATATATATATATAAATATTTTAACTTTTTGTTCGTTTTGGCATTTTTTGAGTCTGTGGAACCTCCGCTGTTTGATCTAAGGCAATGAAACTTAGGGTAATGTTAGAAGCTTTCATAGGCTACATATTCGTGTTAAAATTTTTGAAATTCATCCGATAGTTTTGGAAGAAGGGGTTCTCAAAGTGTTGCAAACCCACCATGTTGTCATCACCATAATTCCCGTAAATTCCAAGATTTTGGCTTGAAATTTTTATGGCAAATGAAGACTATTAGGGACTGGTTTGTTATTGAATTAGAGCAAAATCGGTCAACTGGTTTTCGAATGGCAGCCATTACAAAATTTGACACTTTTGGATTATACATACTTACCCGGTTGATGCGCGGCAGAGATATTTAGAAAAATGAGGAATTTGTTATGTGGAGAAAGAAAAAACAAATTTACACTTTCTGACAGCTGACAAAAATCTTAACAGTTGGATTTGCATCAGATGCGTGTTAACTAGTGTCAACACACCTTAATATGCATCATTTGATGACGTATTAGATCAGTGTGAAAAGTCTGATCTAAAAACTACCGGCCAATATTTGTGTTAACACGTCATAGCACAAAATATAACATGTTAACACTGATTGTCAGTATAGTATGAATTCAGCTTAACTCTCATTTCTACCAGTCCCAAGTCAAAACAACTGCAAGATTTTATTTAACTTTTCAAAATATGCCTCCTTGATCATTACAATGTAATATCAAACTTCGGTGTTAAAATATACTTGAAAAGGCCACAAATAAAGGACGTTATTCTCACAATACACTTTCAAATGACCGGAGAAATACAAAACTTACTATTCTTTTTGGGTTTAAACAATAGTACCGATTCACTATCTTCAAAACATTCTCCTGATTCCGATAGAATAAAAACAAAAATGGCAAAAGATGGTCACCAAGACTAAAGAGACGATTGATTTCAAAAATCTTCAAACAGACCTACAAGAAAAAAAAAGTCCCAAAATTTTGCAACGAAGGAAAATGGCCACATCTTACAAACTGAACTCTTATGAATTAGGAGTTTTATCACAGATGTCTATTATAGTTGACATTGAATAAGCGATTTATTATTTATTTTTTCAAATTTTGAATTCCTCCATCGACATGCCATTACACAAATGGACGATTATTAACATGCAATTAAATTTTATGAACTTCCCAACTTTTTGGAATTTCCATATAAACATCAAATATTTAAACTGCAACAGAATTATTCAGTTTTGGACAATTTCATTTTTGGTCAGTTATGGTTCAATAGTTACTGCGTTGCATTTATTAGGTTTTTTTTACTATATTTGAGAATTATTTGGATGAAATTCCATTCAGATCTGTTGCCCAGTCGCAAGTTATTGTTTAAAATCTGAAACTGAAAAATTTGCTCTAGTACAATATTTGTTGAGAAAAAAAATTATCCACAACAAAGTCAAATACAGAGACAAAGTTTTGCAATGTTTGGAGACATTAGGGCTGTTCTGGGAGATAAATTATTTACAGATTCTGCAAAATTAAGGGGCTATTTTGTTAAATAAATAATGTTTAATGCCATAATAACAGTTTATTAAGCAGAATAGCAATCCCCTGAATTACATTAAAATTTGTTCATCGGATTCTCAAAAATACAAGCAAATACTTGAAATCAATCACAAAATCTGAATGTATGGAAGAATATGATAAGGAACATTAATGTGCAAAATGATACATGATAAGCCTTCTATTTCACTTATTCTTATCAGTTTTTGAAGTAAAAGAAACATAATAGTAGAATTGGCTTATGATTAAGGTAGATGGCGCCGATCACGCCAAATATTTTAAATAAGCTAAAACAGTGGATAAAGTCAAACACTCATAAATAAAACTATCTCCCTGAAACACTTTATATGACAAATGAAAGACAGAAAAAAATAATGAGTATAATCTTCCTGAAATAGTGATTCAAAAAAGCTCTGTTTTACAGAACTACAGCTTCGAGGATATATAGGTATATGATGGACATGACACAAAGGTAGTTTTAGTGTCTTACCTCTGGATAGGGCTGCCAGCACCAGGTGTACTTCTTACTAAGAATCTGACTGAAAGAAAAAATTGCCACATGAATTTGTTTGTAAACAATGATGTACAGAATACTTCACTTTTACCTCAATCCACAAATCTGATTGGTCGGGGGTATTAGGTACACCAGCACAGTGGAATTTTTTGTCAAGACACCCAAAACTATAGTAAAACTGTGCCATGTCATCTCCATCATAAATAATTATATTCTGGAAGAACTACACCAACTGACAACAGCTTACACTGGGAAGGCTATTTTGCAAATATTCAAGTAAAACTTGGCAAAGTCATATAACATTATTACATTACCCCTATAGGCGTAGGTTTATGTAGTTTTATCAAACAAAGCTAGACATAAAATTAAATGAAACCATTAGAGGTCTTGAATTACACATGTATTTGGTGAAGCAGGTAACAATCAGAAGATGAGGAGATCAAATAATAATTAAACATAGATCTTCAAGCCATCACGAACATTCATGTCATAATTCTCAAATTATTACAATTTACAAAAGATGTAATTATGCAGCATTTAGTATTAAAAGACATGTACAAACAAGCCAAGAACACCATGTAAGCCCACATTTTGAATTCCTCGAGTCTCAACATGTCAATTGTCAACAACCATTCGCATAAATCCTAAGACAATAACAGATATAGAGAGGAACTTTTAGGTATTCAAAAAATGAAAGTAATAATTCTAACTAATTCGATGTCATAAATAATGCAAATGAAATCTAATAATTCACTCAGACATAGGGTAGGGATACAATGAACACGAAAAAGTATCCACCAAAGAAGAATATGGAGACTTAAGAACACATTAATATTATCTACTTTACAATACAACTGAGAACAAATGAAATGATTCCAGAAAAATAAAACATATGAGCTCAAAAATCAGTAAAAATCCTTCGCACAATAGACAATTATATTGTCTTTATACCATTAATGACTTAGCAGTCTAAATGGTTCCAAGATGCAAAACATCATATACAGGGGCAAGTGTTGTAAGTTGACACAGGTTATAAGTTGACACAGCCTAGCTATTAGGAATACAGTTGCACTACAAAGTTTATTTTTCTGGAAAGAAGAAAAATCTAAAATTTGAACAACTTTTTCAATGAAAGGTAAGTGAAATTAGTATTAATTAGAAGTGCTATTCATGACAAACACAATTACATATAATATAGGTGAAAATCAAAGGAATTTTTTCCAGTATTGTTCATTACAGAAAAAAAAAGTCATGTTATAAAATGACACAAAATTAGTGTTGTAAGTTGACACAAAAAAATTTCAACAAACATTTATAATTTCAGATGAAAAAACGATATGGCTGTGTTTGGAAAACCCAAAATGGGTTGTACTCAGCTAAAAAAATGAATACAGTGGTAGATTTAGTTTTGAAGAATGGACACAACATCAGATCAGCAGCACGAATTCATGATTTGAATCATAAGACTTTGGGAAGGTGAATATTTTCATTTTTTTGGATGATTTATTACCTTCAAGTTCAATACTCTGAATCTGATTCGGCTTTAGTTCTGTAGGCTACTGTAATTTGAAATTTAGTTACTTATTTGTTTTGTGTCTAGACCAGAAAGTGACCTACTTTGCTGTGTACAACCCATGAAAAGAGATGGAACAACAGCACGTCAGAATCAAATTTTCATTTTCAATTTTAAAAGGGAAATTCAAAATTTATATTGATTTGTTTACATACCAACCTATCAGTTATTTTTGATTTTTTTTTTTTTTTGAATTCTGAATTGTTTAATTTTTTAATCTTAGACATGCTGTTTAGGCTAAGTGGTTTTGAATACAAAACATATTTTTACTGATTACTTTTATATTATTTCTATGTCAACTCACAACCTCATCTCATGTGTCAACTTACACTCCTCTTGTGTCAACTTACAATACCATCTGTGCAAACTTACAATACCAAGGTTTAAGTTGACACAAAAATATGTCTTCAAAAAAACAACCATAATGTTTGATATAAACCCCCTAGGAAAATGGCTTTCTTGCTAAATTATGCACCAAGGTTTACTCTTTTAAACTATGAAAAAAAAATAGAAAAAAAAAAAAATTGATCATTTTATGGGGAAAAGTGTGTTTTTTGTGTCAACTTACAACCCTTGCCACTACTTAATATGTTTAAATGATGAAAATGATTATACAAACAAGCTACATCAATAAATGATGTTGCAATCGGGTTTTTGCTTCATATAGTGATGCGCGATAATTCAAAAACTGTTCGATTAACTGATTATTCCAAGCAATCAATTTTACCATTTCATACACCAACTTACAAACTTAATATTTTCAACATGCCTTAATTTTGAAATAGAATAGAAAATGTTTCTTCAGCAATAGCCAATAAGTAGGATTTTCCAGATTTTCCTCACATATTTCATCTATTTTGTTTATAAAAATTTTATGATTTTTGTCCAAGCCTGAATGATATTCAATTAATCATTAATCAATTAATTTGTAGAAATAAATCTAGTAGCAAAAAATCAATTAGTTGATTAATCGAGGTAATCCATTACTCAAACCAATCAATAAGTGCAGATTATTAGTTTCACAGATGAAAAACAAAACAAAAATAACTAAAGAAAAAGAAGGATGAAAAAACAACGAGAAAAAAAATAATGGTAATTTTAATACGTTTTTTGAACATTGTGAAAAAACTCTAAAAATCAGCAAAAATCTTCTCTATAATATACAACATGCATACTTGTAAACTTACAATGCAAATGAACAAAATAATCAATCTTCTTTAAAAATATAAAAGCCACTTCTGTACATCAAAGTATAGGGATAATGGAATAAGCACTATGTCAAAAAAGTGGCAAGAATGTGTTAAAGAGAGACAGACAGGTATTCAAGAAATATGCAATCTCTCTTTCACCAATTACAAATTTACCAGGATTAGATTAAATGCCTAAAAAAAAAATTCATGTTGTTTTTTAAACTTCATTTTATATGATTTTATTAAGTTCAACAAACATAATATTATGAACAAATTAAGAATGATCCGTAACATTTACAAGCATCATAAGGTAATAAATCATTACGTTTACATCTAATTACATTTGCTGCAATGAATGAAGAGAGACAGCAGTAGATTTTTAAGAGCTCTTTCTCTATTTAACAGTTTCCTGCCACTGTTTACTTTTGGCTTACAGGTAGTGCTCGTTCCATTATCCCTATACTTCAATGCTTCTGTAATGCTATCACGTGCTAAATCTTTTCTTCATTGTGCACCTGATTCGTTGATAATTCAGACACATTTATGGTTCACCTAGGTTTGTGAATTATTGCTGCGTAGCAGCATTGGGTACTCTCTAGTAGATAAATAAAATATATACTTTGAATTTAAATGAGAAACTTGTACCTTTTTTCCACTACCCATTTTATCAGAATGTAATGAAGATTAGTAAAAATTATGCTCAATTACTCAAGCGCTAGTTTCGTAAATTATTTTAAAAAATTTCTCGGTCAAGCCTGGATTCAATCACACTTTTCCCCACGTTTTGTAAATGTACTTAACAACTAGGCCACTATACAGAATTGCGTTGAAAGATTATTTAGGCAGTTAATAACTTTATAAATTGGTTCAAATATTTATAACAACTAAGGAGCGCAAGATGTGCTGCCATTATATAGCTTATTAAAAATAGGAAACCAAAAAACATCGACCTGTACACCCCATGCAATAATCCATTAAAAGGAAGTCCATTAGATTTTTTATCTAATACGTTGAAAAAAATAGTACAAAAAAAAAAGCTAGAAGGCGCACAGCACAGAACACATATTATGCGTATGCTCAATTAGATAATCTGTAAAAAAGTATTCAAAGAATCCAATGTGAAGACGAAGTGAAAGTAAATGATAGTGTTGAAAGACGCAGAGTGTTATTATCCCTTTACTCAACACTCGTTATTATTCACAGGAATAAGAAAAATTCAGTTTAAATTTACAATTAAGACTAAACATAAATATTTAATTGAATAAAATTACATCATTCGTAGTTTTAATTTTTTTAATGTGATAACATTTTTATTTTCCTGTTTTCAAATTCGATGTTTCTTTATTTTCCTATTTTTTCTCAAACATCGATAAAATATCGATATTAATTTACATTCATTTTCCATTTAACATCGAAAAATATAGATTTTTTTATATATCGAATTTTTATAAGCCAGATATTTATTTACATGTATTTCCCATTTAACATCGAAATTGAATTTTTATCAATATATTAAGAAGCTAAAATATTTACTGGAATTTTTCTAAGGTTTATCAGTGAATGAGAATGAGTGAATACATTATTTGTATCTGTTCTATCCAACTTATAGAATTGAAAAACAAAACTACTACTTAAAAGTTAAGTTATATCTTTTTTGATCATGATGGTAAGTTATAATCACACTATTATCTCAGTGATACCCCTACGCAAATAGTCAAGTACACACGTAAGTTCTACAATTTATCAATTTGAAAATACGGCATTTCCCCCTTACTAGTCTGGGGAGAAACTGATGGAATAATATCTCCAATGGTGAGAAACCCAGGCCCTCAAAATACGGTCTTGGTCTGTTGGTCATCACTCATCACAATGGAAAAAATCAAACCGAGTTGGAAAAACAATGAAAATAAAATTTATCGTCAACGAACAAAACAACTTTTTTTCTGCGGTAAAAACAGGTATCTCTTCTCTTTTCTCCACAAATGAATTTTCCCGGCGTTTCAGAGTTGAAATTTTCCGGAGTATTCTATCTTATTGGAGTGGTATTTTTCAAAAGTGAAGGATTTGTACCATTTGCTCATGTCATATGGCACGTATGGGTTATTTTAGGTATGGTCACTCATTACATGAACGTGTGTATCGACACTTCTATTTGGAACCCGTGGATACAATATTTCACTTACTGAACACCCACAACTCTAGTCAAACTAGTTAATTTTTTCCTTATTTTCTGTAATTTTTAATAGTTATTTACTTATTTCTTCTTTACGTACATTTCCCGTTTATTCTAATTAATGAAAAATATTTTGGGTCACTGAAAAACACCGTTTTGCTTCAATTGCTTTCCCATGCGATCAAAATTTTTTGTTGTCTCTTTTCGCACCTGTAGCTCAGAAGTCTACCGAATGGAATTTTTGGCCGTGTTTGTAATGATCACTTCATTTTTATCTTATGAGAAGATTTTAGAGCATAATGGGATGTCATAAATCCAATTTTAAGAATATGTTTTGAAAGTTCGATGAAGATGATTAATTAAGTGTGAACAGATTTTCATGCGTTTAGATTTTTTCATTAATGTGATAACATTTTTATTTTCCATACTGAGACTATGTTACATAGAGTATGGAGCATCAACTGGTTTTTTTTTAATTTAGTAGCAGTATGGAATAAGCCATGCAGTTTACCCTCATTTGGCCTGAATTTAGTTGTAAAAAAATTGATGATAAAAAGCTATTCTACCTGTACCTATTTGTCAGTTTGAAAGTCAGACTTATATCCTCTGTGGAGTGGAAGTAGATGTAGGATAAAGCGTAGCTTTTATTGGTACCATTTTTCGGAATTCGTCTCCCTTTTTTGAGTTATTTCATCTAATGTTAAGTTTTTTTGCAAAAAAAAAATTCATATTCACGCGAAATTTGATTTTTTTCAGTTAATTTGATTATTCTTATTTTCTTAATTTCATTAGCTCTTGCCACTAGTCATTTTTCAACGTCTTTCATCTCTTCTGATTCTAAAAAATCATAGATTTTTTTCTCTTAGGCGGAATTCACTCAACCCAAAATTTTCTTTAAATCGTCAAATATTTCTATGCAACAAAACCACTGCTAAAGCACTATCAAGGCCTCTGATGTGTGTGAAGATATTCTCAAGCACGATCTGTATTTTAATGTGATAACATTTTTATTTTATACATGGAATGTTTTCGAATTCGAGGTTTCTTTATTTTCCTGAGGTGAGCTTAGCTAACAAACATTGAAACATTCTACAAAAATAATTTTTCTAATTTCCTTTTCCAAATACAATACTAATTAATTGCTTTCGATGTTCTCTAATTCTGTTTGTATTGCTAATGCCTTTATGACCATCATTCTCTCAATTAGAATAGTTTTATTTGATGTTGAATTAGTGAAGAGAAAACGTAGATTTTCCATAGATTTCCCATGAAATATCAAAATATCGACATTTTATCAATACATATATTGAAATAGTAGCAGAGAATTATCCCACTGCCATTTAATGTCAAATAATATGAAAATGTTATCACATTAATTGTAATCAGCTTCAGCCACTGATACTGACCTTTTTTTCCCCGAGAATTGGCAAAAGGAATGAAATTAAAACAAATGAACTGACAATTTGTTTTTCACATTAATACACGTAAAGTTCAACCGATGGAGAAAAAAAAAAAAAAAAAAAAAAATTTATTTGACTTTATCTTGGAACAAATGTACATTATTCATGAGAAAGCATGGACATATTCAGTAAGAATTCATTTAAATTGCATTCAGAACCTCAATTAGAAAATTATTTCACCTAATTTTACAATGTCAACTAATTAAGGGAAATTTGACAAAAATTTCAATAAAAATGATAACTGAGCAATAATGTGGTTTAATTTTGCTTTACAATAAGCAGAAAAATTATTTTTCAATTCTGAAAAACATTTTACGTAAAATATAAAATTTAAATTCTCCAGTTTTCATTCAATTTTGTAAAATTAATCAGAAATATAGCTACAGAAGCTCGCATTCTGGATCATAAATTGAAGTTGAAAAACATTCTAGATTGAGAAGAATTTTGATGCTCCAAATGGAACCCCAAAGAGTACATGCTTGAAGCTTACTTTCAAAACAGTAGAATGATTAATGAAACAACCTTAATAACGAGGGCCGATTAATTCAATGAAAGATGATTACAAGCATTATCAAATAAGTAGGTTCCATCAAACTTATTATTACTTACTTCATTTCATTTTATTAATCAAATAAAATTAAAAACGAAAGCAAATGAAAAATATTTACTTTGTCAAAAAACTTCAAACATTAACGAAAATAATCCAACTGTTAATAGTTCTGTGATGAAAAATATTTAATGAATAGAAAGGACAATGATTATTATTTGTTCGTAATAAAATTATAATCACTATTCAAAAACGTTTGAAAGAAAATATTTGAATACTTAGAGAAGTTAATTTATCTAGACGTTATTTTATCCAGTATGAAAAATAATCTTGAAGGAGCGAAGTATTTTATTTAATTTTTTTTAGGTAAGTAGTACCAAGTCCTGACATATTTACAAACACGTTGAAAAAGCGCAACTAAATTCAAATAATTAATTTAAAATTAATATATCTATCACAATTTTTTTTCTATCTCAAAATAATACATAATATTCAATACCATTAATAATAAATTAATAAGTTTTAGGAGGAAAAGATAATCAGGGAAAATAAAAGTTTAATAATTGAAGTACGTAACAAAGATCATATTGTTACTAATCATTGAAAATAGATTTTGGAGTCGACTTCAATTTAAGGCCGACGAAAACAAGATTGGGATATTCCGCTTCATAAGTCAAACAAGCTAGTTTGAACGCATCCGAGTCATTAGTTCCTTCAACGTTGACGCACCTCAGTTTCTTAAAACGATAAAAACAACCTAATGCAAAATGGTCAATCTTGTTGCAACCACTGATGTCGAGGTACTCAATAGTTGGCGCAATGCTACTAAAATGATCCAAATACCAATTATCTACGTGGGCGCAGTTTCGAAAACTAATCCACGACAAATACTTCAAATCTGCTAGGTTCGACATCGCTTCGTAAACAAAATTTCCAGAAGACAAATCTATTGCTTCTACTTTGTAATTCGGATCTTTCTCATTCGGTAATACCTCATATGATCGATTAACCTCACCTCTAATGAATTTATTTTCACCGACAAATTTAATACCGCCTCCTCTACACACAACGAAGTGAGCAGCAGCTAAATCGGGGCCAAGATGAAGAACTCGTTCAGGATTATACGACTGATCCTTGAGTTTCATCTTCGCAATTACGTTCTTTAACGTACCCGTCAACGTAACGGACTTAACATCATAGAATACACTGTTTTCGTTAATTAAACTTCGTTTGTATTTTGGATGAATTCCTTTTATTTTATACGGACCAATATTTCGGTATTCTAGCGGATCTGGATGCGAGTGTACATCTGGTTCATCTTCTGTGATAGTTTTATACGCATTTGGCTTGCGATTCTTCCCACCAAAGGCCATCCGAAGCTCTTCCAAACTTTGTTCTAAGTTTTTATACCTTTTACATTGATATAAAATAGCAAGACGACCATCTCGAAACCCAGATTTAAACTTAGTTAAAGAAAACATTTCTTTTAGTATGCCCGATCAATTGATTTTTACTAATGAGCTTCGAGGGATTACTATATAATCTTTTCCTCGTATTTCTTCAAATCAGTGTTCATTTGATCTAAATAGACAGTATTTGTTGCAGTCAGCCAATCACTTCTCGAATGACGAATATTCTTCTTACGACCTGAAATAAAAATAAATAATATAATTTCCATATTCTTCTGACTGTGACACAAAATTAGAAGAGCATTCTTTCGACTGATGAAAATTAAAGATACTGAAATGTTTCAAAACAAATTTAAACAATAACAACGAAATATGCGAATTTTATGCACAAAAAATATGAATAACATTCTTTCGGCAGATCAAAATTAGAGTTACTGAAATGTTTCAATTGATGAGAATAAGATTTATGTAAATTTTTAATAATACTAAAACTGCTGCAATTTTCATCTAAAAAGATTGACAATGAGCACGTAGACTGGTAATTTCTTGGTATTATACATGAATCCTAATATCGATAGAATGCACATTTTAGATGTCACGTCCACTTTTCAACAATTAATTCTTGAAAGGATATAATTTTCTTTTAGTAAAAATTAAATTATTGTTGAGTACATACATACATTTTATAAAGAAGGTCGAAAATGAAACTCATTCATTTTGATTTTTGGCCAAAATTGAATTTATTAATTTTAAGTTTTTGAAGATTGTGGAATACCTTACGTCGTGGAAAGTAAAACCAACAAAGAAGGTGTTCAACAGAACAATTTGCGTGTTTATGCCAATATACCAAAAAGGTATGAGGGAGCCAAGACCTCGGCAAACACTGGCGATTTTGTCTATGATTTTTTCGTCTTATATAGCCGGCTCCCTACACGCACACATACACACTTATGTAATATTTACATAAGTATAGTGTAGATAATTTATTCGTACTTTATGGTTGCTATGGCAACGGTAAAGTACGGAGAATGCATCTTCGTATCGGTTCGTGACATCGCCGAGATAATTATCTATCGATTCGTCACGGTCCGAGATTTGTAACTTGTCTATCTGCAAAAATAGACAAGTACAAACGAACATACATTTGTTGTTTGGTTTAACGTGCAAGGCACGAATAATTATCACCGAAGGTGATGACTGTCGTCGATAGGCCGAGCCTATTTCCTCATACGAGTGATGATCTAATCCCCACAGCTACTCCCCCCAGTTTTTGCGCCGTAAAAATGATTAATCGCATGCCTGGGGGATTAGAGGTTTTTATCGCTGTTTTTGCTCCCTCTCCCATTTGGCAAGGGCACTTCCGACAGCTGCCCCAACGCATTCGTATGATTGCATACGTTGGGCTTGTCGTTGGAGGAAGGTGTCCCTGCTTTTCTGTCCTTGTTGTCGTGGTGGTCTGTATTGGGGACGACGGTATGGATGATTGCGGACAGGAATGGAGGGGCGAGGATTAAAATATCCAGGGGTAGTCAGTAGTGGCGAGTTTGATTTTGCCGTGAACTGCTGAGTCCGGATGTGTTTTGGGGCCGGAGGAGGAATTGCTCGGAAAGCAGGGTCCTCATCGGCGAAAAGAAATTTGGCTCGCTCCCGCATCGTCGGTTTAGGGGTCGCCATTTTTGGGGTTGCCAGAAATGGTGACTCTTTGACGGGCGTTTTGGGAGGCGAGATCAGGGGTGGTAGTTCCTTCGTCATATGGCTGACGATCTTTTCTACCGGGGACAAGTCCGTTTCCATCAATAATTCCTCTTCGATTCGGGCCAAATCTTTTTCGTGTTCCGTCAGACATTGTTGTTGCATATTATCGATACGCTCAACGCTGTCCTTGGAACATGAAGGAATTTGTGGGTCGAAATCGGCGGGCAATTGTTGATGGTTTATAGACGACATATTACAAGAGAAAAAAGAAAGGAAAAATACAAAAGAAAGTTATATAAATTAGGAAAGCAAAGTTCGACAGTCGAGGCGACAGTAGAAAAAGCGAATGAGGACTTGGTGAGTTTTGATTTCGTCCGTTGTGTCAAAACGTTGTCTTTATTTGAGCGAGTACGTCCGTGGAGGGGATAGATGTAAAAATTCTCTATCGTTTGCAGCTTTTCCCGAAAAATTTTGTTCATTTTCTGCAAAGTTAGGCATGTTTGAACATTTTGAAGCTATAGGTAATTCGAGATGAATAGAAATTCATCTCCGCTTCTGACGTCATCAATAAGATGTATGTTTTTATTCTTTTTTGTATTGTTTGACAACAGATACACGTTGCGATGTTTTTGTTGTCATCGAGCGCACGTGGGTTTGTTGATACCTGTCGTTGTTTTATTGTTCACGCACTTTTCTTATCGAGGGATTCCACAGTCGTCGTTTTTAGCGGGTTTTTATTTGTTGTGTGTTATATTAATTTTTCGAAAGATTTTTATTTTCTTTGCGCTAGTCGCTCAGATCTTCGTTTTGGAAGCTGGTTTTTCGCTTTTTTACTTCCTAGGGGCCTGCCTCTTTTACGAGGGTTTATTGGATCCATAGGGTCGTATTTTATTGTGACAATGTCGTCTGAAAATTTTACTGTCTTTTTCTTTTTTGTTAATTTATTTGTTTCTTTTGGTGTTTCGACTGGTTCTTCCTGTACTATTTGTGTTTTAGTGATTTCGGAGGAATTGGTCTTTGTGTTTCCTTTTATTTTCCTTATTATTTTTCTGTCGTCTGTTACCAAATATGCAGGTTTCAATCTATCGATTGATATTGTTTTGTTTTCACCTGCTATGGATATCACAAAATTTTTGTTGTCACGTGATATCACTTTATAAGGACCGGCGTAGGGTTTTTCCAGTGAAGATCTTATTTTTTCGTCTCTGACAAATACATGTGAAGTAGTGGCCATATGTTTCGAGACATAGATCTTTGGCTGGCCATGGCGAGCTGCCTGTGTTAGGAATTTATTGGCATCAGTTCGTATGTTCTGAACTAAGATTTCGGGGCTAGTTTCTGTCGGATTTGTGAAAAAGTCCCCTGGTAGGCGTAGCTCTTCGCCGAACGCTAACTGCGCTGCAGAATGTCCTGTGTCTGATTGGAGAGCTGATCGTAGGCCTAAAAGGATGGTTGGAAGTACATCCACCCATCTTTTTGTGTCATGAGCCATTATTGAGGCTTTTAAAGCTCTGTGCCATCTCTCAACTTTTCCGTTTGCTTGAGGATGGTAAGCTGTGGTATGGTTATGTTGGATACCTAGCTTTTTTGATAACTCTTGGAAGAGTGAGCTTTCAAATTGGCGACCCTGGTCTGTTACTATGACTTCAGGTACGCCATATCGGGCAATCCAGTTTTCATATAGTTTGGCAGCTATAGTTGGTGCTGTCATTTCATATAATGGGATTGCCTCGGGCCATCGAGTTGCTCTGTCAATCATAGTGAGGAGGTATCTGTGTCCTTGTGAAGGGGGCAATGGGCCCACCAAATCAAAGTGGATTGTTTTGGACTGCTCTGTTTGTTTGAAAGATTTGAGTGGAGATCGAGTATGTCTTCCTACCTTGGACTCTTGGCAATTCAGGCAAGTGCGAGCCCAGTTGTTGCAGTCAGACTTGAGTCGAGGCCAGACAAATCTTGATGATACCAGATTAGCAGTACTTTTGGGGCCAGAGTGCGATAAATTGTGCACACTGTTAAATGCCAATTTGCGATATTTTTTCAGCAAGAATGGCCTATTCTTGCCTGTACTGATGTCGCATGTTAGTAAGATGTCAGTACCGGGAATTTTTCTTTGCCGCAATTTAAGAGATGTGTCTTCGTTCAACAGCAACTCTTGCAATTCTGCATCCTTAAGCTGTTCTTTAGCTATTTCAGCATAAGGTAATTGGGCAGGGGCCGAGATAGCTTCGATTCTACTGAGTGCATCAGCTGGAGTGTTGAGTTCTCCACTTATATACTGGATGTCAGTAGTTAGTTGACCTATGTAGTCTAACTGTCGTGCTCTTCTCGGTGATGCTGGCTCTGCTTTCTGCGTGAAGGCATGTGTTAGGGGTTTATGATCTGTATACACAGTAAAGCATCTACCCTCTAATTGGTGCCTGAAATGCTTCAGTGCAGCGAAGATTGCCAGCAATTCCCTATCGTAAGTACTGTAATTTTTCTCTGTTTTTGATAGCTTTCTAGAGAAGAAAGCGAGCAGGTATTTTTGGTCTTTTTCCTTTTGGTACAGTGTTGCACCAATTGCAAAGTCAGAGGCATCGGAAGCGACACATAGTGGTAGACTTTCGTCTGGGTGAGCCAAGAGGGCTGCATTAGCCAGTGAGTTTTTTATGTTCTCAAATGCTTTTTCAGCTTCTTCATTCCATTCGAGTGGAGTTTTATCTCTTTTCTTTGATGTTTTTATTAAAGCAAACAGCTTACTTTGTTCAGCTGCTGCGTTTTTCATGCAGCGTCTATAAAAATTTACCATCCCTAAGAAGCGTCTTAGTTCTGCTACGTTTGAGGGTTTTGGAAAATTTAATATTGGCTCGACCTTGGTCTTTAGAGGGGCTATACCTTCGGTTGAGACTTTGTAGCCGAGAAAGTCAATTTCGGTTTGTGCGTATAAGCTTTTTCCTACATTGATAGTAAGGCCGGCAGCGTGTATACGTTGTATAACGGCTCTCACATTTTTCTCGTGCTGTTGCTCACCGCCTTCTGAGCATATGCAAATGTCATCCAGATATGCATATGCAAACGGCAAATCCCGAAACAGTCCATTGATGAATCTTTGGAAAGTTTGAGCTGAATTGCGGAGTCCAAAAGGCATTCGAAGGTATTCGAATAGTCCAAAGGGCGTTATGAGTGCCGTTTTTGGAATGTCCTGTTCGGCCATTGGTATTTGGTGGAATGCCCAGTTTATATCTATTTTAGAGTACATCGTTTTACCCTTCATGTTTGCATTGAAGTCCATTATGTTTGGAACAGGGTAACGATCTGGAACTGTTTTGGCATTTAGGGCTCTGTAGTCACCAACAATTCGCCATTCTCCACTTGCTTTTTTAGTCATGTGGATTGGGGAACTCCATGAACTGTTTGAAGGTCTGCAAATACCTTCTTTTATTATTCGGTCATAGTATTCCTTGGCTGCTTTGAGCTTATCTGGCAGAAGCCGTCTTGCTCTAGCATGACATGGCGGCCCTTTTGTTTCTATATAATGAACTGTATCATGTTTATAGGTAGGGTGCCTGCGAATTGATGGTTGAGTGACTCCAGAATAGTCTGACAGGATCCGTAAGAATCGTTCGTCGACTTTACTACAACTGGAAATGGCTGTGTCCAGTTGAGACACTAGTGTTTTGCCTTCCACACAAAGTTTTGTTTCATTATCGATCAGTTTTCCATTTTTTAGATCAATGATTAGGCCGTAGTGTGCTAAGAAATCAGCACCCAGGATCGGGTTTGGAACGTCCGCAATTGTAAAAGACCAAGTCATGTCTCTTCGCAATCCAATGTCGACTTTGATCGTTTCAAGTCCGTATGCTGGAAGGTTTTGACCATTCACAGTACGGAGATAGTATTTCGGAGTGTGTATCTTATGTTTCTTATTTACTGGCAGTATGCTTAGGTCTGCGCCTGAGTCTATTAGATACTTTCTCCTACTTGTCCTGTCCTTTAGGAACAGGCGGCTTGAGTAATTTTCCGAGGGGTCTTCGGCCGCGTAGATGGCCCCTCGTGTTAGTTTGACGGATCAGATTTGTAAGTTTTGCCCCACCATTGGCATTTGTTGTTGCATTTGGTAGAGGCCTCGCCAAATCTATTATGGTAGAAGCAGTTCTTTTCATCCCATTTTCGAGAAGGAGAGTTGGATGATTTTTTGTTTTTTGGGGGAGTTGGACTCTGTCCCCTGCGAGAATTTCCGGTTCTTCTGTCTCTTGACCGGCTTTGTCTCTTTTTATCGGTTCTGCTTCTTGACCTGTTATTTCTCTGGTTATTATTTCTATTTTTATTGTTGTTATTTTGCACTTGTGAAGTGAGCTGGGCTATTTGTGCTCTCAGCTGTGCAATTTCTCCATTCTCTACTGATACTGCACTAATTGAAGGTGAATTCTTTGAATATTGTAGTGCGTTATCAGCGCTTTTGGCTAGGTAATCTAGGTCAGCGGATTCATTGATTATTGTTGATCCTACTGCTGCCAATGCCTGTACAACATGTTGAGGAAGTTGTTTACAGAATTGGTTTCTGATTACCGAAGGGGCTACTATGTGGTCAGCCTTTTTTCGCAATTTAGCCATGAAGATTGAGGGTTTGTCGTCCCCTATCTTCATTCCACCCATTATTTCGTCAATTATTTCATTTTTCGATTTCCCAAATACGTTTCTTACTTGTTTGCAGAACCATGCGTATTTATTGGTTTCTGCTGGAGGGCAATCCATGATATTCGGAATTCCTCTTATTATTTGTGGGGGCATGCCTCCACAAATATGTATATATCGTTGGTCGGCTTGTATATTCTCGGTTTTAAATCTTCCATCGAGAAGGGTCAGCCAGACATCGACTTCATTTGGGAGGAATTCTGGAATATCAATCCTCCGTCTATAGAATGCCGGATTCTGCTCTGTACGTGTGTTTAATAGCTGAATAACTTGGGCTATTATTTCGGGTGTTAGCACTTGCTATGAGGATCCGGTTGCTGACATTGTGGGTGGATTTTTGGTTGGTTGTGCCATTGAACCTTGTTGGCTAGTTGTCTCAAAAGTTCTAGATGGTTCTCCAAAAGTTGGGGCAGATCGTGTTTGCTGATCTGTTGGAGGAGTTGGTATGTTTCTACTCCTCAGAGATTTGGTGGACAATTCGTTTTGGTCAATTGTCACACCTAGACGTTCAAGTTCGGGACGTCTATTCCTCTTCTTATTTTCTGAGAGGTTGAGGTCTTCAAATTCTCTTTGGTGTGTCGAAGGTGGAGGAGTTGGTGGATGAGGCCAACTATGTCCTTCCAGGGTCTGCTGTTCTTCCTTCTGGTAATTTTACTCTAGAAGGGGGTATAAGTTCCCACTTAGCAGACACCTTCGAGAGCTCCTGGTGTCTTGTTGTAAAAATAAAATTTCTTAAAAAAAAATTTTATTTTTACTTTAATTAGAAAGCGAGTTACTCGCCAGCGCACCGCGCCACTTTAGTATAAGCGCACCGCGCCAAAAGACACCATGACGTGGCCAAAAAAATCACGTCGGGGTCACCACTGTGAAATACCTTACGTCGTGGAAAGTAAAACCAACAAAGAAGGTGTTCAACAGAACAATTTGCGTGTTTATGCCAATATACCAAAAAGGTATGAGGGAGCCAAGACCTCGGCAAACACTGGCAATTTTGTCTATGATTTTTTCGTCTTATATAGCCGGCTCCCTACACGCACACATACACACTTATGTAATATTTACATAAGTATGGTGTAGATAATTTATTCGTACTTTATGGTTGCTATGGCAACGGTAAAGTACGGAGAATGCATCTTCGTATCGGTTCGTGACATCGCCGAGATAATTATCTATCGATTCGTCACGGTCCGAGATTTGTAACTTGTCTATCTGCAAAAATAGACAAGTACAAACGAACATACATTTGTTGTTTGGTTTAACGTGCAAGGCACGAATAATTATCACCGAAGGTGATGACTGTCGTCGATAGGCCGAGCCTATTTCCTCATACGAGTGATGATCTAATCCCCACAAAGATTTAATAAGCTTTTTCATTATTGGTTTTAGACGACCTGCTCCATTCCCTTTCTGCTCTCTTGTAGAACAGTCCCTAAATTTAAAAAAAAAAATATTTTTCACTAATTTTACAGAGAATAATAGTAGTACTAATTTTAATTCCCACTGGATGATTAATTCCAGAACTGAAGCCAACTTGTAGGCAATATTTTCTTGCCACTGTAAACAATTTTAATAGAAAATTTGGCCTTGGGGAATATCCATATTTTGAAAAAAATACTGCAAATTCCTTCGAAAAATCAAAATAACGGAATAATAGAAATGCGATACTCTACATAACGATTTGATGAAAACGGGTTGTTTGTATGGCGATGTACAGCTGCATGCTTAACACATGTGGCCCCGCTGTTACTAAGGATTAGTTCAAATCTCAATCTGATCTATAGTTATCATACCTATTCAAAATAAAACCAATAAAACTAAAAATTTCAGGTTGCCACAAATATTTTACTAAAATTTTGTTAAAAGCATAATTTATTATATGGTGATACAAAAATTAATTTTAATAAGAATTAACAAAATGAAAGATGAATTTATAATAGGCTGATAATTGAAAACTTGAAAGAAACGAAGCTTAGTAGCTTTAGTAAATGCGTCAAAAAAAAAAAAATTACCATTCATTCAAGAAGACAAAATTTAAAATAAATCCTTATTGTTAAAAGATATAAGATACATGAGCAAAGTAAATTTTAAAACGAATACATAATTTAGAAATTATTAACTGAAACTTAAATTGATAAAACATGGAAAGAAAATGCACAAACATGAAACACATGCAATATAATCATATGAAGTACATCAACGAAATTTACGCGAAAGAAAAAAGTAATACTTTTATAATCGACAACAATAAATTAAAGAAATGAGTTGGCGAACGGAAATCAAATGCGGGATACGCCGATGATTAAAAATATTAGGATAAGGAACTGTCGTCAATGGACACATGACTAGATTTCAACGGAGTTTTGAATTATGTTAACATTGAGAATGTTTGAGAAATAATTCAAAATCTGGCGATATTTCAGGCACCATCTCAACATCCAAATCATTGTCATATCTGGATTCATTAGGTTCGTTTTATTTGGCCCACGATGTCGATATCGGGGTCAAATTTAAGTGGTGCTATTCTACTCTCGCGAGATGAATGCATCAACTGAATAGTGGAACTAACTCAAAAATAGCGGAATAGCTTGATGTCACCCTGATGTTATTTTTAACAAATAAAACAAAACTATTAATAAAGTCACTAAAGACTTCTCGAACTAATAAGTCTTCCCACTCTACCTCTTATTGAGAAAAAATCGACTATCTGTCAAATAATTACAAAAATCACCACGGCAGCACTTATTTACTTCGGATCCAATTAATGAGAAATGCATTCATTCTAATGGCGTACTATGGAAATTTATTTAATTTTATTACCTGGTAGCATTCACAACGAGTTTATCAGTTTTCATTTACAGTAATTGAAAAATCTAGCTGAGAGCAGATGAAAAAAACCTCATTGCTTACTGTGAGTTTCATCTTGTCGATTATTATCGAAAAATATGAATGGTACATTTTGGGATGGAAATCTTGATGGAGAAACCAAAGAGCTAGACTTAGGCAGTTAATTTATTGAACTTATGTCTCTGTCTCATCAACTCGAGAATCTGTACCAGTTCAAAATACCTATATACTGTATCCTGTATTGGTCTGCATATAATACATCCTAAACTTGCGTAGGTACTAGGTACTGTAGAAAGTGTTGTGTTCCATACCTCAAAAGAGGCAATGGAAAAACTTATTAGATTCGTCAATTTCAATTTATTTTTAATGAATTTTTTTGATTCGCAAAAAATTTGTAAATTTGTAAGTTGTCTGATGAGGTAATTAATTAATCAAACTAATTGATAATGTACATCACTAGCTTCACAGATTAAAAACAAAATGTAGAACTGGCTGAAGAAAAAGAAGATGAAGGAAAAGAAGAAGAAAAATAATAGTGATTTTAATAGGGTTTCTCGGATTTAGTCAAAAAACTATAAAAAAGAGGAAAGAAGTGGGTAGTCAGTCATACATATATGTCCATTTGTCTTTATTGTTGATTGAATACAAGGTATAGAAGACTAAAAAGGTGGGGCAATTTTTTCTATAGATGTTGTTTTTCCCTAAATATTGCTTTGAACTGTTTTCTTATTGAGCAGCATTTATTTTTCTGTTATGATCAACAATAAAAAAGCCTTCTCAAAAAATTGTGGTGGCAGCAAATAGAGGGTTAGATATAATTTTTGTTCTGTGAAAGTCTATTGGATCCAATAACAACACTGTAACCGAGTAGTCCAATCCATTTCTATTAGATCCATGTTCGGTGGAAAAAATTCAACATTGGTTAGTCAGTTTTGTTATGATAGTATACATAAACAATGATCTGTGTGCTGTATAAATCATAGCACATCATCCAAACAATAGAGGTTCTTAACAACCTGACTTAAAATGACTAGACACAGAGACTAAAAGTAGTAGAATAAAATATACATTATTAAAAAAAAAAATTTTAAAACACACTTTCATTTAAAATTGATTAATAAATGGAAAATAATTTTCATGTTTCCATGATGCTGAAGTTTGAAGAATTTTGTGAATGATAAAAATAAAAGTATGGGGTATTCAAAACAAATAACTAGTAAGTATGTATGTTATTGAATCATTTATTTCTTGATTTGGTACCCATCAATTCATCACTATTATAAGCTAATAATACTAGTTTAAGGTAAACTACCAATTTTGAATCAGTAGCAATTATAATTATGATTCAAAATTTTTAACCATATGCACAGTAGTTTTAAAAAGTGACAATAGGTGCGTATTAGTATGAACATTAAAGTAGAGGATATTCTGAACATTTCGATCTGTGCTAGCCAATTATACACCTTAGTCTGATTCTAGCTCATAAAGTAGACATCTCAAAAATGTTCAATTTTTCTGATGAATAATTTAAAGTTGTTCAAAAGTATGGTTATAAAATCAAGGTAATATGATCAATTATTTTATTTTTTAATTAGAATCGTTTATTAATTGTTCTTAGTATATATTTTTTTGTTTATAAATTCCTACTTCACTTGGGTCTCCTGTGATGGTATGATTTCAAGTGCTTAAAAAAAAACCTCTATTTTTACATTTACAACAGTAATTTCCTTTGTATTTTTCATAAGAGTACTTAATGAGTATTCTTGAACTTCCGTCCTATTTCAGCTTCGTGGCTTGAAAACAAAATTGACTCACAGTTGGTTTGATTCAAAATTGGTATTGAATTTTCTTTATATTTCTGATTATGAGTCAATAAGAATAATACCAATTGCGAGTCAACTCATAATTGGTAAAAAAAGTGAATTCTAAAATCATAATTGCTCGTAACTAAATGATATTACAAATGTGCGAATAGGCTAGAAGAAATGCATTCAAGTGTAGTACGATAATGTGTAAGATAATTTTGCTGTAAATCAACTGATCCACATTTGGTATGTCATATCAAATGCGGATCAAAACACTCAACTCTGAATACCCGTAGCTCAAATATGGATGGGGAGAAAGTTACTTTTAATGTTTTATCGGATAGACAAATATGCCTACTTTATAATAACACTAACATTTAGGTTCTATCAATTGTAGGAGATATTGTCTCCACAAGAAACTGACCCGTAAGTGGTAGTTTACCTTAATCAAAAATAGTATACATTTTGAAATATTTACCTGAGAGCCCCACCTTTTTAGTTACATTATTCACAAAATTCTTCAAATTTCAGCATCATGAAAACATTAAAAATTATTTTGTTTTTTAATCCATTTTAAATAAAAGTATGGTTTTTAAAAAAAAAATGTTTTTTCCTAAGAAACAATTTAAAGAGTATACAATAACGTACAAAGACGAGTATACCTGAGAAAATAGAACAGAAAGGAAAAAAAAATACTATTCAATTCATTTTTTGAAAAATATTTCAATAAATTGCATACAAAAACATCATTAAAAAATGAATACAAAAAAAAATAAATAAATAAATAAATACGCCTTTGTCAAAGAACATTCACAGTTTTCGTCTGGAATGCACACATTTTCTTCATACTATTTGAGTTAAGAAAAACAAAGATATAAAACTAAATTTGAAAAAATATGAAATTTCTTCAAGCTTTCGTGCACTATGTTTGTATGTGAGCAATTTGTTAACATCCAAACCAAAAGAAGAAATGATAATGGTCATTTAAAATACGCGTGGTCTGTGGGTGATATAATGGTCAGTTTACTCATACAAATCGAGAGATCAAATTTTTCAAATCAGATACAAATGTTGCCTCATCAGAGAACTGTCTCAACTCAGTTATAATATTTATTCAAAAAACACATTAAAAATTAAAAAATACTAAAAAAACCACAAGAAATTAAAACTTATTAAGTTTTGTGAGCACAGAACAAAGTTAATGGTGAGACTAATAATGGGCTTTCTGTCTCCTAGGTAAACCATACTTATTTCACCATATTTTGCATTTTTCAAAAGATTTTAGCTTATTTAGGTATATTTAAGTGTATTTTATAATTTATTTCATCATTTTAACTGGTTTTTAAAGAATTTGCTTTTGTTTTGAGCTGATTTATAAAATTGGTTGTTAACATGTAATTAAGATCAATTCTCTATAGCTGATACAAGTGATGTATCAGATGAAGATGATAATGAGCATATGCTTAGATTTTTATTTGATATTTTGCTATTTTTATTTTTTGCACGAATAATTTATAAATTTACAATTGATTCGAACTTTTTTTCACCTGTATGCTTATTTTTAAATGACAGTGAATAGTTTTATTCGAAAATTAACTTGGATGTGAATTCTATGCATTAAAACCTATAAAATGACACCCACATTGAATGAGCATACTCAGGCATATTTCGGTTGTATAGGGCATAGCATATTTATCTGTGAAAAAGAACATATAACATCGCTATATTTCTGATTTTATCATTTTTTTGACTATATAAATCCACTTTCCAGAAATGAATGCTTCATTAAATACAACTTCAAGAGAAGAAAGCTTCAACATTATAGTCAGTAATTCATGTAACAAAAATGAAATCAATAATCTTCAAGTTGCATCAAACTTCTTTTTACAGAGAAAATCTGTGTAAATTTTTTACCTATTGAATTCGGAAAGACCTTTTTTTTGATGAGGCATTTATTGGTTAAACATAGGATATAATTGAGAAAAATTTAGTTGGAACTAACAACTAACTGCGACTAATTAGTTCGGCGAAGACAGAAATTAGTTGTCAAATATTAGTTAGTTAGTTACTCAGTTAGTTCATTCCTCACGCAACAAATGTTCCACATTTAAATTAGTTTCATGAGCAAGTAGTCTTATGAATAAAAGTCACTTCTATAACACTATCATGTGACCATAGTTATAGATATATTCGGCTATGCATTCATTTCAGTCAAACTTTAAAATCATTTTTTTCTTTCTGGTTAACTAATAATTTCAAATTCTGACACAATATTATGTAAGTCAATGTAAATAAAATTATTGCTGCGTACCAGCATTGGATACTTTCTTGTAACCAATAAATAAATTTCACTGAGGGATTCTCCTTGAAAGATCGACTGTGGCGTTCGCGGCATTATATATAACTATGTAGACAAATAAACAAGATAGAAACATGATAATTATGTAACAGTCTTCAAATACATCTTCCTAATTCTCTCTAAAAAACATTTGGCTTTTTATTAGACATACCAAATTAAATAAGAGAATATAAGGAATAAAATGAGACTAAGAACAATAATTTTGAGCCCTCAGTAGAGATAAAAAATTGTATCAATTTTACTGTTTTTGGGCCTTTTTATTGGCTGATTGTTTGTTTGTCCATATGATTGAACTCTTTTTCCGAGGCGCCACCAATACTGTGACATCAAAAGTAAAATTTCCCATTCTTGTTGTCAACAAGTGATAACAAATACTTAGTTGTAGTCTTTGAGTATACATATACATAATGGAGGGCTGATTGCAGTAGTTCCATTCCTCAACCATAGAGCATTTCCAGGAATGAAATTACTTCAAGAAGTTTATCTACGTATATATAAACATATATAGATAATATAATAACGTGCAAAACAGAGTAATTTCATTCTTTAAAACGCTATCTATGTCTGATAGTAGACCTTTAGAAATGTTATAGGAATCACCCTCCGTTACATATATACTCAAAGGTTGTAATTACAACTAAAAACAAACTTTAATCATGACAATATTAACTTGTAGTTTGAAAAATATTTTCAACGCAAAGATTGTTAAAAACATGAAGCAAGGGAGCATTCTTTTCCTTCCTTCTTGAGTACAGGGAATTAGGAACTTCAAATAGGGAATTCTTGGGTCCGTCAAAGGGTATTCTTTTCAGCACTGGAATATTCAGCAGGTTGCTCGGGTGTTACAGCACCCCACCAAAATTTCCACAAAAAGTACCAGTTTCATAAATTTAATGAGAAATAAAATAACAGTCAAAAAACCATATAAACAAATTTCGATCCTTCCTTCCTGAAACTTTTTTCCAATACACCACCACTGTTCGAATGTTCAGTAACTGAAAAACGGAGAAAAATCCTGGATGAAAAATGAAGATCTGCCAACTTAGTATTTTACAGAATACCAGCAGCCATTCTAACAGGCAGTTCCACCCCAACTGGATAATTCCAAAAATTAGTTTATTCACGTGAGACAGTTCCCAACTTATGCAATTGTTGAGATTCCTATAATTAAAAAACGTTGTTTCTGTAATAGGCTTAGTATTTTTTACGAATGTGACTTTTGGCAGCTTCAAATTTTCTTAAAAAAAAAAAAAAAAAAATTGGCAAGTCCGAGGTGCGATTTATTTTAGTTTATGATCAGCAACTTGGGTGATGGGCTCGAGAATTTTTGATTTCCACTCTCAGAAAGGAATTCCCTTTGTGCGGCTCGGTTCACACTCTAAAAATTCTCAGGATTTCCAATGTTATTTTTACTCTTTTATGGATGAATGAAGAAGGCTGAGCTAAGCAGGTCATTGATTGACATTTGACAACAATCGACACACGTACCAAGACACCAATGCATTCTATCAGTGAGTAAATGTTCTCTTATGCAATGCATCAGAACCAAGAGTCTCAGGCATCTAGCCACCAACGTTTGAAATGGATGCCCAACATAAAACTTTTGAGAAAATACCGCATTGTATAAATTTTGATTGTTAATTGTTATTCGACAATCACAACCAAACTATTCGTTGTTAGTTCTTAAACCAATGCAGTTGTAGAACATTATTGTATCCACAACTAACAACCAAATTTGAAAAAAATAGTTCTAACTAATTTAGCAACTAATTAATTGTAAACTTGTGGCTGCGGAAGTTTAGTTGCATCTACAACTATTTAGTGGTAAATGGTGAGGTAGTTAACTGAAAAGTTAGTCGACTTTCTGCAACATTGTATTCAGAGTATGGAGTAGTTCGAGTCAATCGAGTAGTGCTTTTATTCTAGTGAAACTTCTTTTCATAAGTCAATTTTCCAGTAAGAAGCTGAAATATGTTTTACTATCTTCTTATATGAATTCACCTTTCGCGTGGGATACTTATCCTACAACAAAGTAGGTACCTTCGTTCAGTAAAGTTTAATAAAGGTATTCAATAAAAGCAACGCTTCAGTATTAAGGACCAAGAATAATAAATTACAACATACAAAAATGAACCATTTTGTAAATGTAGAATTTCAGAAGTAAAATCGGACAATTCAGATCGATTAAAATTCGTACGGGAAGTTTCAGAAAAAAGAGCGCATGTCTTCTATTAAACACAATCCAAACAACTCGAACTGGGACTTCAACTTTTAAAATTGGTTTAATATTTGCGACTGCAACACTTTACATATTATTGGGTGTCGACTTTAAAATAGATCAAATAGCTAGGTGCAAAATATCGATATTTTTTCCAACTGATACGTACGATATTTCTGATCGATACAATAAAACCCCCTTAAATATGTTCACGCATAATACGTTGTGTCTTGGTACTTTCATTTGCAATTTAAAACTGAGTAAAACATCTCTGGGTGAAATGTTTTACTTAACTTTGAACCAATGGCTACAAAATTTGAAACCAATATTCATTATGACTTGATGTCAATTTTGGTGATGATCAGGTAGATGGTACTTCCCATAACACTATTTCTGTTTTTAACTTAGCTATAAAATGCATAATTCTGGACCAATAGAAAGGAATTTGGAATAAATATTTAACATGATCTTTTCTACCGTGTTCTAATTTTGGCATGGATTGGCAGGATGGTACTCACAGTGCAAGTCTTTTGGATGTTGTTTTTGGCTATAAAATGCTTGATTTTGAACTGACCCTGCGGCACTGAAAATTCATTCTCCCAACCATAAAATTATTTTTTCCATTCTAATTAACACTTTTCATTCATTTACAAATTACAATTACAAAATTTGGCAACACTGAAAAAAAAACTGGTGTCAGTGCCTATGCTACATATACAACACTAAAGACCTACAGATATGAGTCCAGAAATACGCCATTTTGTATCCAATAGCTCGTAAGTGAATTAATTGATATGTATTTTTAATTTCATAAATTTTAATAGTTTGAGCTTTTTTACTAATATTATAGAGCATTTTCATTGTTTCATTTGAAATCTACTTTCACCTAACAGATTTAAGGGCAAAAGAAACAAGCCTCTTGTCATACACAATTTTAAAGGAACAAAATATGCAAACAAAGTTATCGAATGCAACTGCAAGAGAACCATTGCTTGTAGAAACCTAAAACATTGGTGAAACATTAAGATATGTTTGCTGAAGGTTCTATGAAAATTTCAATGAAATTGTACCATTGTTTATTGAGATATAGCTGAAGTTCTGAAAGGACTATGTGAAACCAATTGCGGATACAAAATGGCGTATTGCCACACTTGAATCTATAGGGCTCTACACAGCACTACATACAATTAAAATCAACATCACCCATCGTAGTTAATCATAGCATACTGTCCAGTGTTGCCAAATGAGAGGATTTTTGTGGACTTATAAATTTGTGCGGATTTTGGACCAAAATTTTATCACTCAACTTCAAATAGGAGAGGGTAACGCTGTTTTCTACATATGATACCATTAGCCATTACCCATTATTAAAAATCCGAAAACAAGATCATGAGAGCAGTCATGATATTCATGAATTTCTAAAGGTTAGGAAGTAAATAAAGCTCACCCAAAAGAATGATGGATAAATTTTATTAAAGTCTAACTGCATGCTTCATAATAAGATGATATGAACTTCATTATTGTATTTTTCTGGCAAAAATCTTTCATCTGATACCTACATTAAAGGTGTGTGGATTTGTGCAGATTTATTTTAAACGTGAGGATTTTTGGAGATTTTGATCTGGCAACACTGCAATGGAATGAATCCCTTTATGATATGAGGGGTTTATCATTGATAAATTAATAAAGATTGTTTCTGAATGTGTTAATGTGTTATGCAAGTGATACATTTGTGCGCTGCACTACCTGTAATAAAGATCTAGCTACTCACTTGACTTCAGTAAAACATCATGAAACAAGGTCTGATCATAAGAAAAACTCAACTCAAATTCAGTCGATGAGGAAACTGCATGAGTTCCAATCTCTGCCCAATCGACAAAAAGTTAAAGAAAATAAAATCAAATTAGTATTATTCCTAATTGAACACGACATACCCATTGCAGTTTCAGATCATTTTGTCGATTTGATTAAAACTTTTGATCTTAAATTATTTATTCTTCAATAGACGTCTGGTTCTCGAACAAAATATACTGCTATTATGAATAATATAATTCCAATTGGGGAATCTGAACAAATAATTTCGGTATTACGACATTGTGAATTTTCACTACTGATTGATGAAAGTACAGATCACACATGCATCAAACACCTTGTTATGGTTGTTAGGTAAGTTTGACTATTATTTAATACATTTTATCATAATTATTTTTTAATTTAGAATGGAATCTTTTTTGTTCAGATATATTTATCCAGATACTGACGTAGTAGTCGATAGTCTCTTAGCATTATTGAATCTTCCAAATAGCTAACATGATACAATATTTTATGCAATTGACAAGTTTTTCGAGGACAATTCTATTCCATATGCTGAGAACTTAATTGGTTTTGTTAGTGCCGGAGCCAATACTATGATGGGAAAACAATTCTGTTCAAAGTTTGCTAAAAATGAAAATACCAAAGTTGTTCATTATGAAATGTACTTGTCATTCTTTAGCACTATGTGCATCAAAACAACCAAAGTTCTTCCAAAACATTTAGAATCTCTATTAAGGGATAGTTTCACTTATTTAAAATATATTTCAAAACAACAAAAAAGTTTTAATAATGTTACTAAGTTGCTTGTTATTCCAAATTTAAAAATTTTGAAGTTTTTGAATGCACGATGGCTTTCAATGAAGGACTGTGTTTCACGGATCATACAGTTGTATCCTGCATTAATTCAGTTTTTTGCTGAAGAAAACACTAAAGAAAGCAAATCAATTATTGTATTATTGAAAAACCCATTTATAATTTTATATTTCCGTAATAAGCTGTTCCAGGCTGAAAAAACATGTATTGAAAAGTGAATTGAGTGCCCTTTATACTTTTGTTCTGCAATGCTTTGTTGAAGAAAGGTAACATTTTGAAATCGATCATGTTTTTGAGATTACTTTGTTATTAATACTAATTCATTTTCTTCTTATGTACTCAGATATATTCAAGCTATACCAATTGCACACATTAATTATATAGAATCAACTTTTCAAGTTCCTCTCGATAAAATTGATATAGGTTCAAAAGTCAATGCAGAAATTCGAAACATTCAATCTTATAATGAAATGAAGCAATTTAGAGAAAATAGTTTGAATTTTTACTTTAAACTGGCAGATGAAATTCAAATGAGGTCTCCTCTTTTGAATTCTCAAATAGATATGCTTCAATTCTGTGGATTTATTGACCCCAAAATATTTCATCAATCCAAAGTATTGCACCAGTTATTGACTTTTTTGGATTAGATGTTGTCACCATTGATAATGAATAGAGGCTTTTTCATACACATTATATGAATTTAACAAATTTTGAAAACTTTTGAAAAAAAGTTGATAAAGAACTGTATCTAAATGTAATTAATTTAAGAAATATGATTCGAATATTACCGCACTGAGCGTCAGTTCAGTTTGGTGACCATAATAAAACTAAGACTAGAAACAGATTGGAAACAACTACCTTAACCTCTATCTTGAAAGGTAAAAGTTTTTTATCAAGAAATGAAGCTTCTTGTTTTAATTGCAAAGTACCTGCTTCTATGGTCCAGTGATTTAATTCTAATATCCAAGCCATATGCCTTATATTTTGCTTGAGTTTAATTTTTTTTTTTCAATTTAATACGTATTCATTTTCATTTGAATTCATCTTGCACTGCACTCTTAATATTGCATTTATTGGGTTTACTTCTAAATGCCTTTTATTTTGCTTGAATTTAATTTTTTTTTCAATTTAATACATATTCATTTTCATTTGAATTCATCTTGCACTGCACTCTTAATATTGCATTTATTTGGTTTACTTCTAAATGCCTTATATTTTGCTTGAATTTAATTTTTTTTTCAATTTAATACATATTCATTTTCATTTGAATTCATCTTGCACTGTTAATATTGCATTTATTCGCTTAGCCTTGATTTGACAACTTTTGAAATACCTATTATGTTATAATTAAAAACATTAAAATGCTTCAATTTGGAATGTTATATTTTAAACAATAATTAATATTGTTTTGTTCTTTTGTAACAGAATGAATCATCATTTATCACAGCTCACAACACAGTCCATCACTGTCTTATCTTACTGAACAATCTCAGCATAGTCAGCATCATCTATAAATACTAAAATTGGAATTTAGATTCCAAAGTCGTCAACAAAATATTTAATCGTGCTTTGAATTTGAATTGCACAAGGTTCACGAAAATATAATTGATTGGCTGTTCCATTGTATAAAAATATCATAAAAAAATCAAGTGTTAATCAATTAGACGTAAAAAAAAAAGCAGTAGAGAAGGCATAAAGTGAGAAATAAAGGAAAATTGTCAAAAAATTAGGCGTGTGGATTTGTGTGGAATTTTGAAGGGGCAAAAATAACGAAAAATCAACAAAAGAGGGAATTATTGCTTTACAAATCTGGCAACCCTGGTCTTATCTATACAACTTTGGTCGGAAGTCTCAACGTGCACCGCTCGGAAGAATCCTTGCCTATGCCTCGTATGGTGCTTCGGTGAATTTGTGAAAAGATTTTCACTCACGAACAAGGCATGCGTTCTACCTCAGCATACATCGTTCAGATACGTGCAGAGTTGTATACGCGGCTAGATAGAATTAACGTTTTTAAGTCCACGCGGATTTTTCCGCTGATTGTGAAACAGCCCTTACGCCGAAATTGACCCCACGTACAGTAATCAGCTGTAACTGTACTCAAATTTGGTTGTAAAATGTAAATTCAATTATACAAATCAACGTAATTACGTTAGTACAAAACTCAAGCCAAAATTCTAACCATATTACAGTATCATTAACGTAAACGTAATTAACTGCTACCGATAATACGCAGCGATATTATACAAATAACTCGGTACTCACCTTCGATTATTTCCTGCCAATTCACGCGATGATAAAACGAAATTTTGTGAAGCGACTTTGATCACGTTTTTCGATGAGCATTAAATACCATCCATTTCCGCAGCTACGATCGTCGGATAATTGAATTGAAATTCGCACGAAGACAAAAATTGTTAAGAAGTTTCACAAATCTAACTTCGAATATGAAATATAACAAACAACATTTATCGATCAAGATTCATTACATTTCTACATTTCTTCTATATGACTTTCATTCAAATTAATGCGAGTGATTTGCACAATAAAGATAAAACAGAAATGATAAATTATTTTCAGTACTTCCACCATAGATAAATTAAAACTGAAAAGACTTTCACATTTCACAGAATAAGAAATTCAGACGAGTCACAAGAAGTTTGTTTTATTTGCCACACTGGGTGGAACCAAGAGGTTCTGTGGGAATAATAGCAAATTATTTTATACGTTGACTTATTATTCTCGCACATCACATGTTGTGGCAACACTGTTTTTGTTGTTATTATTAATCTGTGATATTTGTGTTTGTAACTCAACTGTGATTATATGTTTTGTATGCCTTCTCGTCGCTCATCAACCTTCGTAACATCAACATGTCCGCTACTATTATGTGGAATAAAATTTGTGAAATAGTGAATATTTAGTCTTTTTATTTATGTGTTCGTAATGTGTGTTTCTAGTCGTCGTTCAATCTTTTCATCAGTGTAGGTTTTGTCATTGCTTTTCGTGTAGTTTGATCCGTTGGCAGTTCGTATTTTCTCACAGGTTATGGGCCCAGTTACCTGGATGTCAACGTGGTCGCCATTGTTCTGAGTCTTCAAAGTTGTGCTGTCGAATTCTGCTCGCCACTCCCAAGTAGTACCATGCTTCTTAATTCATTTTTCATTGTTTGATATGTTCGCTTCTCGATGTTCCTGTGATCTCGTTCGTGTTGAATCGTTGGTCGGCGTATCTGATAGTTGCTGAAATTGCTGTTTTGCGGTGCAACTGATCGTCGTAACCTGTAAACGAGATGGACGCGAGAAAGAAGAATTCGATTGAGCCGTTCAATGGGCAGAATGGTCGAACATGGAAGTTCAGAATGGAGCTACTGCTGGCAAAGGAGTCACTAAGTAATATAATTGTTGATTCTTTGCCTACTGTTCGTAATAGGGGAGATGCCTGGTCCAAGGAGAACGCGAAGGCGATGTTCCTGATAGCCAACAACGTGACGGATGAATATTTGGAGATGCTTCAGACGTACACTACGGCGAAGGAGATGTTCAACGTGCTCACGAACCTGATTGACAACAAAAACGACCAAACACTCATGGATTTACGAGGTGAATTGTACACAAAACGGTATGTTTCTGGTTCTGATTTGCAGAAGTATCTGCTTGATTATCGTGCCCGTTGTAGACGATTAACCGAATTGGGAGACCTGACAACCACAAGGCAATTTGTATTGGTATTGCTGCGATCGCTGCCTGCAGAGTTTTGTCCGATCAAAGTGGTGATAGAGGATGCAGAAGTCGTCACCTGGGATGCTGTGTTTATGAAGATAAACAACTTCCAGCGTGAGCTATCATCTGATAGTAAGTCGACAGTGAGAGGTAACTCTCTGAATTCTGCATCTCAAAAACCTTCATCAGTGGCTGTCACTGGTGAGGAGAATGTGTTTTTCGGTAATCACTACAGTATTGGACGAAATTCAGGTAATAATAATAATAATAATAATAACAATAATAATCGTTTTAATCATGGTAGGTCCCAGAATCGAAATAATAATCGTGGTTTCAATCGAGGCAGAAATAATAATCATAATAATAATAATTTTTATAACTCATCTTCCAATAATGAAGGTCGAAATAGTAATAATAATCACAATTTTAACTCACAAAGCAATAATAATAATAGTTTTAATGGAAATGGTCGTAGTTCTGGTGCTGACAATGGACATTCAAATATTAAATGTCATTTTTGTAATAAGATTGGACATATAGCACGAAATTGCTATGCTAAAAATCGAAATAATAATAATAATGACTCTTGTAATAGTAATAGTAATAACGGAAATCGTTCTAATGACCATGTTTCCAATAATAATAATAATAATAGAATTTCTGCACAGATGTGCAATGAAAATTTTAATGATAATGATGATTGCTCAAATGCGGGTTATAGTTTCACATTAAATAATAGTAATAATAATAAAATTGATGAGTTCTGTAATGCAAAGGGAGATGTAAATTTGATGCCTCGAACCACATTCGTAGTAGACAGTGGATGCACAATTCACATAATTAACGATATAGACTTATTCAGTGACTACATTGATTTAATTAAACCACATAGTATCTGTGTTGCGAAGAAAGGAGTTTCTTTGTCCGTTACATCTGTTGGTACAGTAAAATTGAAATTATTAAATGGAATAGTAATTGAATTAAAAAATGTTAGATATGCTCGGAAGCTGCCGCAGAATCTGCTGTCAGTGAAACGAATGAGCAGGTCGGGTTTTGATACCCTGTTTAAAGAGGAATCTGTCGATATCATCCAACGCTGCAGTGGAAAAATAGTGACCACTGGTGTTAGCGTAAATTCAGATCTTTACACCATTGATTTTTTAAAAATGACTAGTCAATCGTGTAATCTGACATTGGAGGATGAGTCGAGCCCACTGACTGTGTGGCATAGGCGACTTGCTCATCTGAACGTGAACGATGTTAAGTTGTTGTCAAACAGAGGTTTAATACCGAACGTTGACTCCAACTGCAGATTGCTGTGTGAGCCCTGTGTGATGGGGAAACAGAGCCGAAAACCGTTCTTGAGGCATGAACGAAAAACTAGTAAGCCTCTGGAATTGGTACATACTGATCTCTGTGGTCCTATAAATCCTCCTGCATATAAAGGAGCGAAATACTTTATGACATTTATAGATGACTATTCAAATTTTTGTTGTGTGTACCTGTTGACAAGTAAGACGGAAGCCTTTTCAAAATTTAAAGAATATCACGAGATGGTCTCGAATAAATTTGGCTATAACGTAAAGAGACTTCGTTGTGATCGCGGCACAGAATACTTAAACACTACCTTCCAGTCATATTGTACTGAGAAAGGAATTGTGGTTGAACCTACGGTTGGTGGCTGTCCACAGCAAAATGGAAAAGCTGAAAGGATGAACAGGACGCTATGTGAAAGGGCAAGGACACTGTTATTCGAGAGTGGTCTTGGTAAGATATTTTGGTCGGAAGCCATATTGTGCTCCGCCTATATCGTGAACAGATGCCCCACAAACAAGGATTTTGTTCCGTATGAAAGGTGGTTTAATGAAAAATTTGACTATAAAAAATTTAAAACGTTTGGATGCAACGCATATATGTTGTCATTCAAACATGACTCTAATAAGTTTAAAAATAAAAGTGGAAAGTTGATAATGGTAGGATATTCTCCATGTGGTTACAGATTGTTGGATGTAAATGCTAAGGAGATACGTCTGTCGCGAGATGTTGAGTTCTTCGAAAATAAAATAGATAATAATAATATAAATAAATATACTAAAGATGATGATATTTTCACAGAAGTCACGGAATCAAACTTAGAAAATATTGAAGTTGATGGTGACTTGAATTTAGATTGTCTTCCACAGGAAACGACTGAACGTGATGAAGTAGCGAGCAATATATATCTTGCTGAGGATGGCGTCCCTTTGACGTTTGAGGAGGCGAATGCTGCACCGGACAGTCTGATGTGGAAGGATGCTATTTCTTCGGAAATAAGTGCCCTGAATTCCAATCAGACTTGGCGGGTGACCAAACGTCCAAAGGAAGCCCCCACCATCACGTGTCGGTGGATTTTTAATAAAAAATATGATATTAATAATGATGTGTTATATAAAGCTAGATTAGTTGCCAGAGGATGCCAACAGAAGAAGGGCTTCAATTTTAATGAAGTGTATGCGCCAGTGGCGAAACTTTCGACTGTCAGGACCCTCTTGGCTGTTAGCAATAAATTAAAATTTCACATAGAACAAATTGATATATGTAGTGCCTTCCTGAATGGAATTCTTTCGGAAGATGTGTATCTTGAGATACCCTAAGGGATAGAAACTAAAATTGATAGGCATAATAATGTTTTAAAATTGAATAGATCTATCTATGGTCTTAAGCAGTCGCCCAAGGTATGGAACAAGTTGTTCAACGAGTTCCTTGTTGCTCTTGGCTTTGTGCAGAGTACGGCGGATGACTGCTTATATATATATAAAAATAAAAGTGATGGGACTGTAGTCTTTTTACTCACATATGTTGACGATGTCCTGATTAGCTCAAATAACAAAACACAAATCACATTTTTTAAAAATGAAATAAATAAAAGGTTTAAGTGTAAGGATCTGGGAAAGGTCAAGAAATATTTAGGTTTGAATATCAATCATAATCGTGAAGATGGCGTACTGGAAATTGAGCAGAGGGGTCTCATTGAGTCTGTTGCTAGGCGTTTTAGCGTTGATAACTGCGCACCGACCTACACACCCATTGACCCCAAACTCCAATTGGACAGGGATCTCAATGCGTGTGATAGCGTACTCAACAACAACTATCAACAGCTCGTGGGATGCCTGATGTATCTGATGCTAGGATCACGGCCCGATATTTGCTTTGCAATATCTTATTTTAGCCAATTCTCCAGTTATGCCACTGACGAACATTATAAATACTTATTGAGAGTACTTAAATATTTAGTTACCACAAAAGATAAAAAATTAATATTTTCTAATGAACATGATAATAACGGCAATATTTTAGAAACTTTTTCTGATGCCGATTGGGGTAACTGTATCACCACAAGACGGTCTATCTCTGGTTACTGTGTCTTTGTTTATGGATCACTGGTGTCCTGGTCTAGCAAAAAGCAACCAACTGTAGCACTATCTAGCACTGAGAGTGAGTTAATTGCAATATGCGATGCTACCACTGAGTCGATCTGGTTGAAGTATCTGTTAAGTGACTTTTGCATTCAGATTAATAACAGAGCTGTGATTTATGAAGATAACCAGAGTTGTCTGGCTCTTCTGCACTCTGGAAAGTGGAATACTCGCAGATCCAAACATATAGACGTAAAGTACCGTTTTGTGTGCAATCACGTAGATATAGATTTTAAGTATTCGTACGTACCGACTTCGCGACAGTTGGGGGATGTTTTCACGAAGGGCTGCCCGAAGCCCAAATTTGATATGTTTTGTAAACTGTTAAAATTAATGTAACTTTTTGTATATGTTTACCATTTGTGTTGATATTTTTTGTCTGTTGTAAATTTGTTGTGTTATTGTTGACCTTTGTCATTTTTTGTTTTAATGACTTTATAAATTTAGAAAATTTGTTTAATAGTATTTTTTGACTTTATCGTATAAATATAATTTGAGGAGGCGTGTGGGAATAATAGCAAATTATTTTATACGTTGACTTATTATTCTCGCACATCACATGTTGTGGCAACACTGTTTTTGTTGTTATTATTAATCTGTGATATTTGTGTTTGTAACTCAACTGTGATTATATGTTTTGTATGCCTTCTCGTCGCTCATCAACCTTCGTAACATCAACATGTCCGCTACTATTATGTGGAATAAAATTCGTGAAATAGTGAATATTTAGTCTTTTTATTTATGTGTTCGTAATGTGTGTTTCTAGTCGTCGTTCAATCTTTTCATCAGTGTAGGTTTTGTCGTTGCTTTTCGTGTAGTTCGATCCGTTGGCAGTTCGTATTTTCTCACAGGTTCTATTCCGCTCTTGCAAGAAGAATGAACACAGTGCTGCCAGATTAGTTGCCTATAAAATCAATAGATTTTTTCAAACAGGAGAAAAAAAATTCAGTAGATTTCAAAAAAATTTCTAGACTTGTAATTTTGTAAATTAGAGAACTAGCAATGTTTCCAATGCCCAAATTTTTTTCCCTGTTTTTCTCATATTTCCACTGCATATTTCTTACTCATGTTTGCAAGCATTTGTGGATTGTGCTGTATATTGTACCTCTTTACTTCTCTTTTTCAAATCACACTACTTCCTAATTTAGATTATTTTTTTAGATCAACCTTCCTCTCAGTCTCACTCCAATTCACGTTAATATTAATACATACTGTGTATTTTTATCTTTTTTAGCCCAATATTTTGATCACTTTGAAATCAGGGTCTGCTATTTCAATTACTCTGGATGCTTCTTCATTTTCATTACCTTCATAAAATCAAACCATGATATTTTTTGTTCAAAATATTCAAAATATATAAATAAAAAGATTTCTCCAAACTCCAAAGAATAGCACCCATTATTAAATTAAATTAATGGTATTATTCTGATGAATTTTTTCAATTTTGAAAACAAGTATTCCATTTACACAGAGTTCAGCATTATCAATAGTCCACGTTTGTGACTTCCTCAACACAGACATTCACAGTACCTAGTACCTATTTCAATTTTCAAATTTCAATTTCCCTCTATCTATCTGTTACTATAAATTAATAAGAATGATTGTTGATTAAATGATTTTAATAAAAATGATATCAAATAAAGTTTGTTGTCAATTTGTCGTACATATTATTACAAGTACCCGTACCCAATACCTAGTCCAACATTCAGTTATCAATTATCACTTTAGTAATTTAACTCGTAAGAGTAATTAATTTCGGTGCTATTCAAAAAAAATATCTGATCTCACTTCTCATAGTTTTTACCATTCATTACTAGAAAATTTTTAAAAATTTCGTATATTCTAAGAAAATTCAGTAGATTGGTAAAATTCCGTAGAAAAAACAGTATTTTATTTTTTAGAAGTGAAATTCCGTAGTTATACTGACAATGCCATAGGTCTGGCAGCACTGAATGAACAAATTTGTTGAGACATACCAACTCACTCCACGACACCCTTTTGGACCATCATCATAAGTTATATGGTTACAACAATGTAATTCTATTTGCGTTAATCTTTAGGCAACACTGGTTTTACATTAAGTGATGTAACAACTCACATAAACTTCACTTAAAAATGACTTTTGGCACAATTTTGTATTTAAGAGTATGGTAACATTTTATTTTTACATTGAAACTCTTATAAGAAATACAATGTTCCCACATTCTTAAGTACAAAATTGTAAAAAAAAATTTTTAAAGTGAAATTTAAGTGAAGAAATTCTGTTCAGATTGAGTGGTTCATGTGATAAGGATTCAATCTAGTTGGGGATTAGGGTAATTTCAGCAATATATCAATTTTCAAACGAATAATTAAGCTGAAATTTTCACAAAATCTACAACAAACATACATAAATATGTCTTGAAAATTTCAGCTCTCTGAAAATAACGGTTATCTTGTTATTACGTTCGATAACTCAGATTGAATGGAATTTAGTTAGGATTCATAGGTATCCAAAATTATATATTTCTCTCAAATTTATGAAAATTAAAAACAGATAAATGTTCCATTGTATATTTATTTGCGTCCTCTTCAATTTTTTTCCATAAAAAAAATTCAAAAATGTAGTTATAAGGGTAAAAAAAAAAATCTAATCATACACATATATAGGTATACAGACATCTTTCATATGGAGAAGAAAAAAGACAAGTCCCAAACCACAGTTAATCGAAGTAAGTTACAAACGAGTCAGTTGATATGATGGTGTTAAAAAGTAATATATGTGATAAGGAATTGACAAAAAAGGATGAAAATAAATGTTGTTGATTGGGAATTCTGGATAATACATGACAATGCAGCAAGCTTATTCAATTTGAGTGTCAATTTTGGTTTAGCCACTAGTAGTGGTGAGCCAGTGTAGTGAGAGTGTAGAACAATATTTCCCAAACCATATCCATAATTTTTTCTCCCAGATCAAAAATTAAGGGAGTGATAGGTTACATTTCTCACTTCTATTGTTGGTCTCAAAACAAACCTACGACACCATATACTAGATCGACTGCACATACTAATAAAATGTTGAGGGCAACCAAATGAAATGTCCATTCCATTCAAAAGCTCCTTCCCTAATCAAACTGTACTTTTCACAGAATTCACCTACGAATATTAAAAAGGAATAAATGACACTATTTAATTTTAAAAATAATTTTATTTTGTAAAATGACAATGCAAATCCCTCCAAATTATTTAATCAATTGACGTATAATATTTAATAAATCCTAAAAAAAGGAACTTTTGAATGAAATGTACACCTTCATGGTGTCTCTATATAAGCCAATGTTAATTTTATCAGTATGCCCAGTCCATTATGTATATGGTTGAAGAAACAAACTGGTTAATTTTTTCCATTTATTTACTGATTGTTATTTCCTTTATTTTGGTTTCAAGCAAAAATATATAGAGTATTCACTCCTGACGTCAGTTTTCAAAAACTGAACAGTTTTAAGGTGAATAACTATGCAAAATAGTATTTTCGCATTGTGTTGAATAGACAGACACACGAAATTGAGGCGGTAACTCTGTAAGTGTGTGCGGAAAGAAAAAATGAATTTGAATTCTCTATAGTCTCCATTTCCAAAAAATTTGGTTTCCCTTTCGTTTCTCATCCCTATCAAAATCAGTCAAAAAGTAACAAAAAAACCTGGAAAAATGCATATAAAGTATATAAGGTACCTTACATACGTTAATGATCATTTATATACTAGTGAAGCACCTCAATCTTGAATTGTTGGTATGTCCTCGATATAAAACTTAAATCACATATTTTTGGGAGCTGTGTTGATAATTTGTAAATGAACCTCATTCATATTGATTTTTGGCCGTTATTGGATTCATTTATTTTTCAGTAATTGGAGATTTAATGAACTTTTTCGTTACTGGTTTTAGACACCGTGTTTCATTTCCTCTTGATTCTTGCACAGTACAGTTCTGAAATTTGGAATATATTTTTTTAATACTTTCAAAGAAAATAGTAACTGTACTAATTTTGGTTCACACCAAATCTTCAGTTCCACAGTTGTAGCGTACTGATAGAGTAGGCAATATTTTTTTGCCTTTACACAAAAATTTGATAGAAAATTTTGCCACAGAGAATACTCACATTCTGAACAAATACTGCAGATTCATTTTAACAATCAAAATCATCGAGTAGCATAAAAATTAGAAAAGCGTTGCTCTACACAAGGATTTGATGAAGACGGGTTATAAGACGATGCATGGCTGCACACATGCCACAAGTGACCCATGTCCCTAAGGCCTAGTTCAAATCCTCACTCTGCTCCATAGCTATTAAGCCTGTACAAAATAAAACTGAAAATGTCCATTGTCACAAATATTTTACTAAAATTTTGTTAAATACCTAATTATATAAATGTTGTGATACAAAAAATAGTTTCACTAAAAATTAACAAAATAAAAGATCAATTTATAAAAGGTTGATAATAGAAATTTCAAAATAAATGAAAATTAACTAGCTTTGGGACACCGATTGAAAAAACAAAATTACCATTCATTCAGGAAGACATAATTTTTAACAAATACTCAGTATTAATAGGTATAAGTTAAATGAGCAAAATAAATTTCAAAATAAATACATAATTTATAAATTAACTAAAACTTGAATTGATTGAACACAAAAAAAAATGCACTAACATGAAACAAATGAAAGAAATCGAAGAACTACGAATAAAAATTACAAAAAATATACGAAGTACATTAACGAAATTTACGAGAAACAAAAAAGAAAAACTTTCATAACAGACAACAATAAATTAAGAAATGAGCTGGCGGGTGGAAATTCAGGTGTTGGATACGCCGATGATTAGAAATATTAGTAAACGAGTATAATCTATGAATAAGTGACTAGATTTCAACATAGTTGTAAATTACGTTAGCACTGAGAATCTTTGTGAAATAATTCGAATTCTGGCGATATTTCCAGCACCATCTCGAAGTCCAAATCATCGTCGTATCTGGACTCATTAATGACGTCATGTTTCTCGTTGATCAACGGCTGAAACTGGTCTTTAAACATTTCAATAGCTTTGATGCGATCGGCACATTCGTCGGTTTCAGTACGTTTGTGATGATTATTGTGGCTGGACGACGGTTTCTTAATGCTGAGAACATTGGACTCTTTGGGGTGCGGAAGATTAGGCTCTTTAAAAGTGGAATTCTTTTGATCGACAATATTTTGATCACCATTTTTGATGACTGACGTTTCCACCAAGTCATTTCTCTTCTTGTAAGCTACCTGATGATTAGAATCGATCCCATCATTCACAGTAACCACTGGCTGAATGCTTCGTACACTAACAGGTTCTTGAAGTACCCTGCCCGTTGTTCTCTTTGTACTGCCCATCGGCTGCTTCTTCTTTTCAACAACCGCCAACCTCTTCTTTTTTTCCACCAGTGGATCGCCAAAGTCGATAATATCAGTCATTGAAACAAACGATTTTGTAGCCACAACTCGATCAGAAATCATTTTGTTTTCGTTTCTACTCTTGGTTCTTTTACTTCGTGCGGTTTTGTTGTCACTGTCGAGTGCAACGTCACTATCCTTCGCACGACGTCGATGCTTCAATGAATTCGACTTCGACTCAACGTCGTCGTCAATTTCAGCGAGTTTAGAAACGACAGATTTCCGACGAGGAGCTGCAGTAGCAGCAACAGATACAGAAATAGCATCTGATTTAAATCGTTTCGTGTCTGATGAGAATAGCGTATCCTCGCACGAATCATTATACTTACGTTTTTTAGGCGTGTCTTTTCGTCGTTTATTTCTCAAGTCTTTGGGCTTTCGTTTGGTGATGTGCGCATCAACCAGCGAATCACTAGCAACAAATAAACGCAGTTTTAAATCCCATGGCAGTTCATCGTCGGAAGAATTTGATTTCGTTATTTCGTGGGTCAAAGTGGCCGCAGCTGCAGCGCTTGGTATCCCAACTATAGACTTGTTTCGTGTCGACTTAGTAGCCGAAAGATTATTCGTTATTTTGGATTTCCTAGGAGTGCTTTTAGTAGCCGACCGAATGGCAGGATCAACTATTCTTGGGGTTAGCTTACCGCTGGCTTGAGAAAAATTTTCTTTTCTAACAGGTTTATCAGCGGATTTTACACTCGATGTCAACTCGTCTAGTTCGGCAGATGAGCCACATTCAGAGGCAAATGAGAGATCACCGAATACACTGCCCACCGCGGATATTATTGATGTTGGTACTTCTTTCACGTTGGCTACAGACTCGATTATCGTTGATGTCTCAGATGCACCGATCATGTGAGCAGTTGTAGATGGTATTTCGGATAAACCATCCCCTGGGGCAAGCTTTGTTAATACTTCTGGCACGCTGATAGCTGGAGTCGTTGATATCTCTGTCGCACAGGTCACAAGAGCTGTTGTCGTAGGTGCTTCAGCAACAACGATTTCTGGAACAATTGCCGATGGTACTGCAGTTGTATTACAGACAGTGACCGCCGTCCTCAACAATGCGGCAACACTTGTGGGCGGTACTGCAGTCACATCGGCTGTTGGGGCAATTATCATCGGTACATCGGAGACACTGACCCCAGAGGCAGTCAGTTTTGGTGTCATTATAGGATGTTCTCTGGGTGCTTTTATTGGTAACACAGTCACCGTACTTGCACAAATGACAGAAGACTTGCGTGGAACAGCATTATTCGCAGGCAACAGTATAGCGTCTTGCCCAACCATTTCACTAGTTGATTTCATACTTGATGCAGAGCAGTCAAATTCAGTTAACGGAAGGCATTCCGCTAGCGAAAGAAAATTGTTTGAAACATTGTCGATTGACTTCATGACTGTAGGTTGTTCATCCGTCATCGTTGCACTAACAGGATTTCGCGTTTTCAAAACATCGGACAACGAAATTACCGCAGCATTGGACGACGATATCATTTCTGATCTAGGTGGAACGGACTCGCTGACGGGGAAAGGTTTTACTTTTTTGGTAGATTCTACGGGCGATTTCGCACTCGGCGACGAAAGGACAACTTGATCCAGTAATCGACATTCGGAACTTGACGACAAGTTTCTCAGAAATTCGTCGCTCGAATTCACGTTAGTAGTTGGGACATCTACCGCCACAGCTGAAGAACCAGCTAGTAACGAGTTCTTGTCATTTATTTTATCGACAAGAGCATTGCTGTCGTCTTCTTTATCACTACCTGAAGGCGAAAAAACAATATTCTCATCGGCAGCAGAATTATATCGATTTTCTGACTCGTCGCAGCAGGCAGACATTGAATCATTCACGACCACTGGATGAGCACTGTAGGCCTGGTTAGACGTAATACCTTCATCGACAGCAGAATCATATCGATTTTCTCGCATATCACAGCAGACAGACATTTGTTTATTCACGACCACAGAATGAGCACTGCCAACATGGTCAGATGTGATACTCCCATCGGCAGTAGACTGAAATCGTTCAGGCTCATCGAAACAGGCAGACATTTTTTCATTCACGACCACAGGGCGAGCACTAGGAGCCTGCTGGTTTGATGAAGTCTTCGACGGGCCTACTTTGAAAGAAAGTAATTTCCTTAATAAATACAAAACATTACGATGGACAGGCTCATCACCAGTGGTATTTTTAAAGATCAACGAACACAGTACCGAGTACTGATTTAGTATATCCTCCAAAGAGAGATCTTGTACTTTATAATGAAAATTTTTGGCATATTTTTCCTTCTGCAGGCGACATTCTCGCATCGAGTCACACGAATTCAAAAATTCATCGGCTAGATTTTCGCCGCACTGGCGAAATAAGTATCCGTAGATTAAACGACCGATTTCGGATGGCAGAAATGCTTCCATCTCCTATACAATAACACAGGAAGAATGAGTAAAGTTTTTGAAAATAAATATTCATGAAGTCACTTACACGTCGGAAATAATTAGAATTTGGGCAACAATTAAACATCTAAAACTATTTCCTAAAATATGTAGGAACTATTGGTTTCTATTTTCATACATAATTTTTTGTTGTATCTTCATCGAGTCTTAGTGACATGTATCAGCAAATGAAACAATACTAAATCAAAATATATACAATTATAACGAAGTTAACTGAATAACAGAAAATATGTCACAGCCAGAGATGCCAGAATGTAGGGTAATTTTAGGTTTTTCCTATGCAAAAACCTGTTATCTTATGTAAGAATAACCATACATATGACATTCCCAGTCACAGCAGCATACATTGCTGAAGAATGGATTTTAAACGAAAAAATTTAAAACATTTGAAAAGGTAATTTTTCCTAAATTAATCTTTACGAATGAAATGGTAAACATATTATTTTCATTAAGATAACCATAATAACTACAATTTCTTTTAGAGTAACTTCTATTTATTTTTTTCCATTTTTCATTTCTGTTTTCAAACAGTAACCACAGTCAAGTACATGCTTTCTACATTTGAAAGTAACTTTGACTTGTAAAAAAAAATTACAATTTAAAATTGCGAACAGAAAATCTATTTTTTAAATCTTGGAGTGACGCAGAGTTAAGTAAAATGTGCTTTCACTTCCGTCTCCAACTTCAAACGAACCTACTGATTGCGACGAAATAACTAAACGAATTGGAAAAATATATGAATAGTGAGGTCCATTCTAAAGATATTATAAACAGAAAAAATGATTTGGAAAATTTAAAAAAAATGAAATTCCCATGGGAGGCACTTCTCAAAACCTGAAAAACACTCATAATACTTCAGCTATCAACGATTGTCCTAAATTAAAATCACTAGTTATTATAATTTATTTTGAACCTTTGAATAACAACAAAGCAATTTTAATATGTCGGAAACAAACAAAACGATTACAATCTGTAAACGAGAAAGGAAAATACGAACTATTTTAAAACTCAGATTGTAAAACATTTTAAGAAAAATTAAGAGTTGTCAAACAAGTCATTGAGCCCATGGAGACCCTTTTTCAAGTTCCAAAACACTGAAACACGACTTCTTAAATACTCGGAGGCTGTTCTGCTAAAGAAATATTTCTGCATAAAATTCTATTCAAATCTCAATTAAGTCAGTTCAAATTTGTTTCTAAAATGGAGAAAGAATTTATTTTACAGTTTAAAAATGAGGAAATCAAACATGATTAAGATAATGGTGAATCGTTGGTATATATCTATGATAAGGCTTAGTGAGAAGTTAGTGATCATAAACTCATCATAATATACATAGAATATCAATTAATTCAATTGTCAACTTTCTACTTACAATCAGTTAACGGAGAAATGCTGCAGAATTTAATTCACTGACGAATTTTCATAGGACAGATACATAGATTAAATTCAATTCCGAATGGTGAGAAATGAGACGTCTATCGTTTAATCAAGATTGAACGTCAACCGTCGACTGAAAATATGAAACTGAACAAACACGAAATTCAAATTAGAACGAGATGAAATTATACTGATTGGGATACTGGGAATAAAGCAAAAAAATGAGGAATGTGTAAGCCAAGCTGTGATCCTCGATAGATTATAACATATAATATAGCTTTTCACTACTTCTCACCTTTGCAGCTTCAGACGCTATTATCAAAAAATTAACTGTTCGCCAAAACATACACAACTTTACGAACGTTTTAATGATGATATAATAATTAACTGCTTATGAACTTACACTAATTCCAACACAAAATCGAGCAATGTAGATTTTTCATCTGGTCACGCCAGTCAAATATTATGTGATTTTTATGGATAAAAAGCAGAGAAGAAAGGCATATAAACGTGGAACATTAAGAAAATTATCACATATAACAATCACAATTAAATTTCAAATAATGTATCATTCAGAAATAAATAAAACCAATTTCCGCTGCATTCAGAATTTCTGGACATCCAAAATTTCCATTTCTAACTACATACTAATATATACATCCGTGTAGTTTGATAAGAAATGTGTTAACTGCTCGGAGGATATATATATGATGGTGACGACACGGGCAGTTTCAGTGTCCTTACCTATAGAAAGCGCTTCTACAAACATTTGTACTTCCAACTAAATATCTGATTGGAGGAAAATACCGCAACATGCATTTGTTTATAAACATTAGCGTACAAAATACCTCACTTTTACACCGATTTTCGATTCTGATTGGTTGGGGTATTCATTCTGAGGTACTTTGTACGCCAGCACGCGGCATCTATAGTCTAAACACTCAACCCCTTGTTAAAAATGTTCCGTGTCGTCTCGTCTCCATCATATATAATATATCGTCGAAGGTTAATTGTTATCTAATTCCTCTTCAATTTTCGGTAAGACTTCGTCGCTCCTTAGTGATTCACTCAACGAGTTTGTCAAAAAATAGAAATTTATGAAAATAATTGTAACAGTTAGTGTAGCTAAGTCGTCCACTCGAACGTGTTTCGATTCGTTATTCGAGTTAGAAAGTGTTTCATTTTTTGTAACGCCGGTTGAACTCCAGTTTTTTCTACCTCTTCGTATCGTTTGGGAACCAACATGAGTCTAAGTGGAAGAGCACTGCACTTTGTTTTCAAAATCGGCAATCGGGAGAAAAACATCGAATTTTTTCGTGACGTACTTGGCATGAAAGTAGGAAAATAATAACTGAAAATATATTATTTATTTCATTTTTGCTCACTTTTTCAGTGAAAATTTTATGATTTTTTCACCTACAGGTATTGAGACACGAAGAATTTACGCAAGGTTGTGATGCTAAATGCAATGGGTAAGCCGTAACAACGGTTTTATTATGTAATGATATTTTATTGTTCAGAAATGGAATTCTTTTGAGTTGAAATCAGAGAAGTAATCGTGATTATAAAATCCGTGTTATTATAAAGCAGCTATGCGAATTTTAAGAATGGTTGGAAGGGATATATTCCCCTCTTGACCAAAAAACCAACCTCGTTTCTGTTTAGCATAATACAGCCACTACTTTCATGCATTCTTGAAAAAATAAAATAAAATAAAAATTCGCCACTTACTTTCACAAAATCCGTGCACGGCCACTGATCATGAGTACGTATGCATAAAAATTTATGATTTAGTGAATTAAACGAAAAAAACAAACGACAGTTAACATGCTTGGTGTTCTTCCTTTTTATGGTATGAAAAAAATCGAATTTCCGAGTTGTTTCTTTTCAAAATTAAAGCGGATTCAAAATTTTAAAGTTTTTCGCTGTAATATTTGATTCGTCTAATTTATATCCCATGACTTCCTTTGAAGATGGGATTTGAACTTCGACCTGCGATGCTGCAGTTTCTCTTCAATATAGGTAATTAGTTTTTTTAGAACTTAGATAATTTCGATTTAATCAAGCTTCTCCAAGTTTCTAACAATTTCACAAAAAAATCAATAGCACGTTTTGTAAGGAAATTGAATGATTTTAATTGGAAGAATATTTCTCTAACATTTATTATTTTTATTAAACGAAATTAAAACAAAATAAAAACGAAAAAATCAGTTTGTTATCTTTACATTGTATTTGTTTTTACAAAGGAAAGTGTTCCGCAAGTCTTATACCCATCTACGAAAAGTATGCTTGCGTTATTTTTAAGAATTCATTTTTTTACCAAATTCTGTGTTAGATGTATCTCCAAAATGCTGTTCTATAAAAAAAAAAAATTAACTGCTTTAATATCCACCAAAGTATAGAGATAATGAAACGAGCATTATGTCCCGACAAGTGCAGAAACATTTTATAAAGAGAGAGAGTTATATAGAGATATTACTGTCTCTCTTTCACTCATTGCCAATTTATCAGAATCAGATTAAATGCAGCTAAAAAAATAATTCATGTAGTTTTTGAAACTTGATTTTATATGATTTTAATAAGTTTGACAAGCATGATTACGAACGAATCAAGAATAATCTGTAACATTACAAAAATTATTGGGTAATAAGTCACCACGTTTACGTCTGATAACAGTTGCCACAATGAGTGGAAGAAAGACTACCTTCTTCATAATTCTTTGTCTTTTTAACAAATTCCTGCCCCTTTGTTTACATTTGGCTCTACAGTAGTGCTCGTTTCATTATCCCTATACTTCGATGTTAATATCTCAACCTCGATAAACATATTGTACGAACACACTCGGCAAATTTTAACTTTTTTCCTGGTTTCAATATTTAAACACACGGTGGAAATATTCTGTATATTTATCATGGAAATGACTAAAACACTATGATTTAGTCAGTGAAAAGTTCAAATTTTTCGATTTTTGATACCCCTTAACTTTCTCAATTCTATGAAAACAGATATAAATCTGCGTGCCTACCTTCCCTTACAGATAATTGACCCCAATTTTCAGTATCTTTTGGGTTTATTGGTAAAGAAAACCATTGAATGGAGTGTCGATATTATGTTCAAAAAGGGAATTAGGAAAATGCTGAGGCTATAATACCCAAAAATTTGGGATTGTGATAAGAAAGTACCTAGATTTTCTGAATCCCTTTCTTCTACCAAAAGCTACATTAATTGTGTTCATTCTCTGCAGACCATATGATAATAGATGGAGCAAAACTATGATTGGATATGGAGAAGAAGATACACATTTTGTTTTGGAATTAACGTATAATTATAACGTTCATAACTACGAGCTCGGTAACGATTTTGAGGGTATTACAATTCATGGGAAAGATGTGGCCACCAAAGCGAAAAACTCGCGTTTCATAACGGAGCAGCGAGGAAAGTACACTATTATAACATCTCCTGATGGATACAAATTTTATCTTGCTGATGAGGAACCTGCGAATGAAGGTACCAGAATAACTGCCATTATATTTTTTTAATATCTTGTGTAGTTCAATGTGTATATTTTCATTTCTTTTCCTTAGATCCGGTTCAAAAAGTAACTCTTGCATGTTCAAACTTGAATAATTCTCTGCATTACTGGAACAAAGTTTTGGGATTAAAACTATTGGAGAAAACTGATGAAGCTGCGAGTTTCGCTTTTGAAGAAAACCAGGCAAAATTGGAACTACGAGTTATTGGTATGAGTTATTTTGTTTGATAAAATTTGACAAGAATAATTAGACATTCATGAAAACTGACTCTTCTCTACAATTACATCCTAAATATCGGCTGATATTCAACTTTAACATATCATCATTTATAGCACAACAAAATGAAGGTTTGAAATATAATTGTGGCGACGGGTGGTCGTTGACGAACGAGTGCGTACTACACTCTCGTCGACCACCTAATGGCCCAGTGGATTATATCCACAAACTACCTTTTTGCGCTCTCGGCTATATATTTTATCTATATAGCTAAACTTGTTTACTGGGCTTGGCCCACACACTCAGCTACACAAACACGCAGCCGCCTGTATTGGTATTTGTGTGGTGCCATGTATTTAACCAATACACACACCCACAATAATTAATAGTTACAAAAAGTTTTATGTCTGAAATATGGTGGGAGTGAGTTCTTCAATAAGTGAGAGAGATACTCCATATAAATATCTTGGGTTTCCATCAGGGGTCTGGAGCAAGATGTGACTATTTTTTAGTACATTTTCTTTAAAAAATCTACTTACTACGCTTGGTGCGATATTAGCCCCCAGGGTTCAGGTTGGTATGTTTTTTGTTTCATGATGTCAGTAAAATTTTGGCATCAATAATTTAAATTCATATGTGTATATAGAAATACATATAGAGGTAGGTAGATAAATAGATGTAAGTCCATTTCTTGTTCCCATGGTATAGGTTGTAAATTTTATCAGACAATTACGAAATTTGTATGAACATTTGTACTAAGCCAAAGACAAGACCTCTTGATTTTGGTGCAGATTGGCTAGTATCACCATTTTCGTTTTCATTTTGGCTATAAAATGTTCAATTTTGCATCAATAGCCAAGAAATTTGGAACAAATTTTTATCATAATTTATTGTAGTACGCTACCAAATTTGGTGTGGATTAGCCGGATGGTACTTCCGGTTTCATAATTTTTTCTATATGTATTGGTCAATTTTGGAACAATGTGTACAAAATTTAAAACAAATATTTATTTTTTTCGAGACAATATTGGTTTTTAATGGCTTCAAACTGTGTAATTTTGAAATTCAGAACAAATATTTTTAAGTAGGCTTTCTTTAGAAAATCTACTTATTCCTCTTGGTGCAGTATTAAAACCAGGATTGGGGGTGGTATGTTTTTTGTTTCACGACTCAAGAAAATTTTTGCACAAATAACTCAAATTCATATATATAATATGAATATTGTGGGAACTGTGTTATACCTTGCTCCATATAAAATACATTCGTCAGTTATAGTTGCTGGTGAGATGGCCATATGGTTAAGTTCACTGCTTTTAGCTGGTGAATATGTAGATCCCAGATTCAATTTCCCAAACCAACAAAACCTACATTTGGTGACCCTTGATGTATGCTGGACATGCATGCACCCTAGTGCTGAATGGTGGAACACAACTCTCCTTCTTAACTTAAGTTCCCAATTGATGGCACTCTATATAGTGGAAATAGAACCCAAATAGGTAGTGTAAGCCTGTGTGTATAGGTATAAGAGGTGTTTCTGGCTCCACCCAACCTCCCAAAGCATGTAATGTCATTCAGTTTGTGTTGAGTCTCTCTAGGGGGGGAGTGTGTGGGAACTGCCATACCTTGCTCCATACAAAATACATTTGCCAGTTATAGTTGGTGGTGAGAAGGCTGTGTGGTCAAGTTCACCGCCTTTAGCTAGGAAATATGTAGGTCCCAGGTTTGATTCCCCAAATTGACAAAACCTACGTATATATGTATATAAATTTCTTATTCCCACATAACAGGTCGCAATTTTTGTCCGATAATCAGTAAATTTGATACGAACACTTTTACTGAGCCAAAGACCAGACATACTGATTTTGGTGCAGATTGATCAAATGGTACTTCCAGTACCACCATTTTTGTTTTTATTTTGGGTATAAAATGTTCAGTTCCCATGTCATTACTCACATTTTCTATAATGCTGAATTAAAATTTTACGTTTAAATTTTCATTACATGCCTCATTTAGCTCTACTAAAACCCAAAACAGAGCTTTCATCAAATTTTTAGTTTTATACACCGTCACCCCATACATTTTTCAAGGCTCTGATTTCAAATCTAGCCTGATAATTTTCATGAATAAATATACATTTCAACTCATGGTGACTCAAAATTTGGTATTGAGAAAACCTACAAGAATGCAAAAACTGTACTACCAATGCAACCTAAGACCAAAATATGAACTGATTTTCACAGAATTCTTGAAAGAATGGTTTATAAACCAAGTAAATTGTACATATACATCCACATACTTCATACATACATACATATAATTATTGCTCGTATTATAGTATAAGATTCGAAAATTAGAATTTATTATCTAAAAAAACGAAAATAAAAAACCTACCTACTGCCATTTATTAATCAAGAAAGAGCTTACAATGTTTAAAACATAAAACAAGTTACAAGTTTTTTGGTTGGACCCAGTTGCTGTTTTAAAATATGGAACATAATTATAATAGGTATCCTTAGACTGTGATAAATGAAGAATTTAAATTTTACGAAGAAGGTCTTGGATTTTGGTGAACTTGAACTTTTAAAGTGACTGTGACAGGCCCACTTTCCAGGCTTCCAATTCAGAAAACAATACTGAATTTGTAATAAAAAAGTGCCTATGAACATTATGAATAAAATTTTTAAAAATCCGAACAAAGGCTTTAAGGCGCAAAATTGGGTAAAAAGGGGCAAAATGATTACTTTATTCATATTTTTGAAAATTTAATTTTTCAAACCAAGAAATAGCAAAAACTAGGGAAAAATAGCCAAAACTAGCTAAAATCAGCAGTTTATATTTTTTTTGTCCCCTGATAGATGCAATTAAATTTTTCCAAAAATATCATGATGCAGTACATTATTGTGGGGTAATTTTAATGATCATTAAAATATGGTGCAACTCTTTTTTGATAGGTTTTTGCCACCTTGAAAATTTTGAAAGTGAATTTTTCTATAAAGGAATTAGTCAAAAATTTTGAAAAAATTGTCAAAAGGATATCCCTTTGGTATCTATCATTAACCAAAATTTTAAAATATTTTGTTCGCTCTAAATGAAAAAAATTTATTTAAATGAAAAAACTCATTAGGCCATAATATTCTCTCGGAATGAGTGGGGGTATGGGTTCAAAATCCTGATGAAAATTGTTTTTCACCAGGGGAAATCTTTTGTCATAATTTTTGTCCCAGTCCAAGTGACGGCCGCAACTTCCTTCTCATTGTTCTAGAGCTTTTTTAATTTTTATATGCTTTTAGTGCAGTTACTACTGCAACAAAATATAACATAGTTCCTGTACTATCTACTACACTGCATTTCTATTGGGTTTTAGTTGCGTCTTTGTTTATTTTCAACTCTGCTTTTACTTTTAAATAATATTTTGAAAATGTGTAACACTGTCATGTTATTACCGCAGTTTTCATGTTATTGCGATTAAGTACATATCCCACCAACAGTATAAAAAAATTTTTTTTTGGAAACGTCATAATTACATACAATGAAAATTTGTTGGGAGATGTTTTATACTTATAAAAATTAGTTTTAAAAATTCCCTTTTTCTAAACTTATTTTTATTATTTTTCTTATGGGGGGCACCGTGTATGCCCAGACATGAAATATGATATATAGACTACATACTGATAGAAAATCTCAGTATGCTAATATATTTGGCCGTCTTTACATTACACCTGTATTTTATATTTGTGTTCGGTTTCCCAATTGAAAAAATAATGCAGATTATTAATTTATGATTTTGAAAAAAATACCTTTCTTCATCATCCCATATCTTTATCTCTACTCTCCTGATGGCTGTGAAAACAATTTACAGAATCTTTCCTCCTTCAAATTTTATGTACATGAAGGTTATACTGGAGAACTTGTATACCAGTACCCTAGAAGATTTCTTATACTTGAATCAGACTTAAGCACTGATTTCACTAGGTTTATTCTCTCCCTATGTGTGGAAACCCCTGATGAAAAATTACTGAATTATCATATCTTTACCTAAGTATAATTCTATACTCTGTTCTCGCTAAAAAGTGCGTGACATCATAAATCATATTCACACTTGACTGCTTGAAATACGATGTTTATTGTGCTTATCATTGTATAAAAACATACATCGATACCTTTTCCTCTCTCCCCAACCAACCGCCACGTCTATTTGTGATTCTGACATCATGCACTTCTTAGCGTGAACTGAGTATGTGGTAGACCCGTCACACACTTCAGCTAAGCTATGTTTTGAACGTTATTGTGCAACTGTAATTCACTCAGTGCACCAGATTTAGGTAAGTTGAAAAATTTTCAAATTTCTGGTATAAAAATGTGAACAAACATAGAGCGTAGCTCAGCCATGTTTAAAAACTTCTCCAACTTTTCAAAGTTCAACAATGTTGCTAGAAGTAAAACGTTGAGCATTAAATTACTGTTCAGTGTGAATCACGATAGCTTTGCTGAAGTGTACGAAGGGCCTTAAAACCATATGCAAGAATGGCTCTTATACTTGAGTAAAACTTAAGTACTGGTTTCGCCAATACTTGCGGTGTACGGAAACTGCTGATAAAAATTACTCCAGTCACAACCTGTACTCAGCTATCAGATTCCAAAAAAAGGGGCTGGATAAACAATCTTACAAACATAAGCTAAGGTGGTCCGATATTAAGCATTCATTTTGTACAGAATAAAAGACCAAAAAATGTTATTGCTTGTGTTTTTTTGCATATTTTACATTCACTTTTTTGAAAACTGATACTCAAGTGTTACTTGTTATTCAAGCATTATTATTGCCCGCAGTATTTATATTGCATCGCATAAGTATCAAATAAAATAGAAGAAACTAGAAACAAAGTTAATTTATGTAGTGTGTTTTTTTTGTTTTTTTTTTTGAAAACCTACATAATTGATATCACTCATTGAGGATCTCCCTCTGCTATATTTCACCCGTAAAGTCTTTCTTAAATATTAATTCCATTTCTGTATAATTTTTTATCTTATTTTTCTGAGCTTCATAACGAAAATAGTACTTCTTGTTATTAGGCTCCAGTATTGATCACAAGACTGCATATGGCCGTATAGCGTTCTCTATACCCGAGAAGGAGCTAAAAGTGGTTGAAGCAAAAATAAAAGAAGTAAATGGCTCCATTTTAACGCCATTAACAAGCCTCGATACGCCGGGCAAAGCTACTGTCACCGTTATCATCTTGGCTGATCCGGTACCCAGTTTCTGTCATCTTTATTACTAACTATAGGGTTGCGAGAGTCTTCAGTTACATGCAAATCATGCAAATCTTGTTCAGTTTTTATATAATAACATATTTTTAAGAAAATATCAATTGATATTCATCAATAATCTGTAGAAAATCTCATATCTACGTGTTTATTCTTATCATTTTATAGGATGGACACGAAATCTGTTTTGTTGGAGACGAAGGTTTCCGTGATTTATCCACGTTCGATCCAGAGGCTGAAAAACAGTTGGAAAAATATATAAAGAAGGATGCCGAACGGAAAAATTAATCCGAGTTGGAGTATAGATTTTTTGCATTGAAATTTGTCCAAGTTGTATCTTACAATTTGCACATCTAACTCATTTTCTCTCATTATTCGTTTCTACGCCATGTTATCGTTGTTTTTACATGTTATCCATTATTAATAGTTTACTGGTGATGGTTAGGATGTAATTTCTATTTCATAATTTCATACTTTATTAATGACGTTTCTATTTCTCTAAAGAAATAAAGAGCCGAACAGAAAAATTAATCTGAATTGGTACCTAGACTTTTTGTACAGAAATTCGTCTAAGTTATGTCTTACGATTCATGGATCTGACTCATTTTCTCTCATTATTTGTTACCACGTTATCATTATTTTTACATGTTATCCATTATCAATGGTTCGTTGCGTGATTATGAGCATACAGTATCTATTTCATAATTTCATGTTTTATTAGTCACGTTATAATTTGTATAAAAAAATGAAACTAGTTTTTTTGACTCATTTCTCATTTCTTGTGCCTGATTTAGGATGACTGCGTATGGAAAATTTTGTGAATAATATCTTAAACGTTGATCATTATGTTCGTACAAGAAAAACGCAACTGTGTCGCTGAATAACTATTTCTCTAGGATAAGGCAAATAGCACGTGAAGAACTGATTTAAGAAAATTCATTCTACTCCCTAAAACTGTTGAAAAGGGGAAAGAAAATCGAGAAGAAAAAATTTTTTTCTTCAATCGTTGACAGGTTGAAACAGACTGTTTTAATCATTGTTGGAAATAAAAAAAAAATTGTGTGCTGCCACCAAGAGTATTTTCATTTAAAATACTATTTTGGATTATATCCAAATTTGAATGTCTTGAACGCTGTCATTCAAAAGTTGAAACACAATAATGTCAGGATCAGAGCATTAACGGTACCGCTACAAAGTATTCACTAAATTAATAAAATACATAGTTGCCCGCCTGAATTCCATGCGGTTATCTACCGATCAGTGACCGGTCCAGAGCTTCATTATAAAAGGGGGAAAATTTAATTTTCTTAGAAAACAAATATTTAAATATGATAGTTTTTTCAGATTACGTTTTTTATTTGGGTGTGAGGGAAGGGGTGTTATCATCTTTTGTGGATTTGGAAAGAAATTTCCACCCTGAACCCGCCACTGTTGCCGATAAACAATGGGAATTTCTCTCGGAATGCACATTTGCATAATTACCCACCTAAGAAAGTGTACGGATATTGGCTGGATGATGTAACCAGTGAATATTCTATCGGGATTTATAAGCTAAGCGGCTGACACTGACATCTGGAGACTTATTATGAAACTGCTAATACGATAATGATCGACTTAAGGACACCTATCGACCAGTCATTAACTTTTTATAACTTAACGAATTAACACATCAAGTTACCACATTAGCATTGATGAACAGGGTTGTAACGATTTTTCATAATAGGGCGATACAGAATTTCTTTATTTCGTTAAAAGTTTCATAATAGTCTCCTGGTGGATTGTTAGCAGAGATGGGCACGGTAGGATATTTATACATAAAAACAAACAACTTCGACAGGAATTGACTCCTGAAAGATAAAATTTTGCACAACGTTGAAACTTTAGACAAAAACGCACATTCATTATTAAATTCAAATACAGTTTTATTAACAACAACAAAAAATAAAATCATTAGTTCATATGACACGAGACTGACTTTCTTTTTTTTCTTCTGTATCGTGGTTTTTGTATTACGGTAAAAAGAAAGAAAAAGAAAAAACATTAAAGAAACTAACGAATGATAATTTGTACGCTGAGCTACGCGTAGAATGCGAGCGTACATTATCAAGTTTGGGTTTAAAAAATTATAACGTACTGTATAAAAGCTTATATACTAAAACAATTTGTACATATATTTCCTACAATTAATTCATGGTTTTTGTTTTCACACATCTTCAACGAATGAGACGGGAAAATTTAACCCACCAGTTGATCAAGTAGTTATTTTTTCTTCATCTCTTGATCGCCTATGAGTAGAAAATGAGTGCAAAAATTGTTTGTACTCGAGTTTTCAAGTTAATCGTATGTACAGAGGAACACTAAAAAGATAAATTTCCTAATGCCTATACAAAAATAAATAAAAATAAATAAATAAATAAATAAATAAATGGATCAATACCTAAATAAATAAACCATCTATCTACTTCTTAAAGATGTCGTGTACCTATCTTATTCAATGCGTAGAAATGTAGAATTCTAATTTTTTCAACAGCGTCAAAGGAAAATCGTTTTAGCATTAACTATTTGTTATATGTTTGTGGATAAAACGTTGCTAAAAATTAACCATTATAATATAGTCTTGCTAATTGTGGCGACGGGTAATCGTCGACCACCTAGCGGGCCAGTGGGGTAAAACCCACGAACTCTGTTTTTGCGCTCACGGCTGTACATTTTGTCTGTGCAGCTAAACTTGTTTACTGGGCTCAACCCGCACACATACTACTCCGTATACACGCAACCGACCTGCATTGGTGTTTGTGTGGTGTTGTGTACTTGTTTATACACACACCCACACTAATATAATTTCAAAATGATGGTACAGTATCGTGATCGTTCTGGTGTTGTTCCTAAATTAGTTTTTAGTAGTTTTTCTTTTGTCCCAAAATCACATTCCCCTTGGTAAACTTCATCATGAATTTCTATGGTGAATATGCAACCAATCCAAATCTGGCTGCAATGCAACCGACTTTATAAGCTGTAGATGTGCACACAGAGATACAGGTTATTCAATATATAATAGAGGACGCCTGCTCATTTAAACGCTGTAACGAGAAGAGGCATCACTTTTGAAGCTCTCAAGTACCAAATTCAAATTTTTTTGCCGCGCATTCAGGCTCATTGGCAATAATCTTTTCTTTCCTAATAATTGAATTTAATGAGTAAATAAATATAATTATTAATTTATAAATCACAACCACGAATTTCATAGATAAGAAAAAAACTGTCGATACCTCTGGAGCGAGGATGATTTTATTGTGAAAGTGAAGCCGTTTTTCGTTTCACGAGCTGACGAACATCCTCTATTATATTTAATTCTCTGTGGATGGGCCAAGATTTCAACACAAAGAAGATTAGTGTCACTAGAAAATGAAATAAAAAATTCTAAATTTCAATTTCCAATATTTTAATAATTTTATTCTTATATCCAAGGGCGCTTATAAGTTTCTAAATCCCGTATGGAGCGAGACAAAATTTTTCGTAAAAGTCTTGTGAAAATCCACTTTTTTACTTCGGTTGATTTGGTAACTTAGTTTTGTTGAATATTTTTCATGTGGAGCGGCTGCTCTAATGTGGAGCAACTGCATTTCGCTCCATATGAGTTAGGCGCCGATACTTATATCCATCCGAAAAGTAGACGTTTTCATGCATTGAAAGCGCATAAAAAGCTACAGATTTCAACACGGTGCTAAAAGAAAGACATTGCGCACGTACACACGAAAATTCGTCTATTTGTTGCTACAATTTTTTGTACATCTCTCACTCACCCAGAAAAATAAATCATCCCTCTTTGTACAAATTTTTTGAGTGAGTATTATAAAAAATAATTTGTGACACACAGTCATGCGAAGTAGCTGCAGGGGACATGGCTAAGGGGCGATAAGTAAGAAGCTCCCCCAAAATGTTTTCAGAGTTGGAAAAATTGATTAAAATCATAGAATTCCATGACTTTTTTTTAGGCAATATCAAAATGTTACAACAGTTGGGAATTTTAAAGTTTGAAACAATGGCAATTGTAGACTATAGTACAGTAGTTGACAAATCGTGCCAGCCTGTGATATTTGTTTTAGCTATTGGAAATTTCTGTTTTCCTCCCTCCGCCCTAAAAAAATGCTTTTGCTACGACCCTAACTAGGTGATTGCTACTCATTGAAATCACCTACTCGAAAATTCAAAAATCAACTTGCTGGCTTCGAGTATATAATTATTATTTCATATGGAGAGCTGATTCAACAAGTTCCTTTCTTCAACAATAGGAAGTCATTTCATTGCCTGAAAGCGCTATTTATGTCTGAAAGTAACTACATGTAGAAAATGTATACGAATCAGCTCCCAATATGAAATAATATATACTCAAAGCTTGCGGGTCCCAGATCAGCGTTACCAAACAACAAAATAAAATGGTTTTTCTGTTTTCTCTAACAAAAATTTTCGTAGTTTTTAATTTACTTAAAGACGCTGAAAAATCAACACGCGCTTCTAAAAGGTTATACACATATATGCACGCTAAGGGGCAACAACATTTTCATTTCATCTTCTCATCATCTTGCGACGAAATATGACACATTTCAAATCTTCAAATCTTGTAACGGTCGATCCCTCTCAAAATTTAGCTTCAGCAATGACATTGACACAAGCTAAATGCAGCGGTACCCCCGTGAAGGGAAGGGGTCGCTTTACTATATATTCTACACGTCAACACAATTGTACACGAATCAAATAAATACAATGCATAATTAAGAGAAACAACGAGTAAAAACACACGCATAACAGGTTCTATAGATTACGAATTTGGTCCCTTATTGGCGCTCGGCGAATTACACGATCGCGATGGTGGTGTGTGGGATCCGTTCCCATGGGAGGCGGAACCGCTCATATCCGTCTCCATTCCCTCGGCAGCATGCACCACGGTACTAAAATACCTTTCTGAAACGAACGAAACTACATTTACGTCGACGGGCATTAATCACTGAGGTGTGGACGCAAAATATTGAAAAGGGGGACTGCATCTGTAGTCACTTACCATCATCCATAAGAGTGGCGCCATTTGCTTCAGCTGTGGTGCCGGCAATCAGGGGCGTCATCATGTAATCCTCCTCCAGACTGATGAATGATGGTGGACCTGAGGACGTATTTTGAGGATTCCAGCGCGGTTGAATGGTGCCGGACGGATGCCTGGAGGTACGTGGCGAGTTTACGGTCACTGGCGATGAGAATAAACTCAAATTTGTGGGGCTGATAACGTCAGACATGCCACTAACTGTGCTGATACTCGGATAGCTGAACAGCTAAAAGTGGAACAACGAATAAGATGCACGTTCAATTTTGGTACAAATAAAGACGCACATGTCGAACTTAAGATGGATGAAGAGCTGGCGCCTGAGATAGGATCTTTTCTGGAAGTAGTGTTATAAGAAAAATATAAAATAAAATAACTGAAGCACCTTTCAATTGCAACTTTACTGTTGCATTTGCAATATGGTCCAGGAATGTTTTTTCTGTTCTATCCACTACTTTATATGGTCCCGTGTAAGATTTCTACAGAGCCTTTTTCATCCCTTCTTCTCATAAAAACACCGGCGTGGTTGTTGCCAGGTGTCTCGAGACATAGGTTTTAAGTTAACTATGAGTTGCAGTTTGTTTTAAAAATTGACTTGCGCCATCTTTTATGTTTTGTACTATGATTTTAGGGTTAATTTCTTTGGATTTGTAGAAGAAATCCCATGGTAAATGCAATTTCTCACCTAGTGCTAATTGAGCAGCTGAATGACCTATGTCCGTTTGTTATGCTGATTGAAAGACTAGTAAGATGGTTGGTAACCTGTCGATCCATTTTTAATATTGTGTGCTTTTATTGAGGTTTTTAAAGCCCTATGCCAACATTCCACTTTCCTGTTGGATTGAGGGTGATAAGTGGTGGTGGACCAATGTTTTGCACCCAAGGTTTTTGCAAGTTCGTAGAATAGATGACTTTTGAATTGGAGACCTTGGTTGGTTGTAATGCCTTGAGACACACCAAATCTAGCAACCCAAGTAGAGTATATTTCAGTAGCCACTGTAAGGTATTTGTAGCCACAAGAAGGTGGTAAAGGACCAACAAAGTCTACGTGTATGTGTTTAAATCGATCAGTAGGTTTGAATTTCCCCAAGTTCAGATTTTATTTCTACCAATTTTAGATTTTTGGCAATCTAAACTAGCACGAGCCCAGTTGTTACAGCTTTTTTTGATATTGGGTCACACAAATCTCAAGGTCATGAGTTTTGTTATACTCCTAGGTCCAGTATGTGGCACTGAGATAGATTCTATATGGCTCAGAGCATTGGCAGGTGTATTTAATTCTCCTTTTATATACCTATTGTCTGTTGTAAATTGGACTATGAATTCAAGGTATCTCATTTGCCTTGGCAATGCATGGTCTGCTTTCTACTGGGAGGCATGTGTCTGCATACACAGTAAAAGTTCTACCTTCAATGTTACACCTAAAGTGCCTGATAGTAGTATCTATTGCCAATAACTCCCTATCATATGTACTATAGTTTTTCTCAGCCTTTGACAGTTTCCTTGAGAAAAATCCTAATGGCTGATTTTGTTCATTTTTTGTTTGCTACAATGCTGCATCAATTGCAAAGTCTGATGCATATGTTGGTATACATTAGGGCAGATTATCATCAGGGTGAGCTAACACAGTTGCATTAGCCAGTATGTTTTTGACATTTTCAAATGCAATATTGGCTTCTTCTGCTCAAATGACAGGAGTCTTTTAACACTTTTTATTTGTCTTAATTAAATCAAATAATTTGCCTTGTTTGGCAGCTATATTTTTTATACGTCTGTAAAAATTTGTTGTTCCTAAAAAATGTCTAAGTTTAGCAACTGTTTTTGGTTTAGGAAATTTCAAAATTGGCTCAATCTGGACTTTTTAATGAGCAATACCAGTAGAAGTAATATTGTACCTGAGAAAATCAGTATTTGGTTTTGCATATTCGCATTTACCAGGACTAATAGTTAAACTGGCAGTGTGCAGACACTGTAGTATGGTTCTAATTTTCTTCTAGTATTCTCCAATACCACCACTAGAACATATGCTGATGTCATGGATGTATGCATAATCATATAGTGTCACTCAAAACACCATTTATAAAGTGCTGGAATGTTTATGTAGAGTTTCTAAGTCCAAATGGCATTTGAAGATATTCAAATAGTTCAAATGGAGTTATTAATGCAGTTTTAGGTGTATAATTTTTAGCTATTGTATCGAATGAATAGCCCGTTAATATCAATTTTTATAAACAGATATTTTCTTTTCTTATTTAGGTATTGAAATCCATAATATTTGGAACAGGATATCACTTGATTTAGTTTGTGCATTATGATATCTATAATCTCTCACAACTCACCATTTACCTCCTGACTTTGGGATGATATGAATGGGTGAACTCTATGAGCTATTTGGGGGTTTACAAACTCCTTCTATAACCATTCTATCAAATACATCCTAAGCCATTTTCAATCTATCTGGAGGTAAGCGTCTAGCTTTTGCTACACAGGATTGTTCTGTAGTTTCAATTATATAAACTGTGTCATGCTTATATTTAGGATTAGGATTGAAGGTTGGTTTATTTATTCCTGAGAAATCTTTTAATATTTTAACAAAATTATCATTAGGTTGCGTGCACACATCTACTATTTTAGAAATTTGATAATTTTTCATTTTGCCTTTGATATATTTACTGGAGTTAAATCCATTAACTGTTTATTTTTGAGATTAATTAATAATCCAAAATGAGCTAAAAAATTGGCTCCTAATGTAGGATGTTTAACATCAGCTATGGTAAAAGTCCATTTCATCTCTCTATTAAAACAGAGATTTACTTTGCATTTTTTAGTTCCATATGCAGAGAAATTATGGTTACCTACCTCATTTAATTAAGATTTCGGAGAATATTTCTTGTGTTTCATTTTTGCTGACAGTAAACATATCTGCATTAGAATTAGTAAGAAATTCTGTCCTTTTTGATCTGTCCTGTATGAGTAGGTGGCAAGATTAATTTTCTGAGGGGTTGAATGCCGCTGATAATCCACTCTTTCTAGTTTGACTTGTTTAGAGATTTATTTTGATTATCTCTAACTTTTTCCAATGCTGAGAGTAATTCTTTTTTCTTTCAGTCATCTTTTTTACCATTCTTTCAGCACAAAATTGATAAGTTATTTTACAAGTTCTAGCATTTTCTCCCCATTTTTTGTGTTGAAAACAGTAATCATCTTGCCAGTTTGGGTTTTTGTATTTAGGTCTAGATTTAGACCTCTCTGGTGATGTTCTGCAAGGGCTACTCCTTCTAGAATTGGAGTTTCTACAATCACAAGATGTAGAATTTTTTTCTCTCCAATTTCTGTGTTTCAGACCGCTATTTCAATTTCCATTATAATTGCCGTTGTTTTTACTATTCTTATTTTTGTTTTCCATTTTTAATGCAGCAGTTTATGTCATCAATTCTGTTATTTCACTTTTTTCCACTAATATAGAGCTAACTACAGATTTGCCTGAATATTATAGTGCTTGTTCAGCAGCTTTGGCCAAATTTATAAGTTTCATCACTGGTAGTATTTATCAAATTTAGAGCTCCAAATGATTGCACAGCTAATTTTGGTAGGTTTTGACAGAATTGGTCAACAATAACCATGGGTGATACATGGTTATCACCTTTTTTCATAAGCTTTGCCGTGAATACAGAAGGCCTGTCATCTCCAATAGACATGTCTCCTCTCATGAATTCTCAAATTTCTTTTCAAGCTGTAATACCAAATGCTGTTATAATTTTTTCTTTGAACCAACTATACAAATATTCTACTTTGTCAGGACATTCCATAATATCTGGACAAGTTTTTATTATTTGTGCAGGCATATTTCCACATAATTGTCTGTAACTATACTCTCGAGGAATTTCATCGAGTTGGAAACAACCAGTCAGTCATATAAACCAAGTTTCTGCATCTTTTTGGAGAAACTCTGAAAGTTGGATTCATTTTTTATATGTATTTCTGGAATTTTCATCTGTTTTCCTTTTGTCGTATTTAGATATGGCTTTAGCTACTATGTCCTTCATGTATTGATCGAATAATTCTTTTTCTTCTGGATTTTCATTTATTATACTTCCAGGTAAATGTATTTCTCCATTTGGTTTTAGCATTGTTCTCTTTAGTAATTTGTCATTTTAAAGTTTTTGAAAATCCAGCTTATCAAATTTTTATTAAACAGAATTACTTTCAAAATTTATTTTGTATTTCTATATTAATTCGAAGGTATTTTTGTGTTCTACCGAGATTTTTCTAAGTTTGTTAAGTCTTTCAAATTTAGGAAAACATTTATTTGAATTGGGGATAAATTTCTCACTTAAGTCCCACCAGCTATTTCTAGCCAATGCTAAAAGTCGCATATTATCGCAATTATTAGCAAAGTGATTTCTCTCTTGATAAGCATTTTCACACCTATAAACCGCTGCAATTTCACAAATCAGGGTCACCACTGTAGCTTTTAATCCATGGGTAGCTCTACCTACACATGGTTTATGGAACCAATAGTGATTTTTATGTATGGGTGACTGTATCATTTCTCAGAACGGGCAGCCAGCCATCTTAATGCCTAACCAATTCTCATTAGCATATTGAGGCAATTGGATAGAGGCTAGATGGTATCTTATATGGACTGCAACATACACTGCATCAATGAATATGTAATACATACATATTCACCTTCCTATTTGGCACCTACATATACATTTATATGTGTATTGTCTGTATAAGTACATAAAGATGACATATTTTCATTTAAAGTGCAATGCACTAATAATTTTGGTTGTGGAGTAGGTCTGTGACCAATCTGTCAATGCAGGGTCGAGCCATGAAATGAGGAAATGAGGGAAACGTCCCCATACACGATTATTCCCTTAGTACTCTGATTACCAGGCCTATTTCACTTCTATAAGAGGAATGCATATTTTTTGACCCTCAGTTAATTAAACTTCTACTAAATTAATTAGACTCCTGGTCTTCTTCTTTAAAGTATTGTTCACAGTAGCACCTCTCCCCTTGATCAAAAGAACTATTGATTTTTGTACTCCACAATGATGTTCAAGATGAGTTTATTTGTTTGGCCAGTTTTGAAATATATTTTCAGTCAAAATGGGTTAATTTTCACACTGAGAAATTAAGTAAATTAACATGATCATTGCAACAAAATCTTATCAGGCTCCAGCTCTAAGTTCACAAGATATATACAATTAATTATTTTGACGAAAGCTAAGCTATTTACTATATAAGAAAATTGTAACGTACGTTTGTTAGTTGCAGCAACGTTGCTAATCTGGTCTAGGTGAAATCTTGACCAAATTCTGTATTGCCTTTTAAGTTAAAAGGCTCAAGGTTAGGAAAATATACATAAAAGGGGAATGTTTCCTCCCTTTATCAAAAGTTAATGGCTAAAAACTGGTTTTGGATGCAGTTATTCGCAGAAAAAAGTTAAAAAAAAAAACAAAACAATAAAAAAAATTAAACACAACTCAAAATATCAACAAACACAACTAGGTAAGTATATGAGTTTTCAAACCAGAGACTAGAAAAAAATAAGAGTATTGTAAGGCATAAAAAAATGTAATTTTCGTCGAAGAAAACGGTTGTAAATTAAGTTATACGTATAGTTCCGTTTCAGACTTTTTTTTTACGTAATAGAAGGAAATGTTTATTTTTAGCGACTTTTTAAAACCACGATGTGAAATTCGACGGGGGGGGGGTGCTGCAGGTACCTTCACAAAATCATCAAATATTGTTGTAAGTAGCCATTTAGCTGGAAAACGGGGTTTGTTTACAATCCTTGATTGTAGGATCAGAATTTCGGAAGTCATATTTCAGGTTTTTCAGCATTTAGTTAACTTATTCTTTGATAAATAAGGAACATTCGAAAAACAATCAGAACAAAATAAACTCACAGTTAGTACATAATTGAACAAAGATTTCAAAAGCCACGTCGGTTCATAGACGAAAGAATTATGTTGAATAAGCAGATATATCGGACAATAACTTTGACTATATAGTACTGGACCAGTAAAGCTCCATAAGACCAATGTACTTTTTAATGTCAAGACCTGCCGTCAAAAAAGTAGGCAAACCTAGCGTAACTTCTTTGTATTTTCGACGAATTGCTTCAGTTCACCAATTTAGAGTACATCTGATACAGCGATCCCTTAAATTCATAAGGATAGCGTACATAAAGACAAAGAAAAATAGGTCAAAAGATACGCTCTGGTTGCCTATTTAGCGCCGGCATGTCTGACCAGAAATCATCTTTCTTTACTAGTCCTGTACTATATAATCAAAGGACAACAATTAACAGGTAGATACTTGAAAAAGCAATAGAAAATAATTCTAAAGGACAGTTTCACAGAAGGCAACATAAATAATAGCTATTGGCTAATTCTAACTGAAAAAAAAAAATCGTTGAGAAATCAGCTCTTTGATTCAGTTTGAGTTAGAATCTGCGCATTGGTGCGGCCGCCTATTGCAGCTCGTGAATTTATGGACCTCTAAATTTCTAGTCTCCTTGAAAAAACTATGTTAGAACTAGAAGAAAAAGCGGAAAAACCATACATCACATTCAGTAACATAAAAAAATGAAACTTTATTGCATACTACATGAAAATAGGGGGAAAAACAGCTGAGTTCTTTTTAAAACAAAAAAAAAAAAAAAAGAAAGATATTAATGTAATATCACATCGAAATTTATGTAAATTACATCGTAAATTAAAGACAAAAAAAAAAATATACAAAGCATAACTTAATAATACTGATAAACCGAACTAATGTACAATTAACGATGAATGTCAGTATTCAGTAAATACTTATTTGAAAAAATTCGAAACTTATATTTTTTTTTTTAAATGAAGCCGAATATCTTCGGTAAATGCGGAACAAACAAAATGTGGGTACGTTTGAAATTCTGTACGACGTTGTACAATTAAACATTCATCTGAATTAAAAATGTATATGGCACCGGTAAATTTCATTTCTTAATATTTAACTGAGATAGGTACAAGAAAAAAGGAATAATTTTTTCCTCAATAACGACTGCGTAAGGTATCTAAAAAAAGAGTTCGATAGGACACCAATACATCCATGATTTTTTTCTGAAACCCCTGCAAAAATTGCTGTCAAATCAATCAACTGGGGATCTTTTCTTAGGGATTCACAATACAAATGCAGTACTTTTTTGAAAAATATTTTTGTTTGCATTCGCATTCAATAGCGACAAAGATACTATACTTGCTTCAATGGTCGAGTACTTCGCTTTTGATCAACGAAATCGTTATTTTGAGTAACCAGCTCTCGTTACTCTTGCTTTTTTTTAAAAACCAGTTCTTTGAATCTGCTCCTTGTTTTTTTTCTGTTCTTGCAAAAACGGAATGTTAAATATATTATACAAACGTGAATTGGTCGCAGAGCAACAGGTCTGACGAGAGAGGGAAGGGGTATTCCTCCCAAGCCCGGGATTTTTAGAAAGCCCGACTTTCTCAAAAAAAAAAAAAAAGGAAAGAAAATTAAGTAGATTTTCATGGATTTTATTGAAAAGTCTAAAAAAGCTTTTTCGAAAACTTTACATTTAATTTACTTCAATGCTGATAAGCACTGTGAACGCTTACGTTCATTAAGGCCAAAATTGATTTCTTCACTGATTCAGTCATTTTCATCAATGATCCAAACGATACACATTCACACAAACCCGAGTCTTAAATACAATTCCGATAGTTTCGAGAGAAGAAAAAGAGCAGAGAACAACCGGTTTAAAGAGCAAGAGCAGATATTTCGAGAACTGGTCTTTTTCGCTGTCTGTTCCGAACAGTTTGTTTACAAGCAGTCCGCCACTGGTCGTGGGTTTGAGCCCCGGCACAAATGAAAATTCGGACTCAAGGTAGTGAGAGTAAGTCAGTATTCTCACATGTAATTGAAAAATTCGTTTTAAGAGACCGTTAAATACCAAAAACTGAATCAATCTCCGCCAATGGCACCCATCAAACATTCTGACGCTGCTTTCAACCAAAATGGCAACAAAAACCAATACGTAATAATGAAAAAAGTGCTCAATATAAGCCCCTATTCAGAGGCGGATTTACTTTTTTGTTGCCCTAGGCTCCCATTAATTCGCCACCCTTGACCACAAATAAATTAAAAACAAGGGTGCTTTTTTCTTCTTTTTTTTTTTTAGGGAAGAGGGCTAAATTTCCAATTCAACTGTAAAAGAAAAAAAATTAAAGAAAAATCATGGTCCAAATCTGATTATGTATACTAGCATATCAGTTCTTTTTTGTTGTTTTTTCAAAACACAACAGAAATCATAAATTTTTCAACTAGTTTCAAATTTTTTAACTTTTCGGTCAACTTCAAATAATAGGAGGACTATTGCCTCCCATAGGCACGGCTCTGACCAGAAGTAGTAGAGTATTATAATTTTCTTGACAAAAAAACTTATTTCCTAGCCCGTGGCAACTTATTGTAACAAAATGGAATAACGAAAAACTTTTAAAGTTATCGATTCTAAAAGACGCGTCATTTTAGTTTGAAAGGAGAAATTAATGAATTGATCATGATCACGTAGTTAAGTCCATTTGTTTGATTTTAAAATATTATTTTTGCAAAAGGCAACAAGCGCTATTCAAAGTTACAATCATCATCCACTATTTAGATATGAAGGGAAAAAATAAGGGTTCAGTGACATGGGAACATAACCAGTTGTAAATATGATTGAGCATGAAACTGATAAATCAATTAGGTTCTCATAATTTCATAACCAGGGATTAAAATTCTTGATCTCAATCTTCTCTCAATTATGGATAATTCCAAATGAAACTTTTTGAATGGACAAAGACACGAGTCAAATTATTTTGACAAAATGAACCCTTGCACTTCTGAAATTGATGCAAGATTTTAAAAACGTAAATTAATTAGGAAACCATTTCATTTTTACCATAAATAAGGGATTTTCACATGAAATTGGTTTCATTAATGCGTAAAATAACAACTAAACCATCAAATATAAACAAAGAATTTTTAAGGCAAAAAATAAATAAACCAACAACGCAAAACAGTTGCTTTTTTTATAATAAAAATTCTATTTTCTACGTTACTAAACATAAAAAACAAAATCACAATACACATAACAAGAAGCTTTTTTTAAGCATTTAAAATTTAAGTCAAGATTGTTTTTCTCAAATATTTCATTCGTCTGGTTAAGGAATGAAATATTTCACGTAAGGGATACGAAAACGACGAAAAAATAATCGTTTACACTATTCGTTTTGAAACAAAGTCGTTCATGAATGACTGGTAAATTAAAATCTAAAGTAGGAGTGAGAAAGCTTTAGTCCCCTCATCTGTAAAAAAAAAAAATTTTCATTTAAAATTATTTTTCCCCGTATTTATTTTACTAGGCAAATCGTAATGTGAAGGGGAAATTTCTTCAAATAAGTAAGTTGTTTTTCTTCTTTTTTTTTTCTGTTCAACAAATTTAGCCACTTATCCCCTTCTTATTGGCCGTCTCGAGACATCGATTTATGAATGCATTTTGATCCAGAAAGGGAGGCTTTCACGAATATTTTGAGCGAAAAATCATGATCCACCAGCAGATTAGTATTTTTTAATTAAATAACATGATGAATTTCTTGAATTGTGAATTTACACGTACCGACGATAACACCCGCACAAACAGATTTTCTCATTTATATTAACGCTAAAATAATATTATGTTCCAAGTTTACCGACTAAATAAGATTTTGAAGTACCTACAACATTTGTTATGAAGAATTAAATGGAACGTGGAGATAATAATAATTCTTGTTTTTGACAATTAATGAAAATGAGAAAAAATAAACGAACGTTGCTTCCAAAGAATAAAAGTTGAATAAAACTTGCAGTGAAAGAAACACGAATATTATGTTGAAACCGTTTCAGCAATAAACAGTACTAGTTTGGACTAGAAAAAATATTTCTGACAGATTGAAGAAATCAGTCAAAACTATGAAAAACTGAATTTATCAAGACACTTCTCTATCCAACTTTATTTTCTCGAAAATTATTGTTTTTGAGTAAAGACAGTCTCCTTTCAATGAATTATGCATGTATATTATTATAATTATTATCAATATCATTACAATTAAAATTGTCTAACTTTTTCTTTGACCGGCTAAAGAAGAGTCAAAATCATCAAAACAGCCAAATAAGTACCTACTCTCATAAGGTTTGAAACACGTAAAATTATAATTCGAAAATACTAACTTTCTTAGCATATAAAGTGAAAGGGAAACAGGCTAGTTAAGGAAAAAATCATCGCAACGAACAATAAATTAAGTGAATCGAATTTACAGCAGAAGAAAATCGACCGAAAAACAATTTTCTTTTTTCGTCGTTTACTTATCATTAAATGAAAAACAGTTTTTCAAAACGCGAATAACGCAGACTATCGCAAAAATCTTACACCATTCAATTTCGTCATGTACATTATCACTCTAATCAGTGTTTTTCTCGTACTTAAAAATTATAAAATGAGACAATGTATTACTTACAGTCAATAACACGCACGAGAAAAAAAAAACAAGAACAAAACAAAACGTAAAAAAACAAAAAAAAAACAAAAAATAAAAAACAAACAAACTAACAAACAAACAAACGATAATAATAATAATAATAATAATAATAATAATAATAATAATATTAATATTAATATTAATAATAACAAGAATAAGAATAATTATAATTATATTAATAAATAAAACAAAATAATAATAAACAAAAAAACAAAAAAACAAGCGACTCGTCAACTATTGTTAGCACAATCATATAAGAAAAACACATAATACACAGCTATATTCGGTTTTTTTTTCGTTTTCTTTTTTTATTTTTTTTACTGTTGAAACAGAAAACAGAAAAAAAGAATCAGAAGGCGAAACAAAAACAAACAGAAACACAAAGAAAAAACAGTGAACTTAAAAAAAAGAGAAAAAAAGGAAAAAAATCAATTCTAATCACATGTAGAAAAAGAAGAAAGAAAAATAAAAACATTGTATTAGTAATTGGATGGATTGTAATCATGTGCAGGGCTGAAATTATAGTGTACCTGTCCAGGCTGCGAGTGAATGTGGGAAAAATGATATTCACGACTAGTAACAGCGAACGGACTGGTGGACACTATACTGCGGCCAGAGCCCGATGTAGGAGTGACAAGCTGCACATCAGATTGTCCAACTTGATTAGACGGAGGAGAACCCCCTCGGTCAACCATACCACTGGGTGACGGTTCACCGGTGATCGGAGGTGAAATTGATGTAGGTGGCGAATTTGCCGTCGTAATGGTTAATTCACCTACATCAGACATTGTTTCAACACATTTATTAAAAATATAAAATAAAAAGAAAAACGGAAAAATAAAAATAAAAGAAAGCCACAAACTCGATCCGTTTAGTTTGAAAACCTACTAAATCCTCAGACCTAATATAAATCGTACAGGTAAAAAGAAAGAACGTAACAAACAAATCCAATGTAGAGTAGACAAATAAGAACCACTTTTTGTTTTTTGGATTAATAGGTTACTATCATTTTTAGCGAAGAGTCTAATATAGCTTTCTTTTTAATTTTTGTCATCGAAATGATCATTTTTTGAAAAATTAAAAGTTTTTTCGAATTTGGTACCGCAGAATACTGAGTTTCAAATAACATGCGATTAATAAATAATATGAAATATGGCAACAAAATTTCAGGACTACAAAATGTACATTTTTGTTTCTGTAATTGGGAGAGGGGGTATCATATTCAGTAACCACAACGGCTGCTGAGTCAAATGCAACATTTTTTAACTTGTTAACATTATTCAACTTGGCATAAGCTACGTTTGAATTAAATGGCTACTGTTAGCTAAAGAGAAAAGAAGGGAAAAAAAAGAAAGGAGGGAAAGTGAAAACGTTAATCACGTTTCACGTAATTTTTTCAATTCAAAAGCAGTATGACCCCAAAGTTTTTAGTTTTTGTTTTCTTAATTACTGGCAATAGCTGCATATATTATGGAGCAGGTCAGATGACGTCAGCTGGTGGCAAACCAATGATCTTATGGTCATCAAGGCGAGTATCGCTTAACCACTACGCAGAGGCACACCTGAGCATTTGGAACCCCCCCCCGCAAAATATTTTGAAGGCCCCATATTTTTCCGGATTTTAAATATTTTCTAAATTTTGTCTTAAGATGCAACCGGAAACCCTTTTGGCTCGGGGCTCCTGGCACTGCGGAGTCTTCTGACTGTCAGGTACGCCACTGTCACTACACTACACAGACATTCACTAAAATTTTTCACGAAATATTTCAAAATGTTTTGAAAATATTTTTACTAATTTTTTCAATAATGAAAATTGCTAAGTTTATATTATAAATCATGGTCGGACTAGCAAATAAACAAATCAAATTCGGACTGTTTCCAAAAATACAAGAAAATATTAAAACATAATTTTGGCCTTCTATGGCGTTTAGTAGGTTTTCAAATTACACAAATTATTGAAGATAAGACGCTCGTTTTGTTTTTTCTCTTATACTACCAAAAAATTTTTTTTTATTCACATTATAACTTTTTTATTTTTTGAATTACCTAGTTTACCTACTTTTACGCGTATATTATTTTTATTATTGATTAAAAATTTGTTTTTTAATTTTTTTTTTATATTTTATATATTTTTATTTTATTTTTTTTTTTTTTTCAACTACGTTATAATTTATCGATTTAATGTACCAGTGGATCGAATTATGGCGACTGGCCGAGCCATAGGTGGAGGCGGAGGTGGTGGAAGCATCGAGCTTGGATAGTATTGCGGTATTTTCGTCGGACTCTTCGACGGACCCGCCTGTAACCAGAAAAAAACAATAACAACACGGCGGACAGTAGAAGCAAAATATGTCCCCATTTTGTGCGAGCTTTGACGGTTACGTGGAGCAAACTACTACAAACGCACTCGGCACAAGCTGGCTACAGTTAGTAAAACAGGACATACACGCCGTGTTGGGCAGGATAAAGGGTTATGGATATGAAAGAACGACAATAGGGGTTCACTCACTTGAGGTCCTTGATTGCCGTCTGCCTCTTGACAGACGAAGGTGACGAAATCGGAAAAGGTATCGTGCCCATTCTCAGGGTACTTGACCGGACTATGTTGTTCGGAGCCGTAATACGCGGACGCTGCGGCCAAGGAAGCGACGTTTGCGTGTTGAGCAGTTAATCCTGAGAGTAAAGCATTGATTAGCACACATGGCAAGAAGAACGATGTGCACTAGGAGAAATGGTTTTACAAGGGCCATGGAGATGAAATCCGGGCCAAGTGGTCATCATTATCAGGCTTTTTTGGGATAGAAGGAGTGGTTTACAAAAAAAATCACAAAAAAATACATTTTTTTATTAAACAAGCTATGTAGATAAAATATCAATCGCTTTTGGATACCAGATTTATGTTGATACGATGACATTTTGATTCATTGTAATTTTAAAATTAATATATTTTGATCTTTAATGAAAGGGTAAATCATTTACTATCTATACTATCATAACCAAACTAACAAACCAATGTTAAATTTTTTCCACTAAAATTGGATCCGAGAAATGAATCACACAAACAGGTTTCATTGCTGTTGTAGCATCTGAATTTGTGAAAGAACAAAAAGGTACATGATCATTCATGTTTTCTTTTGTTTGCAGTAAACAACTCTTTTTTGAAGAGTTTTGATTTCTGTTGTCTGCAGCAGCTAACTCTTTGTGTAGAAGTTATTTATGATACCTAATAAAAAAAAAATACAACTAACTAAAAAACAATTTGGAGCAATGTTTGTAAAAAAGAGGGTCCGAACTACTGACGCACTAATATGTTTTAAAAACAAACTAGATGTTTGATGGAAAACTTCTACATTAGGTTTGTCAGTCTTATATATGTTCAGTCAACGGAGGAAATACATGAATTATGTATGGAAAAAACTACAATAATATAATAAACGACTACCTAAAAGTAATTGGTCATAAAAGTTTTTTTATGCATTTACAATTTCAAAGTATGCATATGCATTTAAAATTTTGAAGAGATGCATTTGTGTATGACCATTTTTAGACATCAAAAAAGCACCGATTTGAAATAATATGACTTTTCCAAGAAAAAAAAAATTTGTTCAGTTCCACTCTGGCAAATAAAAAAGCCTAATGGAAGTTTTAATTCCGCACTTTTCCAAATTAAACGGCCAGTTCTTGAAAAAACTTTGCAATGCCGCACTTTTTGCTATATGGATTACTGAACAGACTTAATTTGATTCTAAAATGTTTTTGTACATAACAGAATGATGGCATTAGTTCTCCGTTTTTGTTGCTTCGGGTAAATATATGTCTAGAATGCAGCCTGTTTATTTCAAAATGTACGGTAAACATTTTTTTAATCCAAAATAATTAAGGAGTTTTTAATTGAATTTTCCTATAAGTAATATAAAAAAAACTAGCTGAGCCTGTACAAATAATTTTCACAGAATAAGAAAAACAGAACACATTTACAATTTTGTTCATCCGTTTTTGAGACCATTTCAATTTGGCACTTTGGGCCTACCTTTGGCTTGGCATTTTGAGCAATTAACATATGAAATAGATCCAGTCTGGAGCCATTAATTTGGACCCACTTTTGTTCTTAACTCCTTTTTCCCTTATTATGACTCACTCTTTTCAATTTTTGAAAATATTGATGGCATTCAGCCATCGGGATTATGTTCGTTAAACTCTTTTTATTGATATATTTTTCATAAAAATCCATCCATCCATCCATTCTGACGCAAAATGGGTAAAATAGGTGCTGTGACTTTTCAGCATTAATAATAATATATTATGAGATATGCATTTATTCTGAAATATGCAAAAATATGTTAAATAAAATTCGTATTTTTGGAATTAGCCAATCAGGAGGTCATGAAATATGAAATATTTGAAATTTAATCACAAGACATTTGGAAGAAAGCAAAAAAAAAAAAATGCAATTGCATAAAAAAATTTTTCCTAAGAATAAGAATTAGTAATTATAGTTTTCGGTTACAAAAAATTCTTCATGAAATACTTATCTATAAAAAACAATTTAGAATTCAAATAACATTAAATAATAAGAAAATCGAGATTAAATTAATTAATTTAAAAATGAAACATCAACTTGGCATTTGTCAAATGATAAAACACTGATGACTGAAGTTTTAATTAAATTCGAACACATGCTTGGAAGAAATGCTCCTCGAAACTACTAAATATAAAAGTAGAACTGGGGAAGTGAGGATATGTTTTAAAATTATTTCATTACAAAAATTTTGTGAGAACTAATCAATTGACATTAAGAAGACAAATATGGTTACTGACCATGTTCTACGTCCGAAGAATGCCAGCTCGTTTGACTGGATAACGAGGCCGGACTCTGGCCGTAATAGGCCACTTCAGTTTTTTGATCGCGAGCTGCCAACTCCATTTCTTCTTCGGCCGAACTCAGTCTACGCATTCGCTTATTTCGCGGTTCGTTTGGACTTTGTGTTCGCTGCAACGACATGGGACCTGAAAATTATGGCGATAATTAATTAAATCGAGCAAAAGAAAAAGGAAAAAATTCGAAGATTCTAGTACACATTTGGCTGCCATTCGAACTTGATGATCGGACAGTCAACCGACATAACATCAATACGAATATATACGGCGAATCGGTTATGCAACCCATAACGCATCACGCGAGCGCCACTCGGTACACCTCTTTAATAGTTTGAGCAGCAGGAAACAATGGCGTAGCCAGGGGTGATTAGTGGGAGAAATCCCCCCTTTAAATTTTTTTAAAGCAGAATTTCATAAGAGTCAGAAATAACAACGATTGGTGTGAAAATCTAAAATTCAAATCCCGAAATACACAAAAATTTTTTCGCTCGCTCCGCTTAACAAATTATTTTTTCACAATTTATGAATTCTCCTCTCCTCCGAGATTAATTCTGCATACGACCGTAGTTCGAAAGTTGAATGACAACACTTTTTAATTCAAATTTTTTGATCCCCTCATATCGTTGACCCAAGTTCGCCTGGGGTCCCTCCCCCGCTAAAAAAAAGTTCTTAAAATTCGCCACTGGGAGTTAGGGGAAAAGGGAAAAAATTTTCTCATCTAATCCTCCCTTAAGAAAGTCATGACTACGCCACTGGCTGGAAACAAGAATCAACACTGATCGTTTAATCTAAATGAATACGGTGATATATGATGAAAAAGAATGGCACACATTCAGTGATCGATTAATACATATATTTGTCAAGTCAGCAAAACATTTATCACAGTCACCTCATTTTTTGACTAATCTTAAGGGTAGGAGGTACATATGAAAATGCAAGCCATAATATTATAGCATTTGACGGCGCATAATTTCAAAGACATAATCTCAGACTAAAAAATGCACGTAGGTATCGACTTTATTTTTAAGAGAGATTAAACTAAGTACGTAATTTGTCTGACTAATATGGCAATGTCCTGCAAAAAAATAAAAAATAGAATGACCAACTTGGTCGATAGATGGATTTTCACTTACGTACATAATGTGAATGCAGATACATGTATTAGTAAAATAAACCCTCTTATTCACTAGTATTTGAGAGGTTAAGCTTGAGAGAAGATAGGATATTTTTGTTAGCACCTATCAATGTCTAAATGCAAGATCATAAATTTTTGTAACAAGTTCTTTGAGAAACGATTAGAGATGGTCAAGAATGATTTAGTAGTGTAATTACCACAATGAAAAAACGTATGAGCGACAGGTATTGTCATAATGTTGAAACGAGAATCAGTCAACAAATTAGCACCTACCTACGATAGTAACAATAGAATTCACTGTCTTGTAAACGTTATCTTATGCTCTCTTTCAAATGTTCGCTTCTAAAGCTGTATAACTGAAGAATTTGGCAATAGACTACAGCTCTCTCACAAATTTTGAGGGTTTGACTCCATAGTTCCAAATGAAAAATATGTATTATTTAAATAAGACCCGAAAGAAACCACATGACTTACATAGAAAATAGCATAGCAGTGAAGAAAAGTATCTCATGGGCTACTCGTTAAATACGTCCACTTTAATCCGGTAGATTAACAATACACACGTAGATCTGCATGTTTTTTCTTTAAAATAAATTTCATAAAGTTGAAGTTTTTTAATACATAACCTGACCATTTATCTAACACACACTATTAGCCAATGTGTAACTAAATTCATTTGAAAACTAAGACAAAAAATTACATACCTATCTAACTTTATTTTTGCGTTTTTTTGTTTTTCTCAAAATTATTCGACTGACCAAATGTGTCTTTTGGGCACTGCCATGTATGTCAAATGTAAATTCATCATGAGGGTTAACCTCACGAGAAAATTCATTTTCAACATCATTAGTATTTCGATATTTTTCAAAAACTGGTAAGTTATGTTGATGCTAGAGAATGTATTTACACTGGTAATTATTCTCGCAGCATATGGAACAAATTTTCTCACAAGCAACTGGTTTTAAAATCTGCGGTAACTGTTATATTTCAGTAAATTTTCATTATGCAGGAATACGATTATTATTAAATATGGAAAATGGAAAATAAATTTTTCGATGCAGGAACACATTACTCAAGTTTGCAAAAAATCTTTGCAAATTTATAAGGTCTTTATGGGCTTAGGTGCTCTTATAACATGGTTCGAGAAAGAAATCCCACAATATTCCTGTAAACTTTACGCAAATATTGCCTTTTTTGAAACTGGAAACACTTTTCATCGCTAGACTGAATTAGGTAGAGAAGATTTCTAAATAAAAATGATTTTTTCACAAAGGGTCCACTATATTCCAGGAAATATTTTGATACACTTGCGTAAGACTCAATTGAAAATTTGAGTAAATGGTTATGTGAGGTGGGTAACTAATAATCATCATACTGTGATGACTTATTATGAATTTTCGTTTATTCCGTATGCATTATTCTACCAGAAACCGGTTTCAGCTAGAGATTTAAAATTTAAAAAAATGATAAAATGAGATGAACACTCACTGTAGGCCGTTGATGGTGGCATCATCGAAGTATGATCAGACACTGGTGGCGTGTAACTACTGCAATAATAACCAGGATTTTCGATTTTAATTACATTTAATGGCGTTTGCATACCATTTGGATTTTGCACGATGGACGCTGCAACAAACAGTAAAAAAAGAAATACTCGGTAAAAAATAAGTACGAAGAACAAATAAAATTCAACATTTTTTGGTATAGCTAATTAACTTGGAAAGGAAAGCGCTATACGAAATAGCTGATTGGTTGTCATGATTCATTCGTAGAATACAGGATAACATTTAAAGGAAGAGGGAAAATGACCATAAAAATTTTCGTATTATGTACATACAGCGTCTTTTACGTTTCAGGGATTGACACTTTTATCACAACATTAATGCAAGAATTTACGGTTCTCTAATTTCTGAAGAATAAAGGACAAGAAAGATGGCACAGCATTAATTTGTAAAGTTCGTTAGCAAAAAAAAACAATAGTTCTTCATAAATTTAAGACTGTGGATGAGTTCAACGTAGTGCAGTGGTAAGGTGCTGACCTGACAAAAGAAAGATTGAGAGTTCGAGGCAAGCTACTCTCATGGTTCCCACCAAAAATAGCCATGTGTTCAGTTTGGTTTCAATTGGTGATCCAATATGTAATTGAAAATTCATGTTGAGAGACCATTGGTCACCAGATTCCCACCCATCCTACCCCCGAAAGTGATATCAGTTATCTACAGAAGCTGATTAAAATGACTACGTTTCCAGAGGACTATAAAATTAAAATTAAAATATAAAACTCAATCAAATAATAAGCCACAGAAATAACGATTCAAGTATGCTCCATGTGGGAAAAGAGGCGAAAATTGGTAAAACTCATGGAATACCGAACTGGTTAATCTTGTCCATCTTTCTAACTTTATAAAAAAAATATCAAGCGAAAAATATACAGAAGTAAGAGTACCTGGCTTTCAATTTTTCTAATCTCAGTTTTTCGAATCGGACAAAATAATAATGAATGGCGTTGAAATAAAGGTGTGATTACAAACCTAACATTTCGACACCTTGGATTGAAGTTTTGTCGTGGGCGCTCAGGACCATAGCCCACTTTTACATTGGAGGCGTAAAATTCTGTAGTACGTCCAAATACAACGTTACAATAAATCTGAACAATCCTTGATAAGAACAGTTAAAGCCTCTTTAATAAAATAAAAAATAATGTACTAATTATTTTTACAGGTCAGTAGACTTCAGTATTGTCCTTCAGGTCCAAATTCAACGAACTATAAGTAGTTCCGCTGTTCAAGGACCAGGGCAATGATATCAACCTCAATCAAATTTTGATATAAAGGGAAAGACGAGGATACGAATTATATGAACAAAGTAAATTTTCGAGTAGTGAAAAAAACCACAAATTACAAGACTGGAGCCATGTTTCTCCCACCTCCCTTTACCAATTTATAAGATAATATCAGTATTATGAGACCTACGTCTACATAAAGAAGCAGGAGGAAGGCATCTACGGATTGTCTCAAGCTTAAAATCAACAAAATGAACCCTCTGCTTGCTTACATTAGATTTTAAACAAGCAAGAATAAAAAACGAATTAATCCTCTAAAAGAAGAGTTGGGATCACCTTCAAGATATTCGTACCTTTCTCCTTTTTTAAGATAAAACGCCATCATTAAAATTACAATTCAACGGCAACACCAAATACTGTCATCTTCGGGAAGATTCTAAGTCCACATATATTTGGCCTGCAGCTAAAGGGAACCCCAGAGGGAACTGAGCCTCCTGAATCAGTATTTTCTCGCAATTTTAGTTTATCGGGCGATAGGTGGACTGTTGTGTTGACCATCAACGCGTACTTTTAACATATCCAGCCTTTTTTTGAAAATTTTTCTCGTTTTTTGTATTGAAGAAAATATTTTTTTTTACTTTTTACTTTCAGTAACCATAGTTAGACTCCTTCAGGGTCTGAAACGCCCCTCACAAAAAACGTCCTGGCTACGGCACCTTACCATCCGTACATGGGACGAGATTTAATGCACTCTACACACGATACGAAGATTAATTTCGCTTCCTGTTTCACCCATTTTTCTGAAAATAGCATGTTGAGAATTTAAATTTCTCTAAATCCACAGAAATCATCCCAACGTTTCCTTTCAGCGAATCCGCATTCGATTATTCGCATCCGAAGAAGAAGAAGAAGTAGATAAGGAAGAAAAATAAAAAATAAGAATAATACTATCTACTCGCAAAAAGTCTACACTCAATATCCAGCAGCTTACAATCGTAAATCTTTTTTGCCTTTGTGCTCTACGTCGGTTATTGGCACGATCCAAAAATTTGAAAATTAAAATCGTTCCCGCTTTAGCAGTTTTTTCTTTGTTCCACATAAAAAGAAGAAGAACGGCGAAACGGTGCTGGTGCGACTGCCATAATGGCATAAATTACTTTCGTCTTATTTGCTCAAAAATACCACAATAAAATCACTCCTCCGGAATTGTCTCTCGTTCCAATTCGTTAACCATCTCGACTAATTATGAGCAAAAGCTAATTAGTACCCACCGCACTTTTTTTATCAATCGACTGACGTATTTTTGCTAGTATTTTTAACAAGAAAAGGAGGAGGATAGTTAAAGAGAAAATTCCATAATCGAGACGAAACTGCTTTTTACCATCATTCAGTCCATACCACGGTTTCTGTCAATTTTCGTTAGAATTATAAATGGCGATAGAAACTGAAATTTTTCCATAAAATATAAAAAACATGAGAAAAGTTGGTGTCGGTCTGGCAGAACCGCACATTTTTCTGGCACCTTTTACGGTAGACCGAAAATAAATATTTCTGTAGGTACGTGCAAGATCAAGACCTAGAGAAGAACTTGAGAAAAATGGTCGAACGTTGACTTATTCGCAATCTTGACACTTAAATAATTAGGGCTTAATTGTTTTATTTTTACCTAATTAATCACTTATAAATATTTGAGGTTAGCGAAGATTTTCGAATATTTAGAAGGCACTTAATGGTGAAACTGGTTCAAACATAAATAACAGTAGAAACCTTAAAAGCAAGATCGAGAATAAGACCAAAATACCCACAAGCTTGGTCTTACATTTGCTCGGGGCTCGAAGAGGTATATCTTTGGTTTTAAAATTTTGAAAAAATTACATAATATTTAACATAAACTCAAGATGTCAAGTACAGCGGATGGATGACGAATTTCATCAGGACATTAAGAAAAATATTGGCAACCAAAAATGAAAATATTAAAAGAGTTAACCATTCTTTCAGAAAAAGCAGAGGTAGCAAATAACACGTAGCCGGGTGTAGCCGCTTGCTACACCCGGAAAAATTTGGCTACATCTGGAATAATGACGCAAATTTCATTTTAGAGCGAATTCCGTAAAGTTCAATCAATAAAGTTTGATGTTAATTTCAAGTTTTTAACTTTTTTTTTTTTTTGTCTGCTAAGCTGCCATCACTGAGAAAAACCCTGATACCGACTAAATAATAGTTCAATAATTTATCAGAAAACAAAGACGTGAGACACATTAATTTACTTGAGGAACTTAGACACGTGTAATGCTTTAAATACCATTGCTGCTTTCAATGTTTCATTATTTAAGTTGTTTTTGAAAGCTTAATACTTAGTCAACTCGTTATTTCAATTCTATTTGAATTCTCTAAAAATCAAATATACCATATTCGGCTACAACCAAAAGTACTTAGAAGACTAAAAATAAAATGATACGGAATGTAAAAGGAAACAAGAGTAGGCAAAAAAAAAAGGCAGACGTTTTATGGAAATATTTCTAAAATTATGTTTTCGTATATACGTAAACATAAAATTTCACGGAGGAAAGAAAGAAAAAATAACAAAAAAAAAGATAAAGAAAGGGGTTATATACTGGTTTATAAGTAACTAACCCCCTTATGTCTTTATCTTCGTTATTGTAGCAGAAAAAAAAATATTCATTTTTGTAAAGGCAAGCCGACTATTTATGCCATTTTAACCCTCAGACGCAGACGATAATCTGGCCTAGACGACACCGTATTTGTCTCCCGCATACATGCATTATCTAATAACGTTCGATATTCTTTTTTTTAAATTTTTTTATTCATTCATTTTTCTTCTTTTTCTGTCTTCATCTTCTTCTTGTTCTTCATCATCACCATCATTATCATCATCATCAAGATCTATGGTTTTTCATTTCCTTCGTAGTGGAAATTAGATGCTCGTGTCCACGTACGTAAGCCATAAAAACATACGAGGACCATATCGGCCTCTGCACTACTTCATGCTTGAACTATTATTACAATAATCTAATTTTGAAAATTTACTGCATGAAAAAGGGAAACGGTGTACCTTTGGAAAGCCTCCACAGTTCTTTCGAAGAAAATACTCCGGTTGCTAAAATGGTGTCATTGCACACAACCCCATTGTACGGATTATGCGAGTAGCCTGAAACACACAGACCAAAACATTTTTTTTTGTAATTGTCGAAAAATTAAGGAAAAAATTCAATTCGTAAACTACATAATGAATAGAGAAAAAGTATGCGAAAAAAATTATTACACGAAAAAGTAATTTCAATTTTTTTAATACTTTTTTTCGCATTTTTTCCCTTTGTTTTTTTTGGTCAACCGAAATATTTTACCATTCCCCCTTCACACAGTAATTCTCAGTGAACTAAATCTAATTTTATAATATTTCTAAGGGAGATGTGCGTCAGAGGGAGGAAAGGTGTAATAACATAGAGCAGAATATGAGTAATTATGACGGTGGAGGCTGGCTTTGTTATTAGGAGACAAAATATGTAGGCATTAGTAAAGCGGCTACACTGAAACATGTAAGTTTTCAGCGAAGAAGCGATGTAAATACGAACCAAAACAGATTCTCACAAAGGAATTGAACAACATTATTATCAAATTATCAGTGAAGAAATTTTCGAACACCGAAATCTTTCAATAGATCGATTTGACACAGTGGTTATGCGCGTGAGCTTCAATAGCAAAACTTGTCTCGATGTTGGTGTCGCACAAAACCAAAAGAAAAATTTAAGGAAACATGCGAACGAAATATAAAATACTCGTGAACTTTCTGTCAAGGACATATACTAGGGGGTTCCTGAGGGTCTTAACCCCCTTCCCTGCAAAAAACAAATCTTGAATTAAAAATAGTGTTTGTTTCTCGATGGAAATTTTTTTGTTTTGAGGAGAGAAGTCGGAAGGAAGGGAGCGTGGTGAAGATGTGGACCCATCGCCTTTCGATCGAGCTATACACGCCTTTGTTTACTACAAAAGCAATTTGCAATTGGTACCGACTTGACTAATTTTCAATTTTTTACTTTCTCCAAATTTTATTATTTATTAATTATTGGTGGCTGTGATAAGAGAAGATTACCTTATATGTCGGTTAGCCATTAATTTTTTTTTCCATCACATTCAATCTTTATTTGTAAAATTAATTTAACAATCGGTAAAAATAAAAGTCTACATAGCGAGACCGACACTAAGATCAAGACTAGACTGCGCATGACCAAGATCAAACAAAACCAACTGTGCAAGTCCAAAGCCAAGACCCAGACTGAGAGTATTGATGCAAAAACCAAAACTACCACCGGCTTGATCTCAATCTTGCACTTGCTTTTGCTCATCTCTAGCTTCAAGGCTTCAAAACAAAATTTACAATGTAAAAACAGGATTCTACTGGCACCTTCACATTGCACATGCGCAAATGACGAAAAAAATTCACGGTAGGAAAAGTGTGGCACAAAAATCTAATTAACAAATGAACTAATAACTGATAAATTCCCTTATCAACGTTCCTAAAAAGCACGATCCTTGATGAGATACGGGCTCCTCTCCATTTTCCCAACCAAATAACTATCTGTGTAGCTCAGTGTTTTAATGCGATTTTTCAGCAATACAATTTCTTTTTTTTTTCCTCACAAATTAACACGATGAGTATGCATAATATGAAACAAAATAATTCATTTACGAAAATTTTCACGTATTTTGACTCAAATTATTTAAGTTAGAGGAGCGGAGACGAGAACATTGACCAGAAATATCAGGTATTCCAGCAAGAAGTTATGGAGGTTATGTTTTAATATTAGATTTTCGATACTTTGGAATACAGAAGACATGGAACAGTATTTGCTGGACTTTATCCTAGGTAGCAACAATACATAATTATGCTGAAAAAAAATCACAAAATTTAGGGCCTTTATATTGAAATTTTACTAATCAGAAAATAAAATAATTCCTTAAAAGAAATTATAGAAGAATACTAATAACATTTATCATCTTCAGCCTCTTCTTTGAAGTCATAACATTATCTATATTTGAAGAAAATTACTGTTTCCTAAGAGACTGTAAATTACAGAGCGAAATATACGTAGGTAAGTACTTTTTGTTTCTCGTACATACAGTGTAATTAATGCGCCTTTCTTTAACAATAAGTACAATTCATAAAGGGAGCTTTAATTTGAACGAAATTACGGAACTCTAGAACCGGTTAATATTATCAAATTGTTGAACACGATACCAAGAGCTGAAATAATCTTAATTAAACGCTTTTGCAGCAACTGTTTGTAATGAGAAATATAGAATGATAAATAAAATTTAACAACAGTGATAGTTTCTCCAAGTTATTTGCCACACCTTACATGAACTTATTAGGCCATTTTTCAACCAGTAAAACTCGGTAAAAAATACAGATGATAACACATTTCATGCAGGAAATTAACAAATCATAGGAAAACAAAAAGACAATTAGAAAATAGCATTCTTATCAACATATTCAGCAGACGGGTAGGTACTTCGGTCAGTTTCGATCACAAGTACCTATCGTCATTTGTAGATACGAGAACAAATTTTTGTAATGAAAAAGGGTGATAACTATTGAGAAGTGAGGGGAAGGGAAGACAGATAGACAGACAAACAGTCGTAACGGAATTGCAAACAAGTTTACATTAAAAACACGATTTTAAAAGATAAGATTTTTTTTGGCTTTAATTTCATGCGAAATAAACATTTTTTCGTTGCAGAAGTGTAGGATGCGACCATCCCTTAAAATTCAAAATTCAAAATTTTTCGTATATTTTTCCCTAATAATAAAATAAAATTAAATTAAAAATTAAATACACGCACTTTGAAGCCGTGAGCGTCTTCGGCTAGGCTAAACTCTTAGCCTAGCTACGTAGCCTAAACATTTTTTCCCTCTCCTTCAACTTTTCGGTCTTTTCTTACCACCACTTTACTTTTAGTGGTGGTAATGACACTATACAACTGAGGTTGTCGGAAATTCCCCTGCATTTCTTTTCTAAATTATATTTTTTTCTGTAATATTATGAACTCTGTGGATTTCATCCTTCGTTTTGTTGTCGACCATTGAGGTCGAAATATTTTTTCGTCTTCATTTTTGTAAAGACTTAAACTTGTAATACATTTTTATTTTTTTATATAATGGTTTAATTTTATATTCGCGGGCATCGGGCCCGCTCGAGGCAATTAATTGAGGTTAACTGAGGCTGTTCTTTTCAAAAAAGACGCCTTCTCGGATACTCAGTTACGAGGTAAATTTTTTTCAATTCACCTTTTTTTCTTCCCTGTTGCATGGTATAAAGTGGTTCAATCAATCACCTGGCTAGCTGAGCAGGTCTTGGGGCCCTTAACTCGCATCTTCACCAAATTCTGTTGGTGGAGATGCTCTCGGAACACTCAATTGAGTGGTTTTTTAATTATGGGGAAACTATGTGAGGTTTTGTATTGGGCTGGATTGAGCCACCCAGGGTCGCATACCACAGAAGGCTGGCTGCAGTATTGATATAATATAAAACCGCAGCAGCCAGTAGAATAAATAAATAATAATAATAATAAAAATTGCAGTCCTGGTGATTGTAAGGCAGGGACTGACATAATTCGAAACACCAATTTTACATAATTATATTAAATCATTTGACAAAAGAGTAGATGCAGAGAAGCTTATGAGTATTCCTACAGTCAAAAGGAAAAAGATTTGTAAATTCGATTGTTGTGTTTGTTATCCCGGATAGTTGTAAACAAACACACAAAATAAATACGTGTTTTTATTAAACAATATTTAATACGGAATTATAGTCACAATAGATTACGGTTAACACCTCGTCACAATAAATTCTTATACTTAAATAACTTCGCTCACTTTGCGGGTAATCGTACGTAAAAACACATACATATTAATTTTCTATCTATCGTCGTCTCACCTCTACATACGGTGGACTACTAACTTGGTGGTGTCTAGGAACACCTACAGATTTTTGAGTTCAATGTAGCAGAACTACTTTGAAGCTCTTCAGAAAGGCAAGTGAAGTTTTGGTGTAAATCGATTTACCAAGTGACTTCTTTTCGTGACTAATATTGTTTACTTTCACAAAAGGGTACCTCAGGTACATGCCAAAATAGTGCTGACAATTATGCTGATTAGTTGTACGTCTGCATAATTGTTAGCTCTGTTAATTGGGTTACTAACGGAGGTAACGGTGAATATTTAGAAGAAATGTTCGCCGTTAGTTGTTGCGGAGTATTTAGGTCAGCGAATATGTTCGTCTGTCTAAATACGACGGAACAAAGGTCCCCCAGGCAAAAGAGCCAGGAAGCCCCTGCTTCCTCCTAATTTGGAAGAAAGTGGCTGAAATTTTAATTTTGTTTTACTTGCCTAGTAATATTTACATCTTATTTTATATTGCTTATTATCTATAGGTTTCTTACTTTTGTGCTGTTCTGGCCAAGTCATTAATTATATTGTGTGCATTGACTGTTTGGCAGTTAAGTCGTACGGATGAGTAGATAAGGAATAGTAGAGCAATTGATAACATTGAGCACCAGATAATTAGTATTAGATGGATTAAATTGAGAGTATCTTGATACTCCAGGTTTGGAATTTCTATTTCTTCGGTTTTCAGGTTCTCTTGGGTATACTTTATTGGTGTTATCGGTGTGAGATAAGGTACTACTTTGTTCCATTTGGGGTAATATGCTATAGAGATGTTTGGAAATTTAAAAGATTGTTTTATTCCGACATTGACTTCTATAAATTTGTATTTTGTCCAAACCATTGGAAGATGGTGTTCTATTTCCGTTTTCTGTATTGAGTCGTTTATGCATGGGAATCCTGCTGGTATAATGATTTCTGGGATGTTTGTGTCTGTTAATTGTGAAATTTGATGGGTACATGGTACTTTTAGTAATATGGCTCCTGGCCATGTCTCGTTGATTCTAATCTCCTTCTGTTCTCTTGTTATTATATCGGTTATAATTAGAGGGTTGATTGCGTTAGTTATTGCAAATTGTTCGGTGTCAATTTGGTGAACTATCGGTTCTCTGTGGTTTAAGTCGCATTTAAAGGAACAAGCTTTAATTATATCTCTGAATTGTTTGCGTAAAAACAATGATCTAGCCCAATTCCCTTTGTGATTGTTAGTTCGGTCTTGAGGTATATAACATAGTGAGTCAGATTTACTGCATAAGTCGAGATCTGTACCTGTAATTAGTCTGGTTGAATCATCTTTGATATTGTGTGCTAATGTTGATGGCTCGTAGTCCCAATAGCATAATCTGTTATCGTGGGTTTTGAATACTACTGGTATGAAGTTGTATAATTCGTATTCTGTATTTGCATCCTATAGTGGTATTTTCATCTCTATTTCTATTTCGTTGTTGTTAATGTGGCAGTTCACTAGTTTATTCTGATAGTATGATTGTAGATCTTCGTCTAATGCGAGTTTTAATTTGGATTTGGGTGTGAGATTCTTTATTTTGTTTAAATCTTCTCGTAGTGTTTCTTTGGGGACTATTGTGGCTGGTAGGTGGTGATTTTTGCAATTTTGTAGTAGATGGGTAAGTTTTATATTTTCCGTTGCTGTGTTTGCGTATAATCCTCTTGCAGCATCTAGTATAGCTTCTCTTCTTGTTTCTAGAATAAGTTCGTTAATATTGGCGTTTAATTCTATTTTTGCGTTTATTAAATTTTCTCATAACATTTCGGTATTCTCGTTTTGATATCTGGCGAACGAGTTTATTTCTGATGTTATATTTAAAAGGTCGGCATGATTTTCTATTACTACGGATTTTAATTTTTCGTATTCTTCTTTCAGCCTGATTTCGTTTTTTATAAAGTCTTTCCCTTCTCTTAATGTCATTACATTGCAACACCATTTCTCTATGTCTCCAATTATCTGTATTCCTCTTTTAGATCTTAATGTCTTCTTTCTGTCAAATTTGTTAATTATTGCTTCATTAACAGTTTGTATTTCGGTGATTGCGTTAAGAGTTTTGTGCAGGTTATCTGATCTTTGATTACACCAGAGGTTATCTGTAGTTGCACATGCATTAATTTTCGAAAATTCTTTGCTTCAATCGTGTATCGTATTTCTTCTTGGTATTTTTATCGTGTAAATTATTGGTATCGTTTTATTGTATGTTTTTGTGTGAGTATTTCGTTCGAAGTATGCGCCTGATGATGCACTGATTTTGATTGCTGACTCTGATGTGTTTATGGTTGAGCTGAGTGCAACGAACGTGGTTGTTAATATTGCTAGAAGTTCTCTCTTTCCCATGGTCTGCAAATATGAAAGATAAACATTTTTAGTTATAAATTTGTGGTTTCATATTTTAATGGTGAGATTGTGCTGATGTTTGGGTTTTTAATATAGGTGTAAAGGGTTCCAAATGAGAAAATGCGTCTGTATATCGATGATACTTTTGTTGTTTTCTATTTTCTTGTGGAGTATCGTTTTATTTTTACTCTTAGTTCATTTTGCTTTTTATATTCAGTTTGCTTACGTGTTGAGTGTGGTGAATTATGGTGTTTCCTTTCGCACTAGTGTTAAGATTATTTTCCATTATTTTTATCGTATATATACTCTTCGTCGTGCTATTTGGTCAACTGTTATGTTTTGTTTCTGGAATAGTGTCGATCGCGATTTCGAAGTTTATTATTAAGTAAAAATGTCGATTCTGGATTGTAGTTCCTGTCCATTCTCCTTGTCGAGCGTAACGGATGAGTGCTTGTTACTTCCCAAGCTTTTCCATCCTGGGGATGGATCTGTGATGGTGGATGGATCTTTGTTCTTCCCCCGAGATTCATTCCCATTGATGAAGGTGTGGACTACATAATGTCCATGCTTTTTCCGAGGGATGATAGAGATGTGGCGTGTTTTTAAAGCACTTTATTATTATACTTCTAATTGCAGTGGTCCAAGTGGTCTGATCGTTTATTGTAAGGTGTATCCCGGTGACGTGCTTAACACTTCGTATGGTTTGTGGCATCAGGTAGTTTTGGTTGGATTATGTGATGACTGCCGATTGAAGATTGGAGAGTTTTGTGCCAAATTTGGTTGTCTATTACCTCGTGCGTCTATGTGGCGATGTGATAACCAGCATTTATTATATTCCTCACTTTGTGTCGCTCCGATTGATTTGCCTCGTTATGCTATATGCTTAAATATCATGTCGGCTTTGATTTGCGTCACACTTCGTTTGAACGTTTGTGTGGAGAGTCATTTCCATCTCACTAACCATGTTGCTGATGAAAGCGTCATAAACGATCAAATTGCCGTACTGTGTGGGTATATTGAGGACATTTATTGTGGTGATCTGTCCGTTGACATTACTCGCACGTATGTGAGGATTGTACGTATGTTGGGCCCTGAGAAGCAACTCATGATCTCGGCTGAACGTCGCAGGCTTTGGAAGGAGTTGGCAACTGCCATATCTAACGGGACTACTGTTTTGGTTGGTCCGAATGTCATTGAAGAGATATATCGGATGATATGTGTCGTCCCAAAGTCCTCAGAGGAAGTCGCAAATATAGCTTTACCAAAGTGTAATACTTCATTGGTTCTCCATTCTCTAGGTTCTTCCTGCTCTAAAGTTGAGGAGGGTGAGGAAGAGGAGACAGCTGTCACTTAGCGGGAGTTGATTTGTCGATTTATGATGACTGGGCTTAGAAGAAAAAAATTTTTTTATAGATTTAATGTGAGTACTCAGCACTTTAGTAAGATACCTTTACATTATTTTCTTAAAATTTACGTATAATCTTAATAATAAAGGTTAGGGGGTTCGTTATTATAGTTATAGATATAGTATGGGTAGGGCTCTAAGGGTGGGATTAAATATTCCTGTGAGCCATATTCAACAGGTTGATTATATTTGGTAAAAATGTTTTGGGGGTAATTATAGCAGGCCGGAAGGATTGCGGGTTGAGAGGGCAAGGCTTCTGGCTACGTACTAACTTCCCTATTGTCCGTTTCTTTTTCGGATTCCAAATCTCTAATTTCGTCATTATATTGTATTGTGTATATCTTTCTAATTTTCCTTCTTGTGATTCTTCTCCTTTCTGGATCTCGTAATTCAAATTTCTTTCTCCATTCTTTGGAATCTTTCTCTCCTTTTTTGGCACTTTTGTCAAATGTGACGTGTTTCTCTGTTTTATCGTCTTTAACTTTGAGGTGCGTTTTCCTAGGTCTTCCCCTTGGTCTTTTAGATGTTATTTTTATGTTTTCACTGTTATCGTTTTCTTCAATGAATATTTTCTTTGGTCTGCCTCTCTTTTTTTTTTGGTTAATTTCGTATTCGCTATTTTCAGTTCCTGAGTCATTGTTTTCATCTATTAACAGTGGTGGGGTATGATCTTCTCTTAGTATGTAAGGCAAAAATCGTCTTATGTGGATGGTGTCATCCGTTTGGTTTCCGTCTTCTGTTATTATGCGTACTGCATAGTTCAGCTTTGAAATTTTCTTGACTATACGAAATGGGCCTAAAAATTTTGGCTTTCCTTTACCATAATTGATAGGTGATCGTAGTAGTACTAGGTCATTTACTTCGTAATTGATTTCTTTTCTCCCTTTGTTGTATTGTTTTGAATATTTCTCTGCATTTTTCTTATCAAATTTAGGTATTTCTTTGCGTATTTTGATTATTTCTTCGATTTGTTCTTCTCTAGATTTATTTATCAATGGCGACAGAATATTTAGGTTAACAGGAGGTTCCCCTTTATACCCGTGCATCAAGTAAAATGATTCGCGATAATTTAGACCTTCGATTGGTGTCAAGTTATATGTCAACGCAGCATAGTCTACGTGTTCTGGCCATTTTTTGCTTTCTGTACTCTCATATTTTGATAGTATTTTCTTTATTATTTCATTCATACGTTCAACTTGACCTTGTGTCTGTGGTGCGTATGACGTTAAATGATATAATTTAGCTCCTATTTCGTTGCAAAATTTACGTACGTCTTTGTTAGAAAAATGTGTGCCATTGTCGCACGTTATTTTACCTGGTTTCCCGTAATGTTTGATTATTTCTTTTAAGAATTTTATTACCGTCATCGCATTTGGCTGACTGGTTGCTTTTATCCAACAATATTTTGTGGCCTTGTCTATACCTACTAACACATATTTTTTCTCGTGTTGTGTATTAAATTTGCCTATGAAATCTATTTGAATGTGCGCTAATGGTTTACATTCATCTGGATTTATGGGTTTTAGTAATCCATATTTCTCATTTGCCGTTTTGTTGATTTGGCACTGGTGGCAAGAGCGTACGTGCTTCGTTACTACTTTGGGTATTTGTGAAAAGTAGTAGCGAGCACAAATTTTGGCAAGAGTTTTACCTATGCCAAAATGTCCTCCCCCTGATTGATTTTTGTGGCATGCAGGAAGAACCTGTGGGATGAGGGATTTTGGTATTACTGGTACTGCTGAATAGTACTCTTTTTTGGTTTCACTTTTCCATAAGATACCGTTATCATCTAGGAAAAAGTGTTTTATGTTTTGTGACTTTTTACTCTTGAATTTCTTACGTAGCTCTTTTTCATTGCCATCTTCGAGTATTTGTATTACTATGTTCCAATGTTCATCTTCTCTCTGTTTATCCCATAGATCGTGTATTTCTTCATCTATCTCTATAGGGTTTTCTTGTTCTGAATTTTCGGATATGTCAGAGATATCGGATGTATCGGAAATATAAGAATTTGTTGATGCGGCGGAATCTGTGGAATTTTCTGAGTTTTCGGATGTTACAGAGATTCCGTCGTCATCTGAATTTTCACTATTTTCGGTGTTTATTTCGGAATAACCCGAATCTTCATCTTTTCTTTTTCTACTTCTCGTAATGGCGTCTATTTTCTTTTTCTTTGTTTTGTCTTCTATCGGAGGGTCTGGTGTTCCATCAGGTATGGTAAATTGACCATCCTTGAGTTCAGCAAAATCTTCATCTTCTTCGTTTAGGCGAGACAGATAACCGGCTACTTTGTTGTTTTCACCTTTTATGTGCCTTAGTTTGAAGTGGTATTCTCCTAATTTTGATATTAATCTATTAAGGCGTGCATTTGGTTTCTTGAATGTGCTTTGATATGTGGGAGGTTCATGGTCTGTGAATACAGTGAACTCTTTGTATATTAGAAATTCTCTAAAATATTCGCATGCGTCAGTGATTGCGATCATTTCCAAATCGAACGAGCATAAGTGTTGTTGATTTTTTGGGATTTTCTCTGAAAAGAAGCTGATTGGGTGATGTTCTCCTGTTCTTCTGTCTATCTGTATTATTACCGCGCCTATTGCGGTTTTTGAAGCGTCTACTTCTACATATGTTTCGGCATCTGGGTCGTATATTGTGAGGACAGGTTCTGAGGTTATTTTATCCTTCAGAGTGTTGAATGCGATCTGAGCTTCTTCGTTCCATTTTATTTTGTTGTTTGTTTTCACATTTTCTTTTCTGGTGAGTTCCGTTAATGGTGCGGCTATTTTAGAAAAGTTTTTTATCATTTTTCGGTAAAAGTTGGCCATTTCTAAAAATCTTCGTAATTGTCGAAGTGTTTTTGATGGCTGTGCTTCTCTAATGGGTTTTACGTTCTTTTCTGTGGGTTCCAATTTATTATACGATATTTTTTGTCCTAAGTATTCTATATATTCGTCAAAGAAGCTGCTTTTGCTTGTTTTTACTGCTAGTCCTGCATTTTTTAGGATAGTTAGTACTTCATCTAGGTTTGCTAGACATTCCTTAAAGGTTTCTCCGAAGACGCATATATCGTCTATGTATACTATAACTTTGTCCTTGAGAATTTCATTGAAAAGATCTGTCATTGCTCTTTGGAAAATGCTTGGGCTTGCGCATAAACCTTGTGGAGTTGCGTTAAATATGTAACTAACGCCTCCCACATTTATGCCTGTTATTTTTTTAGATTCTTTGTCAAGGGGCATTTGATAAAAGCCTTGGTTTAAATCTAGCGTACAAAAATATTTCTTATCTCTTAGTGCATCCCATATTTCGGATAATCTTGGGACTCTACTTGTGTCTTGTTTTATTATATCATTAACTCCTCTATAATCTATTAATAAACTAAATTTGCCATCTGTTTTCTTTTTGAGAAAAACTTGGCTTTCGTATGGTGTACTTGCTCTTTTGAGTATACCTATTTCTTCGAATTCTTTTATTTTCTTACGTATTTCTCTTTTTTTGTATAAACCCATGTGACGGTTTCTACGAATGACTGGTGCATCTGTTTTTAGATTTAGGTGCGCTGGCTTTAATTTTGCCAATTTAATTTTATCAGATCCTTCTGTAAATATATGCAGGTATTTCTTAAAGGTCTGAATTACTTCTTCTTTTTGTTCCCTCTCTAAATTCTTGTTTATTTTAACTCTATTTCCTTCGTTATCATGTAGGACTGTGCTGTCGGATCGCGTTATTCGGATCAATCTTAGCAAGTCCGCCTCCTCACCCTTGGCGATATATAACTCTTCTTTTGCACGTATAAATCCTTCTGCATTTTCTTCCTTAAATTTAATTATTTCATAAGTTTCTCGTCTCGAAGACGGTCCTATTCTAAATAATTTCTTAGAAAATAATATATCGGCTTTGTGCCAATCGAGAAAATCAAATCCTATCAGAAGGTTAGTTGTGATCTCAGTAGTCAAGTATGTTTCTGCTTCGAGGAGTAGGTCACCCATTTGTATGGTGACGTCAGCTACTCCTATAATGGCAATTGCGCTGTCGTCGGTGGCTACCATACAAACTCTTGCTGGTCTAATCACTTGTCCTTCAATAAGATCGTAATGAATTAATGTCACCTCAGATCCGGTATCTATCGTGCCCTCTGTTTCAGTCTCATTACGGCGTACGACGGCGCAGGGTATTATCAACTTGTGTTTTGCCCTGATTGTTTGCCGCGATGCTAGCCGAATATTTACTTTTTGGTTATTTGGTGCATGTGGATCTGAAATAAGGTTTGCAGCGCAGTCCGGATGGTGAGTGTAACCGTTACAGGCCCGTATGTCGTTGTCACATAGATGTGCAAAGCAGATGGGCTCTATTGCATGTTTTTTGGTGGTTGGTAAAGTGTGGATTCAGCTGGTGGTTGTTGAGGTGGGTATATTTGTTGCGTTTGAGCAACTTGTGGCGTCCATTGTGGTTGAGGCGTCACATACCCTGGATAGGCCAGTGGTGGCGTATAATTTTATTGTATCTGTGGCCCATATTGCTGAGTTCTGGGTCCGTAGTTTTGTTGTGGGTTGTATCAGGGTTGCCTAGTATCTCGATATAGACTGAAATTTCTGTTCAATGATCTGCATACCCTTGCATAGTGACCCATTTTGCCACAATTATAACATAGCGCATTTCTCATATCTGTTTGAGAGTATCTTTCTCTGCTCGGTTCTCGGTAGTTTTCTCGTAATCACGTATTTCGATAGTTTGATAGACGACTTTGTTTGTATTCTCTTGGCTGTCGAGGTCGTTGATCTGATCTTTTGTTGTTACGATTACATGTTGTTGGTCTTTGCTCTGAGCTTGTATTTTCTTGACTTGAGGTTTGCTTTGAATTTTGATTTCTCCTATTCTGATTGGGAGGTTTCCATCCTACAGCTATCATGGCTGCTACAGTTGGATCAGTGGGAGAAATTGGGGCTGGTTCTACTTTCGCTACTGTCTTCTTTTCTGGGGTTTTCCCTTTTAGTACTTCTTCTAGCTGTTTCTGCATTTTTTCAATGGTTTCGTTTGCCTTTGCAAGTAAGTCTTCCGTTTTTTGCGCGTCTGTTAGGTCCAATGCTCTTTCTTTATATTCTTTCCAGCTAATATAAGTATTAGTGACTTCGTTTTGCGTGGTAAGGTTTTTTGAAGCGAAGTATTTTCGCATTTTGCCCGATAATCTTGTTAAAAAATTGTCGCAGATTTTCTTTTCTAAAATGGTGGCGTCGAGTTGTTTATATAATCTGAAGAATTTGGGACATTTATCGTAAAGTATTGGTCGTCGAATTTCAATCCTTTTATTCTTTTCTTGATCATTTCTTTATCTTTTTTGAAAATTTTTGTTAATATTTTCTTGACTTCCTCCCATTCTGTTTCTGGGGTTATCGTGTTATCAGCGGCAAATAATTCTAGTGCCGGTCCTCTTAGGGCTATATTTAGATTGCGTTTCATTACGTGTTCTGATGCTTCAAACGTTTTTGCTTGTCTTTCGTATTCGAATAGGAATTCTATGTCTTCATCTGGACCATTTTCAAAGTGGCTAGGTGTCCATCTTTCTGATCTTGTCCAAAATTTCTTAGGTTGGGATCTTCTAAATTGGGAAATGCCATATTTTGTAGTTGGTTGTTTATTGGTGTGATCTGTGGGAACTCTATTATATCACTTTTAAATTTTGTATTAAACTCATTTATGTTATCGAAAGGTTCAAATCCTGTGTCTGAATTTGTGGTAGAGTTTGAATTTTTATTTTCCTTTGGGGTATGAATTTGTATTAGAAAATTGCTTATTGAATTGTCTTGTTGATTTTTATTTATTTTATCGGAGGTTTCTTCAAAGACTTCGTCGTCAGAGTTGCCTATATTTTTAAGTTTATTTTCGTCGATTTTTATTTGGATTTTGTTGGGGGATCTAGCCAATTCTAGTTCTCTTGATTTTCTTTCTTCGCTTTCTGCTATTAGCTTTTTAGTTTTTCTGTTCAGAGTTTCAGATTTTGTTCTTTGATGTTGGTTAGGGGTTTCCTTGTCTTCAGTTTCAGAGTCTATGGCTGATTCTAAATTATTTTTCGAATTTCTTGTGGCTCGTCTACTTTCTGCGGATTTGGTTACGAGCTTATCTAGTTTTTTTGTTCCTTTTAAATTAATGACGTTGGGGTTAGTATAAAGTACGTTTAACAGCCAGTGTTTGCCTTTCTTACACTTATAAAGCTTTCTTTGTAGGTTGTATCTGCTTCTATTCTCTATTCGTGATACTTTGGCTAGTTTTAGAATTTCATACAAAAATTGTGTGTAGACTTCGCTTCCCCAATGGTTAGCGAGTGGAGGGAAGTTTTCCTCCAGGTTTTGTTCCTTTTCTAAGTTTGTATTTTGAATTTGTAAATTTTCGGGATTTGTTACGTTACTCTTATCTGGGTTAACGTTTTCCAAGTTGGGGTTTATATTTACGGACATTCAGTAAATTTTAAATTTAAAAAAGGAAACAGCACTTTCTACACCAATATAAAATAAAGTAATATAATGTTTTATTTTCTGCTTACAGATTATTAGCATTCGATGATACCTTGGGCCTTTTGTTTCTACGTTGTCCTGTTCGCTATCCCAAATTCTGGTTGACTGCTTGATTTTCAATCTGGCTTCCTGGTCTTCGGTCGATACGTTTTGTCGGATGTTTCGCGAATATTATATTGTTGTTTCTTTGCCAAATACAACAATATTTTGTTTATATTATTTTTATTTTATTTATGCATTTAGGCTAGGTCGCTCAAGTGAGGGAGTGTAGGCTTCACCTCACGAGCTCGCGATACAAAAAATGTGTTTTATTTTCGCAGGTGCAAAATTTCGAAAATTAAAAATTTATCAATTGGGCACCATTACGAGGCATGATGCTCTGATAATAATTGGCACGAGATTTCGGTCACTATGTATTTAATGTAGGATTTTGGATCTTTAGGTTGTCCGAAAGAAATTTTTTAATTTGCGTAAACAATCATTTACGTATTTTCAAGAAGGCCGGATTTTTTTTTTGTTTGGGCACCAATTTTGTTGTGTTTGTTATCCCGGATAGTTTTAAACAAACACACAAAATAAATACGTGTTTTTATTAAACAATATTTAATACGGAATTATAGTCACAATAGATTACGGTTAACACCTCGTCACAATAAATTCTTATACTTAAATAACTTCGCTCACTTTGTGGGTAATCATACGTAAAAAACATACATATTAATTTTCTATCTATCGTCGTCTCACCTCTACATAGGGTGGACTACTAACTTGGTGGTGTCTAGGAACACCTACAGACTTTTGAGTTCAATGTAGCAGATCTACTTTGTGCCTAATATTGTTTACTTTCACAAAAGGGTACCTCAGGTACATGCCAAAATAGTGCTGACAATTATGCTGATTAGTTGTACGTCTGCATAATTGTTAGCTCTGTTAATTGGGTTACTAACGGAGGTAACGGTGAATATTTAGAAGAAATGTTCCCCGTTAGTTGTTGCGGAGTATTTAGGTCAGCGAATATGTTCGTGTGTCTAAATACGACGGAACATCGATGAAATTTTGAAGGAATAAAATACAAATATTCAACACTTCACGCACATTGTTTCGCAGCTATGGTGGGACAAATTGCAAAGGGTTTCTTATAAATCGTCGAGAGGAGAGAAAAAAATAAAATTAGGATGAAGACATACAAGAAAAAAAAATTATTTGGAAATGTTTCGAATTTTCTGGTATTTTGTGATATCTCTTTTTTATTTTAAATGGTTTTCATTTTGATGACTTATAATTCAATTATTACCAATATACGTATTCTAATCGATAGAGGCAGCTAAAGTAAAATTGTTTATAACTTGTTACAAAGTTGTTCACGAGTAAGTCAGCCATCAAAAGTCAATGAATGCCAAATCATCGACCTAACTACGTTGTTTCTCAAGAGTTTTGTAGCATTTCGATTAAATTTTCTTTTCAATGAATTTACAATACTTCCACAGATCAAAGTTAGCACGAAAAATTCACAATAAATTCTCACAAAACTGAAAGAACTTTCAAAGCAAAATTGCAACATAATTTACTTTCTGGGTCAACCGAGTCAACTTTTAGCGCGTACTCCAATGTGTGGCAGATTCAGAACCAAAAATTTTATCTAGAGGCAAGAGCCAAACCTTTCAATTTTTGCAGTAAAGTATTTCTACCATAATAGTTGTGGGAACCACCATATCTTGCTCTATACAAAATACATTCGCCAGTTATAGTTGACGAAGAGATGGCCACGTGGTTAAGTTCACCACTTTTAAATATGTAGGTCCCAGATTCAATTCCCCAAATCAACCAAACCTACATCTGGTGACCCTCAACCTGTGTTGGGCATGCATGCACCCTAGTGGTGCATGGTGGAACTCACAACTCTCCTTTCTAACTTGAGTTTCCAATAGATGGCACCCTATATAATGGAAATAGAACCCACATAGGTAGTGTAAGCCTGTGTGAATAGGTATAAGAGGTGTTTCTGGCTCTGCCCAACCTTCCATAGCTTCTAATGTTGTTCAACTCATGTTGAGTCTCTCTAAGGGGAGTGTGTGGGAACCGCCACATCTTGCTCTATACAAAATACATTTGCCAGTTATAGTCAGCAGTGAGATGGCCATGCGGTCAAGTTCACCGCTATTAGCTTTCAAATATATAGGTCCCAGGTTTGATTCCCAAAACCAATAAAACCTACAATAGTATTCGTTCAAATTTACGCTGTTTCATACTCTAAAATGGAGTATTCACCAATGTCTGCCTCGAGGGCTGTTATTCCAATCAACGACCTTGTTTGAATATCATTTTACAACGATCAACTTCATCAGGAATCACGATTCCACATCATCGATTCGATACCATCTTCGGACAGAGCAGCATGCGCAGTACATACGCACAAAAATGCAGTAATTCACTCAAAAAAACAAGAATAAGGCATAAAAAGCAGAAACGAGGCAACCCGTACAAAAGCAATACACATAAAACAGCAGTGAATATATGAGAGACAGAAAAAAAAAAAAAGAAAAAAAAATCGAAACAAAATAATAAGATCGGGCGTTCATAAATACGTACGAGAGAGTAAGCATCCGCGAATGTGATATTTGGTGTGTCTTTGCTGTTTATAATCTGTAGAGGAAGCTTTTAATCTTATCTACCCTCGAATAAACATTTCAGCTATTGTATTCTCATTCCTTGGTACACATTCGTCTGTGTATGCTTGTGGGTATGTGCGTGTACCAGTGAATGTGGGGGTTGTACGAGCGTGTAAAGAGTGTGGTGTGGGGAGGTGTAGGCAGCGTATTTACTACTCCAAAAAGCACGACGACGACGATGACGACGGTCGTCGTATCGCAATTTCTTTCGCCGATTTATCTATCGGGTGTCAGATTAATGGCACAGAATAAATAGGCGACAATAGCGAAAGAGTGCTCTGTAGCACTTTGACCCGTCAAGGAAAAGTCGAACAAGGGTGAAAAGGAGGCAGCGGGTAGCGTGGCAGTAGACTCGGATGCCTTTTTTAACCCCTGCCATGCATAACCAGCAGAAGGGAAAAAAATAATATACTTTTTTCTTTTTTTTTTTCATTTTATTTTTACCCTTCTCGTATGTATAGGCGCGAGAACGCGCCAAATATTTTATACGCCTAATATCACCCTTTTATTTAATTCATTCTTTTTGACTATTTTTTTTTTCTCTTCTTCTTCCCTATAGTATCTCTCGTTTTTATTTTCACAATACAACCCTATTAACAACGTGGCCAACATCGCGAGAAAAAAAAACCAACTACGGAATGTCATTTGGGTAAAAGGTTAATTACGGAATATCGTTCATTAAAATCGATACTTGTGCGGTTTTCGTCGAGGCGTAGCTTTTCTTTATTTTTTTTTTCATAAGAACGTTCTTCAGCGAAATTGAATGTTAATATTTAATTGTTTAATTCTACAAAAACGACGTTTAATTGACCGTAAAAGTCGCCCGTTTGTGAATGCAGCTTGAACAAGTGGTGAAACTTTTGGCCAGATGTCAAGAGCTATTAAGCGAAGACAGAGGAAAAGATAAGAAAAAAATGAATTTTGAAGAAGAAAAAAAGTCCTATTAGACGAGATCAGGGGGTTTTGAGAGGATAGAGTCTTCTTTGTTTTTTCGCTTTCTGTTTTTTATTTTTCTTCTGGTTATCTCACCTTCAGCGGGAGTCGTTAAAACAGAAAATGAACCTTTCAATTTTTTTCTCCGGATAGTTATACAGAAAACTCAAATTCAAATTATACTCCCATCTAATCACAGAAGGCATTCAGTCGAAAAAAAGATTAGCAGTGCTAAGTGCCACAAATGCAGAATGAGAGAAGTGAAAACTTGACTTCACACTGAGTTCAAAAGTAAAAAAATTTCAAAATAGAAACAACCGCAGAATGTTTCTGGGTATGAGATGGGCTCTCAGTTAAAATTACATACCTACACGACAAATATCGTACCAATTTCCAAAATTACAATGACGCTTGGTCGTTCATGTCAAATAAGTACGTAACCGTAAACGATGAACAAAATTTCGGATCCAAATGACCTTCTTCTTAATATACCTATTTACTTAATTATTAAAATATAAAATTTTTTTGAATGGTCCCGGTAATTTTGATAAAGGGTTTTTAAATTCCTCAAATGATTTCATTGAATAACTAGCTCTAATCAGAAAACTGATTTTCGAGAGAATTTATAGCAAAAATGTGGATATTTGCATTTCAAAAGCTATCTAGTTTGATCATTCGACTACCTCATATTCAAAATGGTAAGACTCACGAAACTGCCATTCCTCAATACTTCCAGCACTTAATAAAAAATTTTTTTTACAGACATAATCATGTGACTTTTCCACTATGCTATCGACCAGATTTAATTCTCAAATTCACAAATAAAATAATTTCAATATTTTGAGAGAAAACCTATTAATTTGAGAGGAAGAAAAAATGGATAAAAAGAAACTCAATTCCGAATTTAATCATTAGTGAAAAGTTTCTACCTTTTCAATATAAAAGTAAAGGAACACATATATTTCAGTTCTACATTTTCAAATTAGATTTTTTTCTTCCAATTTACAAATTCTCACAGTAAAATTAGTCGTTAGGAGTTTTGCGTCCTACTTGTTCGACCATACGTTAAAAATTGTGATACAGACATTTTATACTCATAACTTTGTGAGAACTTGATCAATGTGGAAGTTCAACATGTCAACTTGCTAAACAAGACGAGATCAGCTAAATAAGCGTGAAAAACCCAGTATCTGAGTAAATTATACAATCAATGGTCATAAAAATTTGGGAACTACTAAAATGGTTAAAAATTCAAACGTTGATGGGGAATAAGAATTCAAAGAAGCTCAAACAAGAGAGACCCGGTATTCGAAACATTTCTTTCCCTAATTTCACCCAGGACCACTTTGATCGTTAACAAATGAAGTTCACGTCATCTGTTCGGTCAATTTCGAAATCATAAATTTTTTAACTAAATCTGCCTTAATACCTCAACCATCCTACAGCTGCAAATTCTTCCAACTTGAGCCACCTAACCATCGGTTTTGCAGACATTTTTCTCATTTGTCCAAATACATCGACAGCACAGGTCCAATAACTTTCATTTCGTTCTCTTCACGCTTTCTTACAAGGTCGGTAAAATTCGTCGGTTTCCCAGATTTGATAACTCTATGGACGAAAAATTCAACCATGGCAGCGAGTAGCTCGATAATCTGATATTTCGAGTTTCATCAACGGATAACATCTTGCAGAAATATAGTAATTTCCCAAAAACCCGTATAATCCGAACGAAATTTTTCATTGCGACTAACAACAACCATCAAATTACAATAGCAATGTCACGAATAACCAACAACATTTCCACCAAAAGGGGAGAAAATGTTATTTATCTCATCGAGAGGACTCACATTCGAGCACAGTACCCTTCTCCTACTCCGCAATCACGCACTAATGACAGCAAAAATGAACACTCGACTCCGAAGGCACCGACGCGTCTTGTAAAATCGCGACGAAGAAAAAAAAATTCTAACTGCCATTTTTCCGCCACCACAAACATCGCCTTTTGATATTCGTCGCATTTTCCAAATAGCCCATTTTCTTCCCTTTTTTTTCTCTTTTCTCATCCCTCTGCTTTCTCGCTTCTCTCTTGCACTTTTCTTCGTACTTAAATAGGAAATCCATTTTCTTATCTTGATTAGCAATAATTTGCACACTTCTTTTATTTATTTCTTTATTTTTTTCTTTTTTCGCACTCGGTATTATTTAAAAAGAATCTGCAGCTCTTGCAGCGGAGAATAGTGGGAAAAAAAGAAAAGAAAAGAAAAGAAGAACGAGATTTTGCAATAAAAGAAACGACTTCCTCTACGATAAATGATCGCATTCTTAGTACAGGGTTTGCCAACTTTTCCCCTTTTTCACTTTTTTTTTTTTTTTAAATATTTATTTTACTCGTCGGATTACGCACGAAGTAATCGAATTTTTTAACCTTGATTCGATTCAACGAAGAATTGCTGGTCGAAAAAGTCGTTAAAATTTTCGCAAACAAATGTAAATTGTGGCTAAAGACTGGTATAGAAAGACAAGACATGGATTTTAGCGACCTTTAGCTGGTAGCTGCAGCAAACTGAAAAATATCACGTTTGAATGAACCCTCGGTGGCTGGTTAAAGCTAAAAACGAACTAAAATAATATATTGCGTGACGAGTGCCTAATGTGGGCTATTTTTTTACCGAGTGTGAAGGCGAGGGCTGTAAACTTAACACGAGTTAAAATAGCCCACAAGCACTTGTGGCACACCATACTTTTTGCAACTAATGCACACACAAAAGTACAATCACAAATCCCCCTCCCAATAAAAAAAAACTCATGAATGAAATAAATTTTGGTAATTGTATCTGAAAAAACACAAAAATGACAAGTTTTCCGTTATTCAGCGTTTTTTCGTTCATTTATTTTCAAACATCTAAGAAAGAATAACAGATTATAAGGAATGTAGTTTCAAGTGAATTTTTTCCTGTTTCTAGCAGTATTAATCTCAAATTTCTAGCTTAAACAGGGGCTGAGGAATCACTGAGTGAAAAGAGAGCCGTTTCTAAATATGAAAAAAACTTTTTTTCATTCGTTTATTTTCAAATTGTTAAAGATGATTAAAAAATTAAATGAAAACTAAATTTAGGAAAATTTTCTCCGCTTTTTAGAGATACCATTTCCAGTTTTCTAGTTTTCTAGTTTAAAAAAAGACTAAGGAGAGAAGTTTCTAGATTCCAAAAAATGGCAAATCTCCTATTAATTTGCGTTTTTTTCATTTATTTGTTGTCAAATAGCTAAAGATAATTAGAAAATTGTATAGACATTTTATGAATTTTGATTATTACAAACCCCAGCTCTCTAACTCAATTAGAGGCTGAGGAATCATTTGAGACGTTTTTATGAAAATTGAAATGTTGTGTTTGATTGGGGTGGCAACTTGACAAATAGTTTTTCACAAAATAACTGAAATAATAATATCAAAATGCTTGTATGTTCGAATATTTTACACCCTATCGCGCAAGACTGAAATGTGTAACAGTGTGAAAAGTACTTTACACACTCTTGCGCACGATTTGGATGCGCGAGAGATTATTAAATTATCGTCTACTTCACTGGCCAAAAATTCGTTCGTTTACATTCGCTATACATGCCTGTAAAACTTATTCTTCTGTGCATGTGTTACAAAAATACCTTTTTTTCCTCATGAACAGAAATAACGCACTTGAGCTGCGAACAGACTGAAAATTTTCTGACCCTTCAGATCTCCCTCAACATCTATATCAATTATTTCCGAATAATCCTTTTTTCACTCATATTTTATAGAACATTTTCCAAATCATTCCACAAATTTCACTGAAAATATGGGTTTCAAGTTGATTCGTAACAGAATTGACAGTTTTAAATGTTACATAATATGCTGCAATTTCCTAAGGCACCTTTCAAAATTTAGCATCTTTTCACAACTATCCAAGAAGTTTAATTATATTTTACTCACTTTTATTCAACGATACACATTTTTTAGAATCAGACTAAAAAAAAAAACTGATTACTAGAATTAATAATATACGCATACAACCAAGGACAAATAAATGTCATTTTTTCAATATCACCTGATTACTCCGTCTTTTTGGAGTCATTTTCCTGATTCCTAATCCTAGAGTACAATTTAAACAGTTTTTTGAGGCTTCATGGGATAATCTCATTATTTGTATCATCCATTTTTCTTCATACCTGTCACTTTTAATTAATTTTTCTTTATTTCGTCGGCGAAAAATGTCCAGTACACTTTTGAACTTTCAGAACCTGCAGAAATCTGTTAAATTAATTTAGATTGATATTAAAACTTTACTTCTAAATTTCACGATAAAAGAAAAAAAATCTTAAGAGGATAAAAAATAAACTTAATTACAAAAAATTAGATATTATCATTTAAAATTTATAATTAATCCTCTAAAACAACTGCTGAAGTACTAAAAACGTTCCTAGTTGAGACCACTGAATCCCCTTACCCTGAAATCAATCGCTGTTCAGAGGACGTTAATAGCGAATAATCAGTTTTCAATCATGTAGCCGATTTGCGTTTAAATTATCCAAGGCACCTCACACATTCTATTTTCAATTTTTTCTCTACTTTGGTTGCGCTTAAGCTTCACAAAAATGAATTTGTCTAATCTACTGAATTCAGCGATTAACAAGAACGTTGAAGGAGAGACAATTTGTATGAGTTATGGAGAAATGAAAACAGAGCTCAGAGTAGAGTTCACATTTGAAGATTTATCGAGTAGAAGATTTGTAATGTGAAAGAAATGGGACGAGTTTAGGGTTGACAATAGGCTAGAATAGTTTGCAAAATCCAACACACAGCGTTAGATTTACCAAGAAAATACTATTCAAGTACTCGCCACGATTGGGGATTGAAATGTTCGAAAATCTTGATAATAAAAAGAAGTGGATTCCAAGCGGATTTTATGGAGATGAGAAATATTTAAAGCGGAAATGGTTGACGAAGAGAAAAGGAAAAACCAAGGATAAGAAAGAATTAGTGAAAAAGTTATGATTGCGGTTTGTAACAGCGTTTTGGATTGTTGTGATAAGGATTCAGAGATTGGTGTAGGTTTGGTTGAGGGATTCAAGATTCAAAGTGACTGCTTTTTGGTATTCCAATTGTTCGTTCTATTATGGAAGATATCACCAGGGTGAATAAAGAGCAAATAGAATACTACTGAGTACTTCGAACCGCCTAAAATCACAATCACCATAATGTTTCATTACAATTTGTCTTTAATTTGTAACAACTGCATACCGAAAGGTCTAAAAATCGTCTAAATTATTTTGGAATCACTTACATGCAAACAACCGAAGAACTGGAGGCTGGAAAAAATGGGAGGGTTATTTAGCCCCATTAACAATGCTGAAGGGATAAGTGGTAATCGTTGAGTAAAAAAAAAAAAAAAATTCGAACAGAGGGTGAAATGAAAAAACGTACGCTTTTTTCTTTCTTTGTTTTTTCCTCACCAAAAGCATTAAAGTAAATATTATTACGCGTAAAATTTCGCATAAATCGTGAGAAAATACGTCGATGTTATTCTTTTTTTCTGCATAGTTTTACAAATTACCTTCCATTTGGGTGACAATATTAAATGGTGCGCGCATTGTTCTGGTTTTTGTGTTTTTGAACATTTGTTTTTTCAACTTTTTTTCTATTTTATTTTAACTTGGGCTAAAGAAAGGAAGACTTTTGTAAATCGACGACAAATATGAACAAGTTTAGCCTTCAGCGAAAGAGACAGAGGGGAGAAAAAAATCAGAAATATTTTACTAACCAATGGACACGATTAATTCGTAGTTACATTTTCTTTTGTTCTTTTTTTTCATTTTTCAGGATTTCGTACGGTCGAATGTAAATTGAGATAACTGGGGGTAGAAAAATGTTTCTAGGGCAAAACTATGCCAACTGCTTAAAACATACGATGTTCTTTAAACAAAAATGCAAAGGAGTGCATACGAACGGGGTTAAAAACAAAAAGTCGAAAGGAATGAAATGCTAAATACAAATCAGAACTCAAGATAATGAGACAAATTTGAATACTTTTGCACAAATGTAACTGAAAATTACGGAGAAACGAATGATATGAAGACGAATGAAATGTTATCTGCTTTTATATCTCTACAAAAAAGAACAACCCTAAAAACTTGATCAATTTTAATAAAAAAAATAAAAAAACACCAACAGCATAATAAGGAAGAAGAAAAAAAAGTTTGGAAAATCCATCCCAGCATCTTCACACAACATGACATCAAAAATAGAGGACCAGAAGCAATATTTAGATGAAGACAGAAGAGCAAAAGACAGTGACAAAAACAGAAAAATTTAATCCGCTAGCTAGCCATTAAAACTCGATAGCTTAAGTCTATTTTAGTTAAGTAGGTATGTCAATTTTAAGGTTTTCATTTCGATGAAAATCATTGTACAGTCGTACCATTGTATTCACACGGGCATTACATTCAGCATCAACAAGAAAAATTTGGCGAATAAGATTTTTGGTATTAGTTAAGTCATTATAAAATTTAAACAATGTAAGGATAAAACTACAAGTAAATCATAATAGTTTGTTTATCGATAAACAATGATATAAAGCAAAACTTTTCCTATCCATTACCTCTTTTTTCTGCTCTTGGCAAATAATTTAGCAACGATCAGTAAAAGATCGGGTTCTAAAAAATTAGAAAAGTCTTTGAAGTATAAAAAACTTTCCCACAATTGAATATTTTCAGTTTCATTTGACCAGAGTGTACTTGAGCTACGCCTCTCACGCGGTGGATGAATGCTCCTAATGGAGCTGCACATAAACGGAATGAATACAACGTTGGCTAAGTATCTACTAGCATAAATGAAAAGTTGAACTTCAGTAAGTTTTAAAATCTCAATTTATAACAAACAAAATTAGTAACCCTTTCATAATAATCTGATGAACTAAATTCAAGTGATTTATTCTTCATAGCACTATTGAAAAAATTCCTGAATTTTGAAATGGCAATCTCACTCACATCATAAATTCTCAAACAATCTGTTACATTTGTCAAACATTACATTATCCTGGCATATCCAAAGAAGCTAAGTAGGTAGGAAGGAACTTTGAAAACATTCCAATTCACAAAAACAAGCTTATCAATTAAAATGCAATCAGCATACGCATATCAAACATCGTAATTTCAAATATGGAGTGCGCAACAGAAAAGCGAAATTATTCGTATCTCACTAAGAGTAGCTACAGGCAATAGAGATTGAAATTTAAGGAAAATTACGTAAAATCTAGAGTTTCTCTGTTTTTCCACCTATCAGGTCAAAGAACTGCGTAGTCCCGCCATCCATATGACAAAAGCCTCTAGTTAAAAAAATGATACCAAATTGCAATCTAACCACTGATAATTTTCTTCTTCAGTTTGTATCAAATTATCAGAGGTTAGATTGCAATTTGGTATCATTTTTTTAACTAGAGAACTAAACAAGAAAAATTTTCGCGAAGAATTAATGAAAGAAATACCTAAATTGACTAAATACGAAGGGGAGCCTACGCAGAAGTCTTATTAAAAGCTTTTATTCTACTCCCAATTTAAAAAAATTAACTTCCTTAAATTACATACCTACGTCTCAGTATTTCACTAATTGGAAAAGTTAATACAGAGAAAATCTGGTGAGAGATTTAGAAAACTTCAGGAAAGAATATACTCGTGAAAAAAAACGAAATAATGTCACCAGCACTTGCGGCCTGTTTTTAAAATGGACGACCTTTAAATACTTAAATTCCCCACACGTAAATAGCAATCGGTTGAAAATTGAAAAATTAATTTTTCCACAAATTAGTAGGTACATACGTCCAAAGGTGAGAAAAGGCATTATCGAAACTAGGGCAACGATTACCTTGGTTTTCATTCAGCAGGTACTTTCAGCCAGATCTAGATAACATACGTCGATCAGCCTCTTTGATGCTGAAGACTAGCAAAGAATCGTACGAACGAATTCCGTTTCTTTTTGGAAAATTTTATCTATATCTACAGGAACCATTTACAAAGATGTTGATGCGTAGGTATAGTTTTTATTGAATTTTGAATACTGACCACAAATTTTGGCAACTTTATTACCTCGTTGTCACTGTGGTTCATCTGGTTTCTCAAACCTATTAATAGACTCCCTGAACATCAAATAGTACTTAATTTCAGAGCATTTACGAGAAACATATCATTTAAAATGCGTTAGAAAAATCAGTCGTATTTGTTGTATATTACGATTCAGGTCTAATTTTTTGTCCACGCAGACCAGCCTATACAGGGCCACTTGTTATAATTAGTCGCAAAAGACACATGTTTTTGTTTTAGTTCAAACGCAATGAATAGGTACATCAGCTTACCTTTCTCATTATTGTCGTCGTAAATTCCGCTTAAAGTTTCTGTAAATAGAAGAAAAAAAAAAAGAGGAAAAAAAGGAAACTATCACTACTTCATTTTTACGATAAAAAACAAATTCTCCCAAAAAATTTATTTCAAAGTACGTCTACAACTACAGCCGATTTTGATTCAGTAGCCTATACTAAATAGAACCTAAAAAAAAAGGAAAACATTTTAATTATTTTGCACGTTGAGAAGTCAGAAGAGAAAGAAATGAGACAAATATAAATGAAGCACAATAAACGAAGAATGAAAAAGGGGTTCACGAATTGAGGGACTGTCATTTGTCAGCGCGGAAATGAGCGTCTCACTTGTTGCTTTCGATGGGGTTTAGGATCAAAAAATAAAAAAAACACACAACTTGACGCGTCGACGTTTGTCATTCGCGCAAACGTTTGGTGCGGTGAGAAGGTAAAAAAAAAAAAGTTGCGCTCAAAATGAAGACATATATTGAGGCCGTTGTTAATGCTGACGTGAAATACTAATTAGGGGAGAAGGGTAAACTGAGATCAGATAAATGGATTAAAACCAAGATGGTTTTATTATTTTGTTTTCACTATTTTAAATACAAGCAAGGAAGGGTGGGATAGGGTGAATGAAAAGAAAAATAAGGTGAAGAAAAACAAAAATTATGTTTAGTCAACAGCTTACTGATTGAATATTAAGGACAAAAAGCAGCGAGAAAAATGTAGTAGAATATACATACGAGTATAAATAATAATACGAATTTTTATATATAAACACACACACACACATACACATACTTATAATATACTATAAATTTAATAGTTTGTTTGTATATATGTCCATCACTTCGGAACCGCTTGATTGATCCAGCTAAAATTTTGACGACTTATTTGGGTTGTTCTAATGAACATTTTAAGCTAACTCGGAGGTCTGTAACCCTGCTAGGGAAAAGTTGTGGATTTTGACCTTTGCACACCCAATACATTTTTTGAAGAATTTTTTCACACAAATATATCGTCCTCTATGATATTAGTACACTCTCTAAATCTGATCTTCTACATCACCGCTTTCCCGAAATAGGGAGAAAAATCAAGCTAAATATCTAATAACTCCTGAACAAATTAATCAATTAAATTCAAAATTGGTAGGTCAATTCCTTGTGTTGGCGGTAACGTTTGTACTAAATTTCGTGACTATTGAACACAAACTACGCCAATGATACATACATAAATCCATACCCATATATCCATGCAATGAGTATTCTTGTGAAGTTTTAAACAAAATCCAACCACTGTGATGTTTTCAAAAATCATTCTTTTTAATTGCGTTAGAGGTTTTGGGGTAAACTTATACAATGCTACATTCCTTTCTCAAAAAAACAGGACTTAATTCCAGTATAAAAACAATAAAATATTCAATCACGAGAAATTTACCCAACCTACCGACATTTCCAAAACTCCTTATTACCAATATAAAGTGATTTTAATTATTGTTAAACACCCCAAATTGTTAAAATTATATGTGGTGATTAGTCGAAATTAATTTCCATGTGAAAATAAAATTTTTTGGTACATATAAATCATAAAAAATTAATTTAAAGTTCTGCTACTATAGGATTTGAACACAGCTTGCTGGATCCTGGACTTGGGGAAAAAAAGCCTCAAATTTTTCCCCTTCCCCTTCTTTCACTCTTCCTCTCTCCGGAAAAATATTATGAGCATGTTAAATAATGCCTCTCACACAAAAGAAAACGTTACATTTGAATAGAATCAAACTCTTATCCCCTAAGTCATCATTTCCAAAACTGTCTGTGGATCCCCAGAGGGTCTATGAAGTGTCCCTAAGGGGTTTGCAATCAGCTACAGTGTTGACAAAGTTTTCTTCTTAATTTACAGATTTTCTATGGATGTCAATGCACACTGGGTCTGTAAAATCATAGTTATTATGCTGGGAGGTTTGTGGAGTCATGGTCTCCGCACTATGAGGTCAGTGGATAAAAAAATTTGCGAACCACTGCTCTAAGTAATGAATTAAGCAATAGCTGCGGCTCAAGTCCAACAGCTGATGCATTATAATATGTACTGGATAGCAGGGTAAAATATCAATATTATTTTGTATCGATATTTCAGGAAAAATATCGATACTCAAAATATTGATGCTTTAGATAAAATATCGTCATATTTCATGTAAATTGTGAGTTAATTTTTGCAAATATCAATACTTTTTGATAAAATATCAATACCCACATAATTAATTTGTTTCGATTAATAGGGGCTAAAAAATTGATTTCAATCTTAAATAGATTTTATAATTTTTTCTCACCTGGATCTCATAATATTTCAAGTTTAAGTGAATGGTGAAAAGAGTCTGTAGATTATTTTAGTAAAGGTATTCATACACAATTTCAAGGTTTAACTCAATATATTTAATATTCTTGGAGATGCAGGAGAAGGGAGTAGAGTAAAATTTCAACTCAGAAGTTCATAAAAGGAAGGACACTAAAATTGGGAAAGGGAGTGAGTAAGATTATGTACACCACCTGCTATGTGTATGAGTTCATTTTTGGTAAAAAAATATTGCTTTCATTTTTTGTTTATAAAATAATTCGAAGGTAGTGAATTAGTAATAATTAGATGGGACACATCACAAATCTCGTATTTTATACGCACTGTGTGTGTAGAGTATGCATTTGATTTGAAGTGCATCCCTTATATCTGGGTTATCATGTAATATTTTTTGTGGAAAATATTGGGGGTCATATTTTTTGGGCAAAATTTTGGGCTATGATTTTAAAAAAGTGGTTCATACGTTTCATACGTTCTGACACAATGAAAAAAAACGTCGGTAGTAATGGTTCATGTCACATAAAACGCGTCATAAGGTATCACATGATAAGCATTTCATCTTACATGCCATGAAAATTGGCGGGAAAAAAGTGAGCAGAAAAATTTGAACTTCATCAAATGACAAGGGCTCACTCAGAAGGAAAATGTTAAATAATGCAATAAAGTTTGATGCAAGTACTTTCTGCACCGAAATTAAGTACCTGAAGGAAAATAATTACCTTTGCGTATAGATCTTCTCGCATGATAAAACATGACAACCCTGGGGAAGGTTTCATACAGTACCTACTTAATGGAGAACCTTCCTTGTGAATGGAGTCCTTCCTCTACGATGATTCCCATACCACACAGATTCCTCATTTACCAAGCAGGTTACATGATTTTTTTTTAACACATTTTCGGCATAAGACGAACGACGCATGCAAACGACGAAATTATTAGTTTAGGCGGGTACTTTAAAAATTGATGTAATCGAGGCGAGACGTGAATAAAAACGACTCTAAATTTGACGAACGATGTTGGATGCTCTGATGAGAGAGAAAGAAGTTGGTGGTTGGCGATGGTATGGAGAGACGAGAAGCACACGTAGGCTATACGTTGAGAAAACGTATATTCACCATCGTATGGAAAAACGTAGATTTCACTTTCTTGACGTCATCACGTCGTACGAGAATTTTATTTATAGACGTTCGGGTTCCTGCTTTTCAGTCCTTGGTATCCGCACACCTTGCAAGGCGTGTTATAGGTCTATACTTAATTTTGAAGGTACAAAACAAAAGGAAAATCCAATGTAAAATTGTTGGATGTTGCGAAACTGTACACTACCCACTGTCAAAACAAAATCAGAAAAGAAATTTCGAATAATAAACGAAAAATTGGGTTCGGGAAAGCACACTTTAACGTAACTTAATTACGCGGAAAATGGGAATTTTTGTAGCATTTAAACCAATTGATAAAAAGTAATTTCAGCTAAAACCACCGACTTTTCATGGTAAAAGTCAAAATATGAGGAGAATGCAGAGTAGAAAGAATATAAGGATAGGGTACCGATATGACCAGTAACAGGTGAACAATTCTCTCTCGCCCAAAATTCGCAAACCCCAAAATTCAAGAGGAAGCAAATATTTCTTGAAATGCAGTGTTCGAATTTTATATTAGTTTTTTCTAGCGGATCAGCTCTTTCCTTCTCAACAGTTAAGATTTCAATTCGGTCTCGTTATTTTTGTAGTGTGGCGAGGTCACTGCACATATTTTCCGAGATTCTAAAATAACTGCAAGACTTCCAAGAATAGAGCCTCAATTTCATGATAATCTACAAAATAAAATTCCTTAATAAAGCAACTGGCAGCTGTGGTGCACAAGAAATAGAATGAGTGGTATACACTCTCACTCGCTCAAGTACTAAGTACTATCAACTCACAGATAACGTACTAAATTGAGTTATATATTCTCTTCAAATCTTCTTCTAACAACGCCAATAATTGTCGAGACTAATCATCACCTCCATTTTTACGCACTGCAGGTACATCCCTTCGTGCACAACGATGTTACATTATAGTATACAATGTACTTACAAAAGAGAGTCGAAAAGCCTTAAGTTACAAATCTTAAATAGTTGTATACTATGAACACGAATAATAAAACTGGATAATTCATACATCACCAATACCTCAACGACTAACGCAATAAAACAATGCACGCCGCAACACAGTAGGCTAAATGACAATTTTAAAATTCGCAGAAGGCATTGACACCACGACGATCGAACCGGGGACTTAGAAGGGGAGAGAGAGGGGACGATGTCCAGTCAGACTGTTAAAGACAAGCGTGGGAAACGACGGCGTGACGAACGCTCCTTGGACAACGACGACGACACATCATTTCTTCATTTTTATTTATTCCCGAATCGTCACGATGAATGCCAATTTACAAACGAATTATTTCCGGTGCAAGTTCAATATTGCAAGGGGCTCTCTTACTTTCTCCCTCTCCTCACATTCTTCTTCCTTGTTTTTTCTTTCATCCTTTTTTTTCTGTGAGATGTTCTCTTCAATTTTCATGAAGGCATTTCAGAAACTGATTGAACGTTCCAACGTGTTTTTATAAAAATTGTCCGAATGCTTCAGTGCTTCTAAATAAAAATAAGAACCACAAATTTTCTTTGAATAACGCTGCGCCAATAAGAAGACAGCGATCGGAAATCGGAATTTCTTTTGGTTTTGGGGCGAATGTGCTAACGGTTACAGTTAGCTCTAATACCTTACTCTGGTTATAAGTGAATACAGCCGCCACAATTTTAAGATGTTCTTGAAAATAGCGAAAAATGTTATCCCTTAACTCTGTCCTATGACACGAGAATGCCAAATATTGAGACTTATTGGATATTTCAACAGATTTTATGATATTTAAAAACAAATGGATAGATTTACATTCTACACCCAGCAAAGGATTAACATCAGTCCAAACTGATGTTAGAGGTTCCGAGTTAAACGATAAAAACTGTTCAAAAAACGGACAGCATGAGAAGAAGACAAAATTTTTCAGAAGTCGTTCTAATTATACTGTTGAAATACATAGTAGCAATGTTCGGAGAGGGTAGGAGTACCAGATCCAAATTCGCTCGACATAGCTTTCTTCTATACGTCCCCGCTGAATAGAAAGTTATATGCAACTGAAATAAATGGTAAATTACGATTAGAGTAAGTAACTCGAAACACAATTTTTCCTCTGCCATTCTTCATTATTAAAAACATTACTGCCCAAGACGTATAACAATGAATTTTCGTTAAAATACAAGATTAAAAAAAATTCATTAAAGTTTCACCAAAAAATCGTAATGAAATTGAATTTTAATTGTTTAAGAAATTGACTGGAACTGATTTGAAAGACAAAGTTCAGATGAATTATTTGTACCGAGAAAATACTGATCATCTCAGATTTCATAATTCTTAGTGAAATTCAGGACCAATACTATCCCTCGAGCAACATCTGCAAATATTTCATGAAATTTCAGACGAACTCGAGCAAGAATGCGAAATTTCGACAAATTTTCGTTACATTTTCTTGTATAGGTAAATATCTATCATCTATTGAAGAATCTAAATAAAAGTTCAATCAATCTCTACTTAAGGACCCTTCGTGAAAAATATTAAATTCAACATTTTTTCATTCTTCAAACAAGGCTCCTGTTGAGCCTGCAACCAACACAACCTGCACGCACTCACAGTCTGCCTGTGGCATCACTTGTTGGAACTTTATCGTCTCCTTCGAAAACATTTAGTAGACTCTGAAATCGAAATTTTTCAAAAGGAGGTATCACATCAGTTTTGGAGAGTTCTAAAATCCACGTTCTAATTTTCGTCGAAAATCGACCATCGTTTCTCAATTTTTTACGCACAACAGACACACACGTCTCTGGTACAATAGCTACAACCCAAACACGATCGATCGTCACCTTCCCCATGGCATGGCATAAGAATCGATTAAAACGTAAAACAAAGCTTGTACAAGAGAAAAAGAGAGCGAAAGATGGAGCCAAAGCCGAATTGGAGAGGGGAAAAGTTCACCAAAATAAATAACGACGAGCAACAACAAAAGGGCTGGAAGTTGTGATCACGTCACTTCGTGTTTTGCTGATACAACAATACAGTATATCTTTATTTTGTGGTTTTGGCAATCTCCGTATTGACGCCTACGATAACGTTTTAATTACCCCGTTTCGTGATAATAGCCATTCTCGCTCGTGCCATACTTTTCGGTGTGCTCGACGAGCGAATATACAATATAAATTTTTCCACTTTTCCCCCTCCCAAACATAATGTCTGTGCGGTGTCCGTACGTTTTGAACGAACCGATACGTGCGCATGTGAAAATGACACGAGCAGTTTTCGTGAGAAACGATGCTTAGGCGTGCGGAATGCATTTTACAAAACATCAAATTTGTACGACAATAAACTCAACCATCAGAATGAGAACGATTGCACTAATCAAAACAGTGATTCCATTCAAAATACTTCGAAATTGACAACCAAAGCTCGAGAAATTAGAGCATCGAGACAATGGCCAGCTCATCTTTACAACTTCGACACATTATTTCGGCCTGTTTTTATACTTTGTCCTGAACACTTCAAAAATGATAGCAAATACTAATCTGAAGTCTGACTCTGACTCCCAACCCACTTCCATAATAGTATTCTAACACTGAAAAACGGGGCATTTCAAACGCCAAATATTTCAATGTTTCAACCAAAAAATACGAGATTTATAATTCGTAAGCTTACCACGTATGAAACAAATCTCCGGACGAGTAAGAAACTGGAAACCAATTGATTCAGTCGATATTTAACGCGAGCAAAGAGAATATAATTATCATAACTGAACTCGATAAAAAAAAGTAAACATCATCCTCGTTGATATTTTTGTGCATTGCTGGTTGCGATCATTTCCCATTTTTGTAATTCAAAAAACCAAATGAAACATGGTTTTCCAAAACGCATCAAGTCACAAAAAACTATTTTTCAAAAGCAGCAAAATATGAGGCGTTTTTTCAACATTACCTACCTTATGTGTAAAGACTAATTTCTGAGTAACCTCTATGTGGGTTTAATAACGTTTATTCCACTATGTTATCACATAATTTTGTGAAAGACGACCATAACCAACGAATGGAGACAGAGAGTTACTTACGCCTACTCTATTTTGATGAAAACTGACTCGCTGCATATTTGAAAACAATGTTTCTAATGATAACGAGATGATTTGACCCTATTATTAAACTTCGACTTCCAAAAATGGAGGTAGATATTGGAAGTTTTAAAACTGCGTGTTTTCCCAATTAATAATTTAGAAAAATCACACTTTCCACAATTTCTTAAGACTCACAGTGAAGGGGAAGAAGTGTTTTCGAATCAAAACCACACGATAGCCTTGATTACGAAAACTAAGCCAGTAATCTTCAAGAGCTTCTCGGGATTTCAAAAATACCAAAATACATTCCTGTAGCAAACTGAAAAGTTTCTGCCACAAAATTATTTATTTTTTCATCATTTTCAAAATGCTGAATTAAATAATAGAATTTCAATGGAAAACTAAAAAAATCATAAGCGCGATTAATTACAATTGCGGACTGAATCAATAATTCACCACAATCCCTACAAAATTTTTTGCATCCAAATCGTGAATGACCAACCAGACTACTCTCACGATTAAAGTCAGATTAAAAACAAGTTTTGTTACAAAGAGATTAATAAAAACACCAAAAAATTACAAAATTAACGTTAAATAGAAATACAAACATCACACTTACCATGGCTATTAATGTAATTAGCTAAATAGAGATCAAGTTCCCGGACGGATACATTAATGTGGTAAGGATTCACACATAGACTAGGATGAGTACATTCTGGAGATTTTTCTAAACGCTCGCCATCCGTACTTTCTAATGGTATTGCTTTAAATAATATAACCATTACTAAATCTAGCCGCCAGACCTGCAACAAGACAAACGAATATTAGATTATCCATCACAGTTATAATTAATCTGCCGGTACAGAAGGTAAAAGAATAAAACAATAAAATATTGAAGAACACAGCAATTTGATATTCTTACACGCGGCCGCAAAAAAACTATTGAAGGCTACTCCGAGCAAAAACTAGAGCTTACAAAAGAACTCTGCATAAAAACTTTATTTATCCAATCATCAGAATTTAGTCTCCTAACAATCCGTAAAATTAGTACACATAAAGTACAATGAAATAAAAATCTTTTATTTTTGAGAGGAAGGGGATGGGAATTAAACGAAAATATTGTGAGTACAAAATGTAAAAATCAAAGAAAAAACATTTTGGCAAAAGAAAAATTAAGATTTTTTTATGAATGAAAAAAAATCGTTTCTAGTTGGAAGATGCCTGATATTAATCCATATTATAGTTAGAAACTAGAAAGATTTTCACGAAACAAAATGCTTCGTGACAATAATATCTTAAAACTATTCTATCTTCACTTCTCACATCTAGGATTAAACCTGCAAACATGAATTTCTCTCCCCAACAAAAATACCGACTAAGCTAATACAAATTCAACAGATCAAAACATTTTAAAGTTCCAAGTCTTAGAAAAAAAACTTTTCTGACGTGGGAACCGGCATGAATTCCATAAGCTTCTCCTTATGTGACAGCAATTTTTAAGAGATAAAATTTTCTACAAAATATGTCTTGCAGTACTGCGTGTTCTTAGATTCGATAAAATTTTCAAGTTTCCACACGTTTTAAAATGACTTTTGTAAAAGAATGAGAACAGCTGTCAATTAGACCGCGTATAACGAAGTCAAAAAATTTAAAAACAATATTTCCGTTAGAATAATTATTACCGTCAATTTTTGAGGAAAAAAATTTTTTTTTATATTCAATCATTTTTCCAGCAAACTTGGGTTTCACAAGTTTAATGATCTGCAGCTTTTCTCAAACAAACCACAAAATAAAAGCTGCAGGATTTTTGCACGAAGTACCTACTAGAGTAAATGCTAGTTGAGATATAAATAATACGGGAAAAAAAGGGGGTAAATTCAAAAGCAAAAAATAGAAATTACAATATAATATAATTCTCATTAAGGTATAAGGTCATGATCGTAAAAAGGTCACGTCAAAATACCACAACTGAGGTAAACCCTAATGTGTGTTTGTTTTAGTTTTTTTTCTCGAGTTTGCAAAAAACGTGTGCGAATTTGACAGGATTTTTTTTTGAAGAAATGCGAGTAATAAATAAATTAAAAAAAAAACAAAAAAAACAATAGGAACAAAATTACATTCGAAGATACATCAAAATCAAAACTCCTTCATACAGGAACAGGTCATCGGCTCGTAGTGTATATTACTAAAGTTTTAAACTACACGTAATTTGGCAGAAAAAATGGTTAGTCGTTGCAGCGTTAAACGAACGATACATCAAATCGGAGCCAAATAGCAAATAATTACGTAGGAAACAATGTAACAAGAGTTTCTGGGGTAATAAAGTTTTCAGCCAAAATCCTATGCGAAGTTCATTGCCAGTGCCAGTGTGATACGAATTTCGTCTTGGGCAACGAGATTACGACTTTTTTCCGCACATTTTACGTTGGAAAAGGAATTTAATAAATTATTTTGAGTATCGAGGAGGAGGGGATGAATATATACATATGTTTAGAAGACGTTCCTGCGTCTGAGGAGCAACCATTTGAATTCATCTTCGTCAGCGCCCACACGATTTCCGGTTCATGTTCATTATGATGAAGCAAATAATCGAGCATACTTTCAGCTACATACGACTTCATTTTTTGCATTGAAAAAAAAAAATCTTCAAGTACATTAGCTACATACGTTACTAGTATTGTTTTATTTTGGGCACGCGCGCAAATTAACTATTTCTGCCACTTTTTGAATGTTGTTCGGTGGTAAAACTTTCGCAACAAAACACATGTCTTCATGGGCTATTGCAGCAAATTTTGAATTTTCTATTTGGGGTACATCATTAGCATAAGACATGTAAAACAAATTTGACGACGAGAAACGTTGGCTCCGAATTCGTCAAAGTGCGTCTGACTCAACATTTCTTAAAAATTTTTTACCGTGAAAATAGTCACTTTCTTTTACACATCTATATTTTATGTTATTTTTTAAATACGAAGCGAGTACGTAGCAGTGTTGCCAGATTTTGAGAGTACGATAGCCATACACAAACCTTTGAAAGGCTGTATATGACTATCCAGAGCTGTACATCTTGCAGGGTTGACTTTTTCTTAACTTTTTTTACAGATAAGACGAGGTATGACATGACTTTGGATTTGGTTTTGACATTTTTTCCCTAATTGCCATGTTTCCCTTCCATTCAATATCTTAATGAAAAAAAATCAGTTCGCAGCCTTGATGAAAAAAAAAACAAAAAAAAAACATTGAATACAATTGTGAGATAACCCTTAATCATAAAGAGCTGAAATTTTACTGAGTTATTGACAGATGTTAGCTGAAAATTTTTTGAAAATTTGACTAAATTCATACGTTATATTCTCGAAATATCGTTGAAGTTCCCCAGTTAAACGTAGATTGAATTGATATTTGAATCACATAATTCGAACAAAATTTCAGCGATATATTGAGAATAAAATGTACAAATTCAACTAATTTTTACAGAATCTTTAGCTAACATACTTACATGACTCCAAAAAATTTCAGCTTTCTACAATCAATGGTTCTCCAACAATTGTGTAAGACAACTGTGATTATATGAAATGGAAGGAATAAGTTTGAAATTTTTCATAACAGAATAAACTCTGCTCCAATTTTCTTTCAAGTGATAGTATGAATAATATTTACTTTGAAAGTTCTATTAGCAAAACATTTAAAAACAGTAAATAAAATACATAAAAATTAAATTGCAAAGAAATTAATAAAATCATTAAAATCTAGAAAAACTGAAGCTATCATGATAACAAGCCAAGTTCATACTTCTCAGAAATTTCTATGTTCCCATCATTAATGAATTAATAATTTTCATCAGCTGTTTAGAGAGCCATAGAGCTATGAGGCTACAACTTTTCCAATTCTCCCCAAAACAGTTTTTTTTTTCCCATCAAGGTTCAAAAGCCGTACATTTTGCTGTACAGCCCAACCTTCGACCGTGCAGCCGTTTCACATTAAAATAGCCGTATATTTATGGCCAAAGCCGTACATCTGGCAACACTGGTACATAGGGTAGTTAATGAGTGGCAACAACACATGAAATCTCGTAGGTACTCAATCCTGTGGTGAAATAATAAAGAATATGTTTCGTTCAAGAAATAACACCATCGAAAACTATAGCAGTGCAGCGAGTACACAAACCACAATAAAATCATAAGAAATTATTGAATTTTTCATCTACGCTACCAGAGCATTGAATCTGCAAGCATCTAATTAATGGAGATATTCTTGTTGAGGAATAAGGGATAACCAACTGTAGGACGCTGTGATAGACGCATGCGCACATCTACATAAGACTTTGTAGTAGTGTGCAAGTCTAGCTCAGCATTAAAATTAGATTGGTGGAGGAAGTGATGAGCTACCACCTTATGAACCAAAAGTGTGTTCGCCGACTTTCCCATCTAAAACATATAAATACTTCGCAGTTTTAATGTTCGCATGTTTTTTAAAGTTCATATACAATTTTTCATTTTTGGTGCTGCACCTTCGAGAATTCCCGTTTTTGTTCCGTATGTACTTGTATTTAACACACTGGTAATACATTCCAGTATATAAATCAGTTTCGCAGGATTTTATGTTTGGGTTGGGGCGGCTACTCGATCTTCACATTCACATGACAGGTTATGTAGATAACATGTTCTAAATTCTACGAAGTACGAGTATAGTATTTTAGTGTAACTAGTCTAAAGTACGAATCAGGGTCTCGTCTAGAGCGATGGCACCAAACGAGTAACTGTTGAAGAGAAAACCTAAATAAAATGTTTGGAATATCGTCCTTAACATGGAAGTGATTCATGTATTGCCAAATACAATATAGTGTTGCCGGTAAGTTCGGCCAAAAATCATAATTTGTGAATGCATTCACATTTTAATCTGCATACAACATAACATAAAGGAATAATTTTTCAACGTGCGACGGGTTGCGTTTCATTCAAATAATAAATCTTAAGTCAATGACACTTCATAATCACATGTTCCACTATTCGACTCGTAATTTTAGCGAGATAGAGACTTCTTTAATCGAAGAGCGAACTCAACAAATAATTATACTCGCAGCAAAAAACTGGCTTCAAAATTGAATTAAGCTCAGAAAATTCGAAGAAAAAATATGATGGGTAAGAATCTGAAATATTCAATTTCTAAATAATTTTTTTTATTTCACTAAGGGAACTAAAAGACTAGAGACCTAGGTTATTTGAAGATATCGAGTTTTTTATTACAAAATGCATTCATTTTTGTACCTCATGTGAAATATACACTCTCCAAAGGTAACGTCAACCATGATTTCCTGAAAATGAGAACTGGTGAGGAATATTTCTGTATTAAAAACATAAAAGTATGAAAAATCAAAAAAGTCTATAGCAAAGTTTTAACAATTTGAACGATTTTCAAAGCTCGAGAGGGAAACTGATTCAAACCAAACCCTCCAGGGCTGAGGGCTATGATTCCTGATCAATGTATCCAGGAATCGGGGGAAAAAATTGAGAGTTCGATATTTTCGTCGTGTTTCCCCCAACCACACACGATTTCAGCTTTTGAATCCATAAGAATACAGTATATTTTCTTTCCATTTCGATTGTTCCAGATAAAATGAATATATTAGGAAGTTTTGCTGACATTCGCACTTCTGACATACAATTTTTCCTTCCTTCTTGCTTCTTTTTTCCTTCTCTAAACATCGACGATATCGCTCGTAAACAATTTTCAAAAAAAAAAGAAAAGCCTGCAACCCCCTCGAAACACACCTTTTTCCTTTTTCTTTGCGACATTATCTTTACTGGGACCGCGATTGTAATTTTCGCATTCGTACTTCCGACATTTTTGTACGATTCCGGAATATATCGAAGGAATACATCGAATTATTCCACTAAATTAATCGCAAACCAGGTAGGTGAAAATAAAATTCGAATACACAAATGTTATTACAGCATCGCACACTATTCGTTCTCGACTTCTTTTTCACCCCTTTTCCACACCAACTCACCGAAAACCTTTTCTTCTCGCACACATTCAATCCATTTCGTCGAAAAGCGAGGAAAAAACCTAACGACGACACGTATTTAAGCGTAAAAAGATTTGCTATCTTTTAAAAACGTTAAATCGTCGACAAAATGTATCTTTAAACGGCACTAAGTGCCTATAAAGACCCGTATTTCCGAATGTCTTACCAGAGAAGAAAAAAGAAAGGGAACGAACCACCGCACAGATAATGTCTACTTCCATTGACTTAACACCCTATAAAAAATTTTCTATGCTACCGACGAATGTTGTTTATGTTTCTTAAATCTAAAAACTAATTTTGCAGTGTTTTTTCTTTCTCTATCGTTCGTATTTTGAAGAAGACAAAAAAAAAAAAACTTCCATACTTACATCGTTTTAAGTAGAAATAATACTAGATTCCACTTCAAAAGTGAATTTAGAAAGGTGAATTTTGAACTAAAATCCAGTGCCATATTAAGTTTTTTTAGGCCCTGAGGCAATTGAAAAATTTTCTTACCCTCCATCCTATCATTGATTAGAAAAAAAAAAACAAAAAACTTTTTAATATGTATTTGTGCCGCCGCTAGAATCTTGCCGCCCTAAGGCACTGCCTCAATTGCTCTGTGAATAATAAGGCCCGGCTAAAATCAGATTTCACTTTTTTTTTTTTTTAAATGGAAATTGGATCAATTATTTCCAAACCATAATAATACGGTATTTTGAAAAGGAGTTTCTCCATATTTCCTATTCTTCATCTGAAATCTAGACTCCCTTAAAAAAAAAAAAAACAATTAAGGAATATCTTCACGAAGAACCTAATGTGGCCTTTTTGAGTATTTCGTACTATAATTAAAATTTCAAAAGCAAGACTGAATTAATTTTTCTTCCATTAATAGGTAAATAATCAGCATAAAATCTAAATAATACCTTTTTAAATGATTAGGCGTTCATAACATATGTAGCTTATTTATGTCTATCGCATTATTGACATGATAGTATTCAAATTCTATGAGATAAAGCAGAAAGCAGGAGGAGAGTAAAAATATCATTGTAGTTTGATATTTTGAACAAGATGATTTTTTATGGCAATGTATGATTACATCTCTACTGACGTATTTTAAATATCAGTTCGAATTATTTCATAGTTTTTAATGTAAAGCAAGATACAAATATTAAGGAAAATACTTTCAACAAAATATAGTAACAAAATTTTTGGATGAATAAAATTTCGATGACTGAATGTCTCTTTACTGTAACATAAATTGATCTGAAATCGAATTTATAGGCAACTGCAACATCCGAAGCAATAGATTTTGCTGTTTGTGCAAATCTATTTCAATCAATGCTTTTTCCATTTTCAATAAATTTTATTTAAAAAAACAAAAAACCGACTGCGTTAATCTGAATGACTAATGATTGGTAGATATGCTCAAATTTATAACAATAATTTTTTCAGTCTTTAAATTCTCATTTTCTTCAATTACACCCTTCTAATTTTTTAATTTTCAAATATCAATTGCCTAGGATATTTTCCGGATTGTCAGCAACATTTTGAGCCTACTTTCATTCAATTCTATAAAGACAACTGTTCTGAGCGAACGAATTCATGGAGATAAAATAAGCAACCACGCGGAGTCTATTTGTTCAAACTGAGGAACAAAATACCATCAAACACACAAGAAAAATGATAGAAATCCGACAGTTTCTATCTGGCGAAAATAGAATTCAAGTTCGAAATAATGGAATAACTTATTTTTGCGGGGATATTTTGTAGGCCAATTTTTGCAAACAAATATGAATAGTCCTTCGTTAAGGCAATGTAACAAGTAGTCCAACGGCTTAACCGACGAATCTCCTCCTTAGTCATTTCGCCCACTTGCACCTTTCATCACCAGCAACTCTGAGGTGATGCGTCTCCAATCATCTCATCTGAATCTGAATTGAAAACTAAAATTTCGCCTATCTTCATGCTGTGACATCAGGGTTGAAGAGCAAAGAAAAGAGTAGCGCACACAGGTACTTTTTGACATTAAATTCCAGCTTCTGCGCTTCTTCGAAATCCAAACCTTGCAAGATGCAACCTCAAGCTTTGATTATGAATTTCATGAACGGTAAAACAAAACAAATGGTATTTCTTAAGGAAACCAAGCTAATTTCGTTACATTTCAAAGGGTCTTATAACCGAACGGTCGTCAGTTCGAGATCGCTCATTATCACATTCCTGACCTAAAAAAGCAGTGTACTCAATTTGGTGCAATGATGCTCTTACATTTGATTAGAAAATTTATGCTGAGAGACAAATAGCCACCGGATTCCAACCAACCTATTCCTCTCCAAATTGATATCAATAATCTCCAAACTCTGGGTAAAATGGCTGCGTAGCTAGAACCCAATAGTAAAAAAAAACTTAATTTTCCAAGAATTCGGTGGGAAAAATTTTGCAAAAAATAAAAGGTTTCTTTTTATATGCAATAAACTTGTAGGCTCCCCATAAAAAAAGCTACCAACATATGGTACCAGAACAAACAAAACTCGAGCATAGTAATATCAAAAATAGGTCCTGTTTCATTACGTCGCTAATACGTTTCATTACGTTGAATCCAAATGAAAGACTCACTTTATCAGCTTGTCTGAGGCAGTCTATTCTTCTCATCTTCCCCTTCTGATCCGGATTCGAAAGTACGCACATGGCTGGTTTCTTCCCGGTAATACTGAGGACGAAATCCTCTCTGTACTCTTGGGTAATATCTTTACGCAGTTTACCCAACAGTCGAGATGCCCACTTCTGTTTCACTTCTGGTTTTTCGTTCTGTAAGGGAGAAAACAGAGAGAAAATAAAAAAAATCAGAATAAAATTTGAACGAAAACGTGTCAATTAGTTCGCGATTAATTTCGCTATCACACTATTGAATCGAGTAAAGTGTGTTCCGAACGAGTGGTCTATTATTCTGAAGGAATAAATGGGGTGAAGGGGAGGGTGAAAATATACGAGTAGTAAAAAAGAGAAATGGTGGTTTCGTGTGTCGGTCGTTCGAGACGGTTGTCCGAGAAGGAAGGCGTGCAAAACTAACTCAAAAAATTGTCCCTTGGGTCGAATAATTCTAAAATAAAAGTGAGAAATTACTGGGCGTGGGTAGTAAATTATAGCTTAAAAGCAACGAAATAAGCGTTTAGATGTTCGCGAAACACTGATCCAACTTCGTCTGGGCTTTTGCAATTCGTACGATTGTTGTACTCGGTAGCGATGATTCACATTTTGAGTTTTGGTAAATCATGGATAAAAATATAGCGAGCTGTTTATGAACTGGAGATGAGGTAAACAAGTATTAAGTACCGAATGGTAAAGATTTACAACGGGGCATTCTATACCCTTTTTCATATTCAGATTTCGGGCAAAATTGATGTTTCACACCCTCCGGGTACATAATATTGCGGTTACAAAAAAAAAAAAATCTCCTACAGGCATCAGCCATAAAACAAATGAATTCTTATTCAAAGGAAATGTCACAAATTTCTACTAATTTGACTAAAGTTATTCACCCACAAAATCAGCTCTCAGTAAGTGCAATAGCCTACTAAATACTGATAAACTGAATCTCACGTTTGTTTTCGCAATTCAAATTTTTCAGCATGATGCGTGTCATAAAAAATCCCATTTCAGGGCCCGCAAGCCAAGTAAAACTTTTTAGATATCAATTTCAGAAATGGACGCAGCTATGAAAATCGTTAGTCCAATTTTAGATTTATGAATAGAAAAATCAAGCATTCACAGACTCATACGCAGACAAAAAAAAATGAAAAGCTAATACTACCATATTTGCTGATCAAATTTCGCATACCAGGATATGATGAAAATAGGGTTCTATGTATGTGCGGTCACGTTTTCAAATGCGATCATTAATTGACTGGTAAACGTTATATTTATTTTGTTTATTAAATCTTTTTTGGCACAATGTTGAACCTCGTATAACGCAGAAGATAACTACAGTGCGACTTGTACGAGAACACGTGACTTGAAGTCGTAATTTCAAGTACTCCAGTCACAGGCCTTCGGTACCACTAGCAATATCCTTAATATATTTTTACTTTGTTGCAATGACTAGGAAGCGTAAGTATCAAAGCATTTCAATAACAGATTAATTCACATAGGCTACCTACTCACGTTTCGGTTTAAACTGAGAATTAATTCGAAACGAATTGTTCGAGGAAGTTCCAACAAAACATCGACATTGTTAACTCAGAAATTTTCTGATTAATAATGAAATCTTCAAATCAATTCAACAAGTAACTATCTTCTCTAAAATTTACGTACTAATTTTGAAAATTAAAAATTTTTTCTTGGAGCTGTATCTTTCTTTTTTGGAAAGTTCAAGTTGATACTCAAAATTTTCTGGTCAAATTTGAAACAAGCTATTCATTTCCAAAATTTTCTTGACTTTTCTCAAATTCCGATGCAATCTCTGGAATTTTACGTTAGATTTTAGCATTGGTCGGTTACACTGAAAATTTCCATGATTAATTCTGAATTTTATCGATTATTCCTAAAATTTACTCGACTTATTGAATTTTTTATTCTTCTCCAAAGTATTCCGATCATTCCCTTAACTTTTAAATCATTTTCGAGAACTCCTGCATGATCAGTTCCCTGGTTATTTCACAAATTCATTTTTTATCTTCCAAATTTCCTGACCTTACCCTATCCAGGATGTTCATAAGAAAGAAATGTAGGCCTCAAAATGTTTAATAAGTAAAACAATAAAAATAACTGATCTTTCACAAAATTTTTGGCTCATTTCTAAAATTCGCTGGTCACTTCCCAATGAAATATTCTCTGAGAGATAAAAGTATAACTTTTACAATCTTGAGCGTAGATAAGACATTTTTGTAACTTGTCAGCGAATCGTAACTTACATAAGAAAATTCTCTAGCATTTCGATGTGATTAAGTACAACAACGAATGAAAAACATTATTGTCAACGACGACGTACGAAAAAAAAACAAACAAACATCGTTTTCTAATGAATATATTAGGCTATTCGTAATCATCGCCAGCTCCTTAGACGGTCTACCTCGATTAGGCTGGAACTCGCGAGTTGTGAGTGTACGATAATTGAATTAAATATCTACAACAATCGTTTCTCATGATTACAAAAGATAGAAAAACCGACGACCAACTAACCTATACACGAAAACAAAAGGGTATTTTCGCATCCATGCACCCTTTTTTCCTCCTACATTCGACGTCCAACAAAACAAAATAACCACCCAAAAAAGGATGGCTCAAGGCTGTCGAGAGGGTGAGATTTGTAGCCGACAACAGAAAGGCGAAAAAACTACTTCGCCCGTCCACAAAGGATAAACGAAATACCGTTTTTGCATAGGAGAAAAAAATATTTGCAACTTCCAGTTACGACTTGATTAATGTTTCTAATTAAACAAAGTGTTAATGGAAAACGAAAATCTCCGTCGAATTAGTATTATTTCTGGTTAGGTCTTAGAAAAGTGTTCACATTCTCGGCCTTCTTCCTCGCACTTCTTTCTTTTTGCGCTTGTCTTTTTCTTAAAACGTTATCTGTCCTTCCTATCCCTTTCCTTCAGTTTTTCCTCCAGGACTACCATACCTTCTCCATTTTTCTAGAATTTTTGTTTAAACCACCACTTCGTTTCATTCAAGGGATGTATTTTACGGTAAATAACAAAGTATTCTCGAAAACTTTCAAATTACGATAATTAACTTTATGCGTTGTGTATATATTTGTATTTTCGTCTACTCCCTTTGATTTAGGCAAACACTAAATTATTTGACCCTTTCAAATAGTTTCGGGAGAGTAAACTTCCAATTTTCGACCACCTTTTTTCCTTCTCATTCGGTTCTTTTCATTATGGTCTTGAGGTAAAGGCTGATTCGAATCAATTCTTTTTCGATTATCAACAATTTTCAGCTCACTCTCAACAAGATTATTTTTATGAAATAATTTCTCCTTCTCCATCAGCCAACTTCAAGAAAAGAATTCTATTCCTATTTATCGTCACCCATACTCATTCATAATCTCTTCGAAACTGTTACTTCTACTCACTCCTAATATCCTTCAATTCCAGACGCTGTGTATAATTACCAATGTTTAATAATAAAGTCCATTTTTAAGTCACAAGTCTATGACTGCAACCCTATAGAATGCCTGTACACAGAAAGCTACAAACGAATCATTAACACTCCAAAAGCCAACTTCACTAGTTCACTTTATCAAGCCATGAAGTAGAATGAAAATCGGTTCCCCAACACAGTCGCCAGCTTCACTGTTTTAGCTTTAATTCAGCCATAACTAGAGAATAAGTGATGAAAAAGATCACAAATTTACGACAAATTATATTTAGAATTTAAAAATCAACCCTAAAACTCTCGTTTTAAAAAAAATTATAAATTGTTATCAATTTTTGCGAAGTTGCGATTTTCACTTTACGGCTTAATAAAATAGGGCCTCAAGTTGGCTTTGACACTCCTATAGCGTATGAATCAAAATATGTGCGGGAGTAGATTTGAGAAAACGTAAATTATCAATACTTTCATTTTGACGAAGGAAGGCCACGTATGTGGGCATTAAACTGTGGAATCTCAATTATCGAAAGATCAAACAGGAAACAAAACCAAAATTTGAACGAACATAATTATTGAAACAAGATTTAATTTCATTGTGTAATGAACTGATATTACCTTTCGCAATGAAGATCAGATTAACAAGATGATTTTTGCCGTCAAAAAGTTCGAATTGAAGGCAGTTTCAAATAACGCTAATGTTGGGTAAAACTGTTCTTGATCTCAGTTTTACACTTTTTTGCATGACGAAGACAAAGATCAACACAATACCGCACATCTACAGGAATAAGATTAAGACCAATACCATGCGTACACTAACAAGACGAAAAATACGAAAAATCTGCAGTAGGTATACACTTGCAATCTGGCTACTTGAATAATCTGCAATATTTAAAATTTAATTTTTTTTTATTGGTTGCAATCTAATTATTAACTGGTGTTAGAAGTAAGATAGTTACCCAATATACATATTTAGGAAGGAAATAAATGGTATATTTAATTTAGCAATAAATAATATTTAAACATTTGTATGCAACATCGAGACCAAGACTAAGACTTAACTACAATGGTTTTAGTCATGTTCTTATTTTTTCTCACCTATAGCTAGGCTAATGCACTTTCGAAGAGCTATCAATGTTTCAAAAATTTGTATTATTGAAACCAAGGCTCGCAAACCCAAAACTTCCGAGCTAGCTACCGTGTAAACAAATTCAACAGCACCCATAGTTATAACTGGGCGCAAGGGGTATATAATATTCCGCCGGACATTCGGAATTCAAATAGAAAAAATTCACGAACAGCACTATTAAATTCGAAATAAGACATGCGGAACAGTCACAAGTCTCTTCGAAAGAATCGAACAACCCTCTGCGTCGGACAAAAACTCGAATCCACCACTGCTACTTGCTCCCTTCGCAAAGCATATCGCGTAGTTAGTGCCAGGAAGGATAACGACAGGGAAGAGCGAGAAACGGAGGCGCAAAGGAAAAAAATAGAAAAGGTCAAAGGTTAGCACACACACGACAAAGGTGTGTAAAAATTTCGAAAACATCGTCTCTGGACACGGTGGCGGTGGCGGTTTTTCTCGAGTTATGGTTGTGGACACGCCGTAAATTGCGACCACCAGCACACCGAATGGTCACCCGGTTCGCGTTAACGTTTCCCATAAATATAGAGTTGTTGGCAATGGACTTAATGCCATGTAAAATCAGCATTTTTTACACTCGGTTTGTTCGTTCACACTTAACGGCGTTGATCTTCATCCCTAGCCCACCCTCTTCTTCGTCCACCACACCAGTACCCTCTCCGAGAGGTGCACGTCCACCGCTCGCCACACATATACGCTTGCATACATACATAGATACATACATACACCATACACTCACACGTGCACACACGTTCTTGTCCATTTTCACTTGGTCGCACTGTCTTCTCCTTTCGAAAACCACCCTTCTCCGAACGCGAAAAAGAGGCAGAGCGGAAAAAAGAGAGAACGCGAAGAAGAGAAAACCCGCTAAAAAGCTTCTCACTTCATTGTTTACAACAGATTTTTGGTCGAGCCAACTAAATGTCGTTTCTTATTTTCTTATCACCGGCCTATTTACCGAGTCCGGTCATATCGTATTCAAAATACGTTGGTTCCTTTCTTTTCCGTCGGCCCCTTTTCGCTTCACCTTTGCATGTCGGACGGATTTTCCTCTACTTGGTTGCCTATCCTTCCCCTTTCCCATGTTAACGACTTGAAAAAGTATACGTGTAAACGAAGTGAAACATCGGATGAGCATGGTAATCGGTGCGGTTTACAGGCTCTCTCGAAATATTTACTTAGTGGCGACGTGATTTGAAAGAGTTATGCGATATAATGCGTGGATTGTGGAATACGAGATTTCTCACGAGGGAATGAAAAATGATGAAATGTATGCGGCGCGTTATGGTCATTGTTTGAATATTGAAAATTTGTTGATGACGTTCAAGTGTACGTGTGCTAGTGTGCGTCTGTGTATGGATACTTTATGGAGATAAGAGAAGTTGGGATTCGATGCACGAGTTCTTTTGCGAATTTTTTAGAAGGATTGATGGGATTAGTTGTGGTCAGTGACATGGGAAAAAGAAGACGGAAACCGTGGTCCGTGGACATAAATTTTGCAGAAAAAAAAAAAAAAGACGAGTGAAACCGTGAAGGTAAATTTTGTACCACGTCTATGGTGACGAGCAAAACTGATCTTGTTCTAGCAAAAGGTGCTGAGCGTGCAAGATGAAGACTAATGCAAAACTTGAGATAAAATATGAACAAATAGGAGAATTTTCGCTGTCTTGCTACTTGATAATTTTCCATATTTATTATCATTTCTTTCAAATTTTTTCTACACTTGATAATTTCTAGGTGTTCGTAATTAGGGATGATTCTGTTCATTTTGAAGAGACAAGAATGATAAAGTCGATAAAAAATAAAAATCTTGCATGCAAGACCGAGTTTAAGACCAAGATCAACATTAAGATTTTGGGCAAGACCAAGATCATTGAAAACTCAAACAATTTATAAAATGATTATTAAACTCTCTTTTCAAAAATAGACATTCGAGTCGTGGATTAATTAAACATGAGGTATGGTTACTAATCACTGTTACCGAATTAGGCTAAATGTTTAACAGCAGCGTTTAGAAGCTATTTTTGAGTTTTTTTTTTATAAAGATTTTTTTTTTTTATTATTATATTAAAAATTAATTGAAAATAAATTTTATTGTTAATAAAATAAAGAAAAATAAAAATTCCAATTAATACAAAAAGAATTAATATAGATGTAAATTAGGTTGGATTTTATCTTTAATTAATTTATATTAATTTTTAGTACGAAAGAGTAAGTTAAGGAAATTAAAACGCATAATTTCTTAATCAAAAGCATCACAAATTTGAAAGATCACCTACTTATTCCATAAACACACTATTCAATCGTGTGAATTATTTACGCAACTCCTCATTATTCAACAAACACAATATTTATACCTACTTCGAATGAAAATGGCAAACATTGTAATGATTTCTCATTGAAGAAAGTCAATATAGAAAATGATGAATGCATGCACTGACCGAAAATATTAGCGATAATGGCAATTAAATATGGCCTTTTTTCATTCCCCTTTCTAGTTTTACGTAGACTTACTCGGCTTCTCTGTTAATTTTTCTAGAATAGTACGTTTGAGATACAAGTATGAAAAGAAGGAAAGGCAATAAAATCAGGTAATGTTATACTTTTATTAGAAGCGTAATATTCAAATAGCGTCTTTTCCCTCATTTTCCTTTTAAAAATACACTAATACATATGCGAATTAGTTTCAATATTTCAACTAATTTTCAAAAACATTCTGAATAAATCAAAAAATTTGATTCAAATTACTGATTTGTCAACGACTTTAGATGCGAGATAAATTCACACCTTTGGTTGTTAAAGCTAAATCTCATTAATATGAAACTTTTCGTAGGTACCTATCTAACAGATAAAACATGAAGAAAGCTTGTTGGGGTAAAATTATTTTTTCAATAGGTAATAAGTTATTGACTACAATGAAATGTCATCCAACAAAAAAATTATAAATTCAACTTGAAAGTAGGGAGAGAATTAAAATCAAGAATTTTTCTCGGATGCGTCTTCAAATGTTCCAATATCGAATCCTTCATTTATATTATTTGGAACATAAAAAGTAAAAAGGATATGTATAGAAAAATAGAAGGTAAAAATAATTGTTCCAAAACGTAGGCCTAAAACAAAAAAAATCATCGAATATTCATCAAGCTAGACAAAAATCATCCATTGCGGAAATAAATGCGACGATTCAGCCTCGAAAATTTTTCATACCACTAAGTACAAACCCTAATTAAATCACAAATCACATTCACAAAACAATATAAAGCCACCAGCAAGGCGCCACATTTGAATAATACGAAGTCATAAACGAAAAACGAAAGTGAAAAGCATAGGAATATCAATAATACTTGAACAAAGTTTTCATTTTTTAATTTTTGTAAAATACGAACCGAATTTCCTAGTACGGATAAAAAAAGAAAAAAAAAGGGTGATTATTGTCGAAAAAATACAAAACTTATAAAAGCTCCAGCAAAAGAATGAATAAAAAAAAAGTAAAAAGTAAAAGAAACGACAACGTATTTAGCTAATCGAAACGTTTCGACACCAGTTAAAAGGGAATCTTTTGCAAATTTCTGGCGCAAGATATTGTTGTAAATTAAATTACGTTATTGACGAATAAATTACAGAATGGAAGGGTCCGTTTTAACTTCACTTTTTTTCTCACTCCTTCTCGACCTGACGCTTTTTACAGAGGGGAAAAAAATTAAATCCCACTTCTTTTCAAAGCCATAATATTTTTCTGAGCTAATGCATAAATTCTTTGGATTATGGATTGGTTTATATAGTTTCACAAACTAATTTTGATAGGGGAAAATAAAATAAACTGATAAAAACCGATAAATGTAAAAACACTGAAAATTTTTATAACAAAAAAAAAAGAACATTGATTTAATAAGAATTCACGAGTTCGCCAGACATTCAATTTTGTGAGACCTGACTAGAAAAAAGAACACGTTTTATGAAAAAGAATCAAAATTCTTCCACAATGGACAAAATTATTCCGAAAAACTATTAGATTCGATCGCACAGTGGAATTTAAGAAAAAACAAAAAACAAAAAAAAGAACTGTTTTAGTTGATTTTGCATTTTTCGTCATAATTACTGCAAGTTCATTTTTCAGTAAAAAAGCGTGATTCACGTTGCATAACCAAGAGCATTTGATAAGGTTAAAATCTCCTAATATAGTCGACCTGTAAAATACCTTACCTGTGCAAGGATTTTTTTTAAACCTTTTTCTTTCAAGTCATACCTTAACGACTAAAAGTAATTTACACATATTGTAGTTTACAAGATTACTTCTAAACAGACCCGTCCCCAAAGGGGGTTATAAATGGCTTAGGCCCTTTCAGCCGCTGGCTTACTTCATCTTGATTTTTTATATAGGTTTTAGAAAAAATTTACGTGTTAAAACTGATTTGATATCAAGACTCGAGGATGATGGTAGGTTCATTTTTCAATTCATTACCCAAGAAAACTTCAGGCTTTATTAGCTGAAATTCATATTATGTATTACGTATATATGTACATGTTTAAGTCTATGATACACGGTATAGATCGCAATTTTTATCCGATAGTTTTAAAATTTTGTATACTTCTTCAAATCTAGACAAGGATGAGCCCTATTGTTTTTGGTCAGACTGGTACGTCCGGTACATCCTATCATGTTGCATTTTTGGCGCTTAAATGGTAATAAAATGGGTAATTTCCAACCAGTAAGCACGAAATTGGTACTGACATTAAATATACTGTACTTTAACATCCTGAAAAATTTAATTTCAATTGGCTAAGTTCATTAGTAGAACTGATCTGAAAAATTTCAAATTATTACTATGAAAAGAAAATAAATTCCAGATGAACTGATCGGAAAGCAGACTTGCTATTGTTTTATAGGTAGCAATAATTTAATAACTCGCTTTCGTATTTTATAATTTCACAATTTAATTCTTTTAAAGTATTTATTTATTTTTTTATTTGTATTTTACTTAGTTTTTATTTTGGTGAAGAAAACATACATTTCTTAGCGTTGCTTATTGAGCTAAAATTTTATTTTGTAGTTTGAAATGTCCCCACCTGAAAAACACTTATTGTCTAAAACACTGCCTCTAAATTGAACTTCAATTGCTGAGAAAGATCACAGATAATAATCAGCCTTAATAAACCCTATGCTCTATCAATTTCCACAGCATACCGTTTATAACAGACTATATTCGACAGCTCGACTTGTTCGCGAAAAGTAATCAAACGACGTTTCAAACTAGTCATTAGTACCTCCAACTGTCTCAGAAATCTAATTTAAGCTTATACGACCAGATCAGTTGGTTCAAAAACTTTTATTTTTTGACTGACTTTTTTACAATTCATTACTCACATCTTAAATCACTTCTCATACTTATATTGTAGAATAACCTCATTAAAATGTTTACTTCAAGCTGTTTTAATCGAATCGTTGTTAAAATAATTTGAATAAAATTCTCCCAGAATACTCAACTACTTCATCCTGACCACTGACTGAATATTATATTTATAGTCAAAGATCCTGACGATCAACTGGAGTTGTTTAAGTAGGTTAATAAAAAAGTTTCCATATCACTGTTCTCAACCTACTATACTCAATGGGAATGAATCGAGTAATAAACTTTCTTAACTTAGTCTTTCCTTGCCAATCTGTTTAGCCAACTCAGTTCTACCTCTTCAACATAAATTCAAAATAAATACGGTAAGTACCTACCTACGCAGAAACTTTCTTATGTGTTGCGATAGAACGTTAATTACAAATTTAGAGAAAGAAAAAAAAATTACAGTCTACCTTATCCTGGAGTTAACATGCTGTTTTCTTTCGGTGCCAATTTATTAAACTCAAAAGATTTTTGATGTTATTTCAATTATATTCGCCAACACAAACCGCCTACCAAATAACGTAACTTAGGCCACGAATCTGAAAAAAACTTTTTCGAACTCCTATTACACCAGAATCAGATAATAAACTTAATAAAAAAACAACATAGTCAGTCTGTCAGATAATACAAAATGCTATTTTAATTTTACCGTATGACATACTTTCCCACACTGAAACTAATTTCAATTTTTTTTCTTCATAAGGCACCCCGATTGTGGATTATTTTTGCCTGCCAAAGTTTTAATAACGTCTACCCACAATTCGTTTTCTCAGTCACTGTAGTATTCAAGAAATTTACGAGCGGGCATCTCAATAACCCAGAACAAAGTTGGATACATGATGAAACTAATTTCAATATATTCTTCAAACATTGGCACTGTCACCGCATCACTCACGGAAATCTGATTTTATTTCGATAAATCCGTTAAACAAACAAATTAAACAGCCGCATGAACAGCGATAACTAATATATGAGTAAACAAATTCTCTTTTTTATATTCGGTCATTAAATTCCTGCAAGTTCTGATTGGAATACTTATTAGACTACATACTTAATAACATCAATACCGTATATTCTTTGTTCATTTTCTATAATCCAAATTACATGCTCGTCAAGTCGTTCATTAAAAAAAAATATGCTGATAGATAGAAAAATAGGGTGTTCAATAAAAGGTTTAGGAAACTTCACAAATGGACACAAATAGATAAGACATTAAAAAACATCGATATTATGGACCCAAAACTGAAAGGGTAACACATCAATGTAAATAAAGAATAAAGATCAACGTCAGAAAACCTTATGGAAACACGTAATTGTACCATTAACGACTTTTCAAGGAAGGAATCCTGTAACAAAGCTTATACAAAATGTATGAATTTTAAAATGAATTTCTAATAATTCAGTTGAATCTAACGCAAAAACTGATTATTAGGTAACTTTGAGCTCTTTCAGTGCCTTAAATATTTCACTATCTATCTATTCAATTTTGAAGATTGGCAACCACAGCAAAAAACATAGTTTTGGTGATATCGGCTTAAATTCACATTTAAGCTTCTTAAACCCATAGTTGCACAGTTAAATATACCTACCTCTACACTTGATTAAAACAAATATTAAGAAATTTCTAGTCATCTGATAGTATATTAGGGTTAATAATAACAAGACTCTTAGAAATTCTGAAAAGTTCTTTATTGATAATAGAGGAAGAAGGTGTTGAGGGATAGATAAAACTTGATAAGGGCCTCAGCCCCTCAAACATTATAACCAAAATCCCCCAATGGTGCGAGGACTCACTACATATAAGTAGGTTTTTTTTTTCATTATCTGATAAATCGGACAAAGAATCAGCGCGTCCAAAAAATCAGATCAGAAAAAAAAATTCGACTTATTTTTTCGCAATTTAACTGGAATTTTAATAAAAAATTAAGTTGAAAGCGAAATATCAAGTATCAAGTATAATAACAAGAAACAATTAAAAAGGGAAGTATTGGTAACACTGTAAAACACTGGCGGTACTGAGGTAATGCCGGAGTAATTATAAAAAGTAATAATGACAAGTGGGGCTGTTGGTAGTGAACATATATAAACTAGCGGTAGTGAGTGCAATAAAAGCTTATAATTATAAAAAGAATAATTCACTTATTCCAGTTTTACAGATTCCACTTAAAAATTTTCATTCAAACTCTGAATCCCGAAGACGTATATATATATCGTTAAAACTGATTATTTTCTATGAATTAAGAACACAAATTCGTAAGAAATGGGAAGATAAAAAATTTATAGATACGAAAAACAATACTAAATGAGAAAACAACTTGGCGACATTTGGTCCTCGGTTTAAATCGTATTATACTAATTTTCAGACGTAGATAATTGAATTAAAACATAGTTTAAAAAAGTTTTCGAATCCCTCCGTTCGAGAACGGACCATTTTTTGAGGTCGCCTCTGGCATCCTTTGCTCCCACACTTTAATGAGAAAAAATTAATTCTAGTTGTCAACCGAATTTTCTACATGTTGAGGGGAAAATGAGGCATTTAGGCTACGTACGTAGTTATTTTGGAGTCGCCAGGGTCGCAAAAGCAAACGGGACAGGACAGAAAAAGTTTTTTCATTTTTATTTTTTCGACATTTTGATCCGAAAAAATTTTCCAGCCAATAAAGTTGACGAGCGCATAAATTCAACAGCCTTACGCAAATGAAAGAAATAATATTCCTAACATACAAAATCAATGGTTTATCTTCATATTTTTCAATTTCCCTCACATTATTGAAAGCATTATAAACTTTTTCGTACAAAGGATTCAAAAATTACCACTCTCAACAATAAATAAATTCTTAAGATTGAGTTTCGGCTTTAAATATGCTTGATACTGCGTATATAATCGACGCTATAGTAAATTCAATTAATAACAAAATTTAAAATAGAGTAGAGATGAAGATAAACAGCTGGAAAAATTCTATCAAGAATACGCAGACTACTCAATACCGCGAGAGTTTCTTTTTTGTTACCTATACTCCGAAGGATTAACAACACTTGAACTCTTTGTCATGTGAACTACTCATCAAATTCAACGATATATCGGGTTTCACAAATGGAACGTTCTTTATTTTAGATGGGATTCAATTCATTCAGTAAGTACCATACGTCAGATAATAAATTACTAGGTTGATTATTTATTATTCAATAAACATGATTTTAGATAACAATGAAATTGATAAATCATTGCCTGAAAAACAGAATACTCTGTTAGTGATACATATTCATACCAAAAATACTTAAATGACGGTTTGTTCACACTAAAATTTAAATTACAGCCGTCATTATTGATTTATTATTCAAAATTACAAGCGATTACTTAAACTTGATAAATCACTCAACATTTATTCTAAATCATTTTCGACGTTAGCAGCCAATTTTCATCTCATTTAAACCAACTTTCTTCTTGTTGAAATAATATGACAAACTAAACGTGCCCCCTGCTGACCGATGACCGATAAAGGGGTCCCACATTCACTATCGTCACCCATTTCAATGAAATGAAGGAAAGGTTTGGTGACTATCCAAGGTTCTTCGTTTAACGCACGCACAGAAGTTGCGAAGTTGCATGATCATTGCTAATAATAATTCTGGAATGATAATAAGGTAAAATTCATTTGAATGACATGCTGGCATAGTCCCCCTTTGTTAATTTCAATAAGATTTCAGGAACATGGACTGAATAAAAGCATCTTGATGGGTTACGTTGCAAACCTGCATTATTAAATAACTTCTCTTCATTTGTTGTAGGATTAATTGACGTAGTTGAATTTTCCGAAATATTTCTTTCTTTTGCGTGTTTTACCACTGGATTTTTTTATTATTTCGGTTGTAACGAGTAAAATTGGTGTTGGTCCAAGGCTGCGGATATAGAACAACTGATGTCGGACCATCGTATACTGTTCAGTCATTCATCAAACTTAAAATGATTTGATCTTTATTGATTTCTGGACAGGCAGGTTGTCTTTTCTATGTAACTACTTAAAACTATTTTTACTGATTTGATTATACGGGCAAAACTGATTGCCTGATGTCGCATCTCTATGTAGCCGCAGCCTAAAACGAACTTTTTGGAAGACCTATTATGCAAGACTAACATTTAACTTTTTTAAATCAATAACAAGATTCAACTATGCAAGACCAAGTGCCAAACATGAGAAAAATATAAATTAAGGGTAAAATGTTTATAATCTTGCTACTTAGGCTACATGATTTGGAATAGGTACCCATGTACCTATAGCCTAAGACGAACGTTCATTCTCACGGAATGAAAATCACGACAGCCGTTTTCAAGATAAATAAATTTAACGAAAATCTAATTTCCGGAATACCATTTAACATCTGTTTTAACAATTAAAAAAAATATCCACCCACTGGGATTCTGGAGTATTTTGAAAGGATATTAATTGTAAGTTCAATATAGTCATCAATAATAATAAAAATCTTGAAGGCAGAACCGAGACTAAGACTGTGACATCTGAATTACCCGTAGCCTTCCCTTCACGTCACCATCGACTGTACTATTATTACGATAGGGAACGGCTCACGAACTCTAAGTTTGTAATAATGATAAGGAAAACCAAAGATACGCCGATTCCCCATCGGGAATAAATTCCCGAAATCTAACAAACATAAAGACACGTCGACCGATGAGTATTTAACGATATGGTGACGTGTAATAATAAGATATCGATCATCGGTGAACTATTTCTAATCTCTTTGACTGTTCACGTTTTAGGCTAATAGGTGAACAGTCAGTCTCGTTTTAGACGTGATCGTTTTTAGTCCGCCGTGAATACGAAATATTATTCACGGCAAATACAGCTCTTTATACGGCAGCAAGCCACCTTTTTATTGTTTTCACCGATATTTTCGAATGTGAATACCAGTAGTAGAAATTAAATAACTCGCGATATTATTCCTTCGAACTCAAAACGAATAATCGATCGAGATTTGATGGTTCACCGAACTTCGAGAACCATGTGGCGATGTGAAGAATAACCTGCACGACCTGATTGTAGTTACCATAACTGTAAGTAATCTTTTCAATTGTAATAAAGTATACACTGTGATAATGGGTCGGCCAACTTATTTAATTCCACATACGTAAATTCGCCCGATATACTTCGTAGGCCTTGGGAGCTATCGCTGGTAGGCTGGTGGCCTAACTGTTTGAGCTGGTTTGTGGTTTCGACTCTACGATTGATCGAGACTTATTGATATACTTCGAATCGTGATATCATTCCCCATACTCGGGATGTACGTTCGTTTTCGGACGTCACATCTACGTTTTACTTGGCGACCGTGACAGGACTTGATCGACTTGTCTTTCGAGTTCTGTGGCCGAGCCTAATGCAAACGCCTTATCCACAACCTTCCGTCCTAATGTTAATTCCGTCCGTTATGAGGGTGTAATTCGAGAATCGTCCATTCTTAATCTAAAACCTTCACATGCGGATATGTACAACCTCATGTTATACGAAGATCCGTATTGCTACTCGGTACTGTAGTTCACGCGGATGTACATCGACGAATGTGAAGAGTGTACCTCCTTCTTTCGATCATATTCTCGAACCACCCGTCCAAAATTATTTCCGTTTCCTACCTTTCATTTTTTTTTCGGGTTTCTTTTTTACCATATCCTATCAATAAGAGTAGAAAGATCGTACGAGAAGAAACAAAGTCCGCCATCTGAGTTTTGTTAAAACCCATCCGATCGGTTTGTTGCTCAGCATGATCGTTAGAGCGATCCTTTAAGCTGGATAGGTCTGATCAACCTGTTCATATCGGGATTGGCACTATCCAAATTTACCAAAAGTGTCTGGCGACCGTTGACTGGCCGTGTTTGCCGCGGCCATCTTTTATTTTGTTGGGCATCTGATTCCCACGTGTGCTAATTGGAGGAAGTCTTTCTCCGTTCTAAGACGCAAATGCAGCAAGTAAACTGCAGTGAAAGCCACATCGACTTCAGCGTTTAGCTCTATGCCTTACGAAGCGTGTCAACCCAAATTTGATAAAAATAATAAATTTAACGTAAACTACTAAAACAACCTGGTGTTCGAGGATTGGGTCCCTCGTGTTTGATTCGATTATTAGTGTGATAAATAATGTCCCGTTCGAGGCGCAAGCTTCCTTAATAAATATATGTGTGTCCAAGACTGTTAGTCGTTACAGTCATTTGCTATGGCCCTAAGCCTACCGATCATGTTTTGATCTTAGCATTTTATCGGCAGTGTGCCGTAGAAAATAGTTATCGTAGTTAACCTAACTATTGTACGTCGCTTTTAGTGGCCCAGTATTTTATTGTTCGACAAACTGTCTTTTAACAACTCTTAACAGACTAAAATAACATCGTACGGGTGTGTATTGAAATAAAATTAAAAGATAGGCTAGATTAAAAGCCACCCGTATTCCCGTAATCGTACTTACGACGTACCAACTTTAAAGTAAAGTAATTAAGTCTTAGTCGATTTTTTTATCTGCCCTGTGTTATGGATCTTGGTCCAATTCATAACATACATTATAATTTAGGGATTCTAGAAATATTTTCGATACTATACTTCCGGAAGATTCCCCTAAAAGTATGACCTACCCATTAATTAATTAAGTCGATATGCTTGTTAGTAATAGCTGAGCCGTAAATCCCCCCTGTTCCAGGTATATCGACGAGCAGAGCCATAGACATCGATTGCTAGTCTGTTAGGATAAAACGTATCGATTTAGTTAGGGGAAATATTAGCCTTTTCTTTTTTTTTATTATTAAACTTTGGCCAGCAGATTTCGTCCGAGATGGACGGTATTGGGGATGACGATAACCCCAACCCCTTTGACACCCCCGACCACCCGAGGAGACGAAGTAGGGATGATGTGACAAATACTCGAGAAGTCGCGATGGGTGAAGATGAAATAAACGTTACAAAGGGATCCGCCAATATGGAGGAAGAAGAAACGTCGAAAAATCTATGGGTTTTCGACTCAAATAAGATACCCGAACCACCCAAGGGAACCGACCCGGTTGAGTTTTACAAAAACCTGTATCTCCGACAATCCGAAAGTACCGCCCGGTATCGCAGGGAATGTGTTGTACGAGATTCGATGCTCGAAAAAAGCGAAAAAAGAAGGCGAGCAGCTGAACTATGTACGGTCAAAGTGGCTGAGAAGAACAGTGAATTCGAAGATCGGGTTAAGGCTCTCGAAAGAGAAATTTCAAAGCGAAAATCTTTCGAGAATCCATCAACGTCGAGAATACGTGAAAGAATAGCCGAGATCGAACTCGATCAGACGAAAAAGAAAGTCGACTTCGAAGATGCGCAGTTCTATAGCGATTCGTTGTATATACCTATCGAGGATGATAAAACACCGTCCAAAGAAAACGAAGAAGTTACAATTCCACAGAGCCAGGGAGAAACCGCCCGAAAACCTGTAGCCAGTTCGACATTAGTAAGCGCCATCAAAAGGAGAGAACAAAGTCCGAGTTCCAGGGAGATCCTTGAACAAATAAAACTATTAAGCATGGAAACGAAGTCTCAAATCAGAGAGCAGTTCGACTATTTCGAAAGAAAAATCGATCGACTACCGATTTCAAGAGACCCGATTCTGCAAACTACTCGGAAGGAGACATCGAACTTCCCAGTCAACTACAGACCAGAAACACCACCTCCGACGATTATGAGACATCTGAAAGATACGACAGTCCCCACATACCTGCCAAATCAGAGAGAACGAACACCGGTACGTAGATGCCGTGAAATAGGAGCGAACCAAACGTTCTCGAGAATAGCACCCTTGCAGAAGACATCGAGATTGTTCGACCCTTCGAGGATGCCGGCATATACTGGACATAGAGACCATCGAACTCCGGAAGAGTTCCTTAGGGAGTTCGAAAGCTGCGTCGAAGACCTAGATCAAGATGACGAACAACTAGGCAGAGTCTTCGGGAAAATGATGGATGTGAATAAGTTTCCTGGAGGAGCAGTCTATCGAGAAAATTGGGGTTACCAACAAGCTCGAGATCACTTCGTGACCGTGTATTGGAATAAATCGAGAAAGCAGGCCCAAGTACAAGCGATTCGAGATGGCCAGTATGATCCCAGGAAATACGATTCGGTAGCCGACTACGCGATACATATATACACCCGACTACTCGAGTGTGGTGAAGATATCCAGACCATATATGGGATTTTGGTGAAAAAGATACCAATGCCATATAGAGACCGAATACTCGAATCTGATGTCGCAAATCTGGTCGAATTCTCAACAAAACTCGAATACTTACACAGCCTGTTCCACGAAGAAAATAGTGTAAATAAACAGGTAAAACAACAACCAATATTAAACATCGGTGACCAAAAGTACGCAAATTCGTATACTCCCGATGAAGCTTCCCATCAGAATCAGGGAAACTAAAGAAGGCGCCTATGGTCGGTCGCATAGGACGCCCCATCGAAAAATTCGATAAAAACAGACCGACAACGGTAATGAAAAACGAGTTCGTAATACCAGAGTGGAAGACTTATCAGGTCTTCGGTGACGCGACCATCTTGAGCTGGTTGAGGAATAGCGGTCTATCAAGCGCCCAAAACCTCAGTATCGATAAGACAGCGGGTTTCGAGAAATTAAATCGGCTGAGCCCATTCCTAGAAATTATACGAAGAGTTGCAAAAGAAAATACCCGTATAATCATCGGCTTTGGAGAAGAATTGATCCTCAATCCAGATGCAGACGAGGACACAATCGTCTCAAAACTCCGATATCTCCTCGACGAGTTGCTTCGAAAACGTCGAGTGGAGAAAGTAATCGTCACGACGATCTCGCCAGATCCGATGAGGATGGATAATCAATTCTACAGGTCCCGACTTCGGAGATTCAATAGCCGGATTTGGAATCTTAAGTCCGACTTCAAAGACGTATATATTCTCGATATCGAAAGAATCTTTACTCGAAAGTACGAGAACGAGAATAAGGATAAAGCAGTTATCCCCGGGGACGAAAGGTCCATTTATGCTGTCCCACGCCGCTATAATAAAGAAGAAACACACCTAATCGATGAAAATCTAGCGTCCCTAATTGCAGACCACGTCGATCGAAAGGACAACGAAATAAGTCCTAACGTCAACCTGATTTCAGGATACGACGATCGCGATCAATGTGAAGGAAACGAGCAATCACAAGACGGTGATCCTCAACAAACGGACGAAGAAGATCCATATGGAACGTTTTGTTTCCATATCATGGATGATGTCGAATCGGATCCAGAAGAAATCGATTCCGAGAATAACTTCGTCGATACAAGGCCGTGGTTTCCGCCCTTCATAATAAATAGCATTATGGGCAAAGCGAGAAACGTTTACAGAACCTATATCGATCAAGGTTCCCCATATAGTTGGATAACCGAGAAATTCCTCCAATTCCTGGAAAAACATAATCCAGATTTGTATCTCATGCATGTGAATTGTCCGACGCAAAAGGTTGGATACGCTGTCGGAAAACCCGCGATAAGAGTGTATGGATCGATAAACCTACGATTCATAATGGTCGATAAATTTGGGGACGACATCGAAATGACAACGACGCTCCATATAAATAAGAGCCTCAATGCACCGATCATACTAGGTCGAGAATTCCTATATGAACACGATGGAAGACCTAGTGTGAGGTATCGATTAGTCGATTTTGTAGATCCACGAGACAGATCGAAACGGATCGAGATACCGGGAGTCCAGTTTGGTGCCGTTGAACCTATTCTTAACATCGGGCCAACAGACGAAACTCCATTCGAGATCGAGAACAAAATCGAGAAGATATTGAAGGAATTGGAGGTATCGAATAAAATAGCTCAAAGAGTTCGGTGACATCCTAAGAGGAAACCACGAAGCCTTCGCTGAAAGGATCGGTAAATGTGAAGCATATACTCACACCTTAAATATGTCCCCGGATACGAAGAAAATGGACGAAAAAGAAAGAATAATTCCAAAGGCTTGGATCCCGAAGGTCAAAGAACTATTCGATGACTGGGAGAAACAAGGAATCATAAGCCCCGAATCGAGCGAATATTTCTCACCAATAACATATACGAAAAAAGAGAACGGTGATATTCGCCCTTGCCTCGATGCTCGGAAAATAAATCAGTATATGGGCACGAGAGGAGACACAGTCCCACCCATCGAAACGATAAAGTTAAGCTTATCCGAAATGCGAGTCTTCACGAAGCTCGACGCAAGATGGGGATTTCTACAAATTCCTCTCGCTCCGGAATCCCGAAAATATATCGCCTTCCGATTTCAAGGGAAACCATACGTGCTGAATCGAATAATCTTCGGCTTGAAAGACGCGATGCAGGCCTTCGTTGCGGCTATGAGAATAGTCCTGAGGGGTCTAGACCACTGCGTTACAGTATATGTCGACGATATTCTGGTACACTCTCGAACACACGATGAGCACCTGGAACATATTCGATTAGTTCTAGAAAGATTTGTAAAATACAAGATGACGCTTAAACTAGAGAAATGTTCGTGGTTTCGAGATACTGCTCGATACTTAGGTTTCGTCATCGACGCTGATGGAATACGGCCTGATCCGAAACGAGCGGAAGCGATCCATAACTTTAGAGCTCCGACGACGAAGAAAGAGGTCCAATCATTCCTCGGAGTTGCTAATTATTATCGAGGACATGTTCCGAGATATGGAGATATAATCGCTCCATTATGTAACCTGTTAAAAAACGATACTACATTTGAATGGACAAATGAACACCAGCAAGCATTCGAGAAAGTGAAATCAGAAATGGTTAAATGCCTGCTTCAGTCACATCCGAACTGGAACCTTCCGTTTTATGTAATCACGGACGCTTCTGACTTCGCCATTTCAGGGATAGTTGTCCAATTCATTGATGACAATGAAGATGGAAAACCGAAGGTGTTGTCGATGGTAAGCAGATTACTGAAAAAGTCCGAGAAAAACTATCCCACATTCGAAAAAGAAATGTTGGCGATAATATACACGATGAAGAAGAATTTGTATATGCTTACCGATCACGAAGTTCGAATACGAACTGACTGCAGATGCCTACAGTATCTCATAGGCTTAAAGGACGATGTCTCACAAAGGGTAGCGCGGTGGAGAACGTTTCTCACTAGCTTCTCGATAACCGCTACCGAACATATACCGGGTAGTAGAAATGTCGCAGCAGATGCTTTGAGCAGATACTGCTCTCCACTCGAAGCAGTAGTGTATCGAAACGCTGATTTCCCAATCGTATTAATGTTGATTGATGATAATAATGCAATTACAATATCATCACTAATGAATAACATGTCGAACCTGCAAAAGAAAAGCAGAGAGATTACGGGTCAGCTCGAAAGACGATCACCGCGAGTTGAAAAAGAAAATAGTATCGTTTACTACGTTAATCGCGATGGGGATAAAAGAATATATGCCCCCGAGTCAACTCGCGAACTGCTAATTAAGTTCTACCATGAAGAGTTCACCCATCCTGGATCTCGAAAAACACTCGAATTAGTGCGACGATTCTTCGACTGGCCAGGATCAAAATACGAAATCGAACTGTTCTGCTCGAGCTGTGAAACATGTAAAAAATCGAAAAATACAAACACGACATTGTCAGGCCCGTTCTTATCAGTTTTCGCTGACAAGCCTGGTCAACTGCTGTCCGTCGATCTGTACGGTCCATTACCGTCAGGACGTGGAAATGTAAATCGAATCTTCGTTGTTATGGACGTATTCTCCAAATTTACGAAGCTATATACAATAAGCAAAGCTTCAGTTAATGTCTGTATCGATAGGATGAATCGCTTTATTGAGAAATACGGCAAACCCGAAACGATTCTATCCGATAACGGAAGTCAATTTACCACGAAAGACTGGATCGATCATTGGAAACAGTTAAAAATACAACCAAGGTTTACATCACCGTATACGCCATCATCGAACCCAGTTGAAACACGAATGAAAATCATCGGCGATGTTCTTCGAATAAAATGCCCGACCAAACACAGCAACTGGTATCAACACATCGATGAAATAGAGCGTAGGCTAAATCATATCGAACACGCTACAACTGGCCTTCCACCAGCAACGTTGATGGAAAGAATAAAATTCGATTATGAGGGAAGACCATTACCATTAACCGACAGGGAATACAACATGTATCTGAAAAAAGCGATACAAAACACAAAGAAATCACTCGAAAAACGGAAAAAGAATAACGAAGGTAAAAACCTCACCGATCTCAAGGTTGGAGATATGATTTATACCAAAAACCACACACTTTCGGATAAAGCCGTCGGAGTATCATCAAAACTCAACCCAAAATTCGTTGGCCCCTGCGAAATAACCGAGGTGAAGGGAAACGGAAGTTATCGAGTCCGTACGCCCGATGGAAAAATCCTCCAACGAAATGTACATGAATTTAAACGATAAGACCCATCTACAACCGAAAAATAACGTTAAACTCGAAATAAAAATATCTTCAAAACAAATCCCAAGAATCAACGACGTAAATCAACCGAAATAAATGCAAGATAATTCGACTACAAGAGTAGGGTAATTCCACTTACGTCAACATAACACCCTTCGTCGCAAAGTTCAACAACCATGACATCGCGTCATTGACCGATCAACACACCGATGATCATCAATTCATCGATGACATCGTGGTCGGGGGGGGGAAGTGGTCAAGAATCATGACCAAATAACAACGCAGATCTCGTAGTAATGATCAATCAGACGGAAAACGAATGAGTGTACGAAACATCAGCTTTTTATTCGAAAATTAATGTGGTGTTCTTTTTTGTTATTATTGTTATCGTTATCATCATCTTCAAACGAATATCGATATGTAAGTACATCAACACAAATTTTGTAATAAAATAATTAGGTAATGGAATCATAAAAGTAAAAGCCTTCTCGTATTAATTTAGTCGAAATGGCCGAACAAAATCTGCCCGAATCGTCGATCGTGGTCGAAAGGGTCAAAGCCCGCTTCGTTAAAGTTTCGGGCGAGAACGAACAATTCCTCGATTCGTTAAGAAAACAGCTTCGGATAGCAGCTCATAACCAGACGGTAACTTCAAAAGCGTTAGCCGATAGAGCAGCTTTCCACGAGGCAACAGCGACCGCTATCGAAGGCCAAGCGGAATTTCTCGAACGGGTCATAAGCAGTGAGGATCAAGAACGAGGCCAGATCCTCGAGGAAATCGTGAGGTCGCAGAATGAGGAAATCGAGATACTACGGGAACGTATAACGCAGTTAAACACCGAATTAAATAAGGTGAGCATTCACAACGCCGAACACTTTGCCAAAACCCTCCCTAAGTGCGACATCCTAGTTCCCCGAACCTCGATACAACCCCAAAAAGAAAAAATCAAAATAACTTTACTTAAAAAGGGGGATAAGTTGTCAGTAAAAAGAAAATTAGAAAAAAATAACGTTGACCAAAACGAACTACAGAAGAAAAAGAAAACCTATAAAAATAAAAAAGAAAATATAATAAAAGACGACAAATTTCAGAGGACCCCGATCGTGATCGTAGAAGACGGACAAAGACCAACGTCGAGCAAGACAGTATCGATAAATGAACCGAAGGATATCGAACGAGAAAAGGGTAAGAGTCTTGCGACCTATAAAATCCCAAAAAAATTAAGGGAGTCTAAGGAATTAACAGTATTTCCAGTAGAACGAGACGTCGGTGAATTGGACGCTACATCGAAAGATTCAGCTCCGGCAGTTCCAGTCGACGAGATCCCCGAGGAGTTACTGAAGGAGATCGAATATTGCCCGCAAACCGAAGTACCGATTATGACGGTCAAGGAGATGAAGGCCATCATACCAAAAGTATTTTGTGTGGCCTTCATCTTGGAAAAAACGATATTTTCAGGGAAGGAGAAAATGCTCTGTTTTGATACAGGGGCGGCGGTATCATACATGAATAAAAAAGTAATCTCAGCGAATCAGCAGTTATCGTTAGTCAGCCGAGCGACATGGACATGCGACTGGTCAACTCCGAAAACGATGGAGTCGAACGAGGCGATTACAATGAACCTAATCAGTCGGACCGGAATAGAATTCGAGGAAACGTTTTATCTAGTACGGCATCCGAACCTCGATATAAATAGGATGGTACTAGGGGCGAGCTTCGCCAGAAAATACTTGAGGGCTGTTCAAGGGGAACCCACACGAGGCGAAATCTTCCTCGTAAAAGATAACGAAACGTTCCGACACAGATACGAACTGCCTCGACGAGTATTCTAATCATAGATACGCCCTATCGATCGTCGGTGTTAAGGCACTCTCTCCCTCGTTGTTACAATTATCGATTTCTACCTCATTTTCGCTTTTACCTATCTGTTCTCCTCTGTCTCTTTCATCGGTCGTCGTCCAGAGGGTACATAAAAGTGACATAAACTTCGTTTGCTCATATTACAGACATTATATTTTTCTTTATCTTTGTTATTTTCTGTTAGCTCCTATATGTATATGTAACTGTATCAAGTTCTATTGATTTTTTTTTTCTCGTTTTTGCCCGTGTGTTCGAGTGTAATATCGTTCCTTTTCTTGTCTTTCTTTCTTTTACCAAGTATTCTAATTTGTTCGACTTTAGCTCATAATCTACCTTCGTTTGTTCTCGTTTGTTTAAATAAATGTTCTTATCGACAACTTATAATATCTTAATCATCGGACCAAGCTTTCCTAATTTATTTTATTTCAGCCTAGTTACCAAATGTTCGAAGGCTGCGGGTGGTCCCTCGTTTCGAAATTTGGGGGGGGGGAGTTGTGACATCTGAATTACCCGTAGCCTTCCCTTCACGTCACCATCGACTGTACTATTATTACGATAGGGAACGGCTCACGAACTCTAAGTTTGTAATAATGATAAGGAAAACCAAAGATACGCCGATTCCCCATCGGGAATAAATTCCCGAAATCTAACAAACATAAAGACACGTCGACCGATGAGTATTTAACGATATGGTGACGTGTAATAATAAGATATCGATCATCGGTGAACTATTTCTAATCTCTTTGACTGTTCACGTTTTAGGCTAATAGGTGAACAGTCAGTCTCGTTTTAGACGTGATCGTTTTTAGTCCGCCGTGAATACGAAATATTATTCACGGCAAATACAGCTCTTTATACGGCAGCAAGCCACCTTTTTATTGTTTTCACCGATATTTTCGAATGTGAATACCAGTAGTAGAAATTAAATAACTCGCGATATTATTCCTTCGAACTCAAAACGAATAATCGATCGAGATTTGATGGTTCACCGAACTTCGAGAACCATGTGGCGATGTGAAGAATAACCTGCACGACCTGATTGTAGTTACCATAACTGTAAGTAATCTTTTCAATTGTAATAAAGTATACACTGTGATAATGGGTCGGCCAACTTATTTAATTCCACATACGTAAATTCGCCCGATATACTTCGTAGGCCTTGGGAGCTATCGCTGGTAGGCTGGTGGCCTAACTGTTTGAGCTGGTTTGTGGTTTCGACTCTACGATTGATCGAGACTTATTGATATACTTCGAATCGTGATATCATTCCCCATACTCGGGATGTACGTTCGTTTTCGGACGTCACAAGACCAAGATAAGGATAGGGATAAAACAAAGACCCATACTAAAACTGTTTCGAGATTGTATACGTGTCTTCTTGCCCCAGCCCGATATATATTACGATAATATGAGGAACAAATAATTCGATTTCACAAATTCTCGACCATATTCCATTGATTTTTTTTTTTTTTTTTTTAATACCTAGCTTAAAAGGAAAGTGCTTCCAGCTTGATTTTTGCCTTGCTTAAATCTTTCGACCTGGTCAGACAGGGCCTCAATCTCAGGCCGGCCTAAAGATAGGATATTACTGGCGGGTATAACCAATAAAGCTCGAGTGTCACCATTTTCTCACGGCCTCCACCACAGACGGAGGGTGTTCAAGAATACAAAATTCGAATCACGGGTAAAAGAGTAGAGCACCTCAACAACGGGTTATTCGCTCGAATTTCCCACGTCGAAAATGGGATCGCACGTGAGTGAGGTCGAACACAGTATAACGGGTCAAAACGATCGCTGGCGTCGATCACCTTTCATCGACATCGCAACCGAGCGTAAATTAATCGCTTTCGATCAAAAAGAAATCGGAGTGTGAAGAAAAAAAAATAAAAAAAAATAAAAAAAATAAAAGAAAAAAAAGAAAAAACCAACATAATATTATTGCGGTATATTATAATCGTGTCCGTTGTTTATTTTGACGAATAAGAGAATACGAAACGTGGTATACGAGGGCAAGGTCGTTTCGACGAAAGCCGGCCACCGCCGCCGACGTCGTCGCACCCATCAACCCAATTGTTGCATATTGGCTATGGCCACAATTGGCAAGCTTGCAATCTGGCACCGGTTCACGTAACCAACGTACAACGAGGGGGAGCAGATCCCCCATTTTTTGGTATCGTCTGCCAAGGGTTGCTCGAACATGATTTTCCTTCTTTTTCATGCAGCAGACAAATCGACGACGTCACCTCGTCATCTATCGCCCCAGCACAGCCACGATTGTATGTAAATTACCATCATCATCATCATCATTATCATTATCACCAATCCTACCGAGAACGTATCAAAATAAAGGAGAAATTTTCATACATGACTTACGAAAAATGCGTTCGACATTTGGTGATTTTCCAACTTAAAAAAAAAAAAAAAAAAGTTAAAATTTAAGATAGAGAGTGGCAGAGAGAACAACAAAACAAAATAAATAAATAAAACCGGCAAAGGAAGAAGAAAACAGATGGGCCAACAAAGCGGAGGAACCTGTACACGTGCTTTTCCATAAACGAATGCCAAAATGACAACCGTAGTCAACGACCAATTGGTGAAGTGTTGGCTCAATTAATTTTCCAGATGATGAGATGAGGCTCAACGCAAAACGCGAAAAATTTTTCTGGCATTAGTTTATTGCGTTCTCGACATTCATTCGATTTTCTGTTGAAAACTGACGACTTCTGTACTTGTTTCTGTCTTTCTTTTTTCGAACGAAATCGTAACTGCAGGTGAGGAAAAGAAACGTGGCAAAGCTCCCTTTCCCTTTCCCAACGAAGGTTCCCCGTTATCTGCGAGATTTCAGAAGACAACATTTCTGTTCGAAATTCCGGGTGAAGAATGAGTTGAGAATTATCGCGAACAACGATTCGATGCCAGATGACATTTTTATTGTCTTCGACATAGGGTTAATGGCAGAGTAAGCCGAGATAGTGAAATGCGATTTTCTACCACTTTTTCTCATACTGCATTAAGTCGTTCGGAAAATAAAAGGACTAACTATAGGGAGCTTCAAGTACGATGCACATCGCGAGGTTATCATTGTCTTCGGTAAAGTGTAAAACGCTGTACGTAAGTATACTAAAGATGTAAGAGAGAGAGAGAAAGGTAATGGGATTCTTTGATATTTTTATTATGCGAATTTCGTAGGATAATTTCTATTTCTATTTTAATAATCACGAGTTGAAGTAAATCTTTGCGAGAGCCAAGGCATGGGGGCAGGAAATGATAAATTTTTGAACACGTGGGACGGTGGGAACAACATCGGGTAAAGGTGGAGAAAACTAGTTCATCATACTTGTGGTCAAATCATATAACACTGTGTTTCATAGATACCTACCCCAATTTAAGGTTAGTCATACACAAAGAAAGATTACAAAAATTCGAGTGTACGTGTAAACCCACATCCTTAACTGCTACAACATCATAAACATTCACTGGCGGCTTTTTCATGGAGTTGTTGAAAAACACAATCGAACACTAATCTTCACAAATCGCTCACAACATTAGCTTTCTTCCCACAAGCGTACGAGGAAAACTGAGGAATCCGGAAGATAAAATAACATCAAACAGCATAATTCTACCCGAAAAATCAGCGTGAAGCACCGTGACTCAGCAATATGGATGCAGTCCGAGTGAAGCATTGAAAAGGTACAATCGAAAAGAAGAACAATGATTCGGGAAAAGGACAGAGTAAAAATCATTATGACGTTTCCGTTGCAAAAATAAGAGAATTCTTCGCTATTGAGTCCGTGTTCTGGTTGGTCTTGATCTCCGATCTCCTCTGCCTTCCTTCAGCGGTCATCTCACTGTATCGTCACATATCTGCGAGAACTTCGACCCAAAAATCCGTAACACATCTTCCACCAAGTTCAAGCATCAACTTCCTACATCAGCCACGACAGCAACCGACTAAAGAAAGTCACATTAAAAATATTGGTTTTATCCCGGAGCCGTGTGGCTCGTCTCCAATCATACGGTATAGATCCTGTGGCCCATTAAATGTAACAAATCTGTCACAACTAATGTAATCAATGCTTTTTCGATCACATTCTCATGCACGTAATATGCGGATAAACCACACAGGCGACGAATAAGCGACGGCATTATCGTGAGCTGAATAAAAATTACCCGCACATAAGCAGCACCAATGCGTAAGGCATAGAAACGTGCGGCCGTATAATGATAAAAATTTAGATTTTCGAGCGAAAAAATTTTTTTTGTTACGTCAGCTTCGGAATTTAACGAAAAAAATACGTTGAAATCGATTAAAAATCAATATATTCTGGATAATAATAAAGAAATGAGTGGTTTGAAACTTGATAGAATGAAACTCTCTGAAAACTGGTTTGACATATCAGCGGTAAAATTCAGAGTTGGAAAAATATGAGGGCGTTTCAACCTCATCCGAATATACGTATTTACTTATAATTACACTCCAGTCGTCGATAAAACTGACAAAGAACAAGATAAGGGTGGCTACACGAAATTAGTAAAATGAAAATTTATAAATAATCAGTAATTTTCTTCTAGAACCAACATACGGCTGAAGGGAAACTACACCACTATGCAGGCGAAAAATTCGTCAGATGTTTTCAATTTTCTCTGAAGCCTTAGGAAGGGAAATCCGAGGTGTGAATTTCTATTGTTTTCTCAAGAACTTCGAAAATATAAAACTAGATTATAAAAAATCTGTAAAAAACTTTTCCAGTTCTAATTGAGTTCTAATAGATACTGGTTTTTCATCAGTAGATATTACAACATAACTTATATCAAACATACTAGAAAAGGCACAATAAATGCCTACCTAGTAAAATGAATTAAACAATTGCAAAGCTAGAATGAAATAGTCAAGTTTCAGATGAATTTTTCCACCAGTTTGCGACCAACTGAACTGACTAAATTATTATTTTCATTGATTTATTTTGGTTTTATTAGAGAAATTATATTTTTAAATTTTATTTTTTATATTTCTTTATATGTTTATATACTAGTATTTTAAAATTTAATATTAATGTTTATTTATACATTTATTTATGTGGTAAATTTAATTTATATAAATTATTAATTTAATTATGTAAATGTATTAATAATTATAAAAATTAATTATATTTGTAGTTTACTGTGAATTTTTGTTTCCACTTGCGTTAAACATACTTAAGTATACAAAATTACTAGTATTAGTTCAATATTTTTACCACCAAATTCTATCAACATCACGTTTTTCTGTTTTAAGAAATTATTTTACCATCCGAGTGAAATATAGATACAGGGACTCACTTGTTAGAGGTTTAGGGGCTTGGACCACTGACAACAGTCACTACCACAAGGCAGGGTAATATTTGTCTCTATGACATTAAACTAATTGCACTATTTACATTTGATCGTAATTACTTGCACATACATGCAAGTAATGTAGGAGTACCAAACTGTGATTAATCTCAACAATTCGATGATGTTACAATTCTGTACACGAACCAGCCCATCATTTCTTATCACTATAAGAAATGACGCAACCGGGCCATTCACACAAACGTATTTAATTACTACGTATGTGTGTTGGTGTGTGTGTAATTGAGCCCATATATAAACCATCCAAACAGCCTATAAAATCGCCAGTATTTGCCCAGGTTTTGACTTACCCATTGTTTAAATTTGAAGTGGTTGAACACACAAAATCTGTTGATTACCTTCTGGTGAGAATATCTTTTCACAAGGTATTCCACAATAGAGAAAACAAGTTGATTAAAAAAACAAAAAGAAAAACCATGAGGTATACGTGTGATTTTACTCCTACATAACACAAATTCCAGTGTTTCTGGAACTTGCCTACTTTCAATTTATTTCTAAAAGATTAACCTACATTTTTTCCCCTTCTCTTTAGATTTTTCTATTGAAAGAGAGAAAAATATAGGCCAATTAAAAAGTTTTACAATCACCTGATTTGTTCTTTGTAGCTTCTCGGTTAATTGTCTTAACTTTCACTTTTTTTCTGCTCTTGTTCTCGTTGGTGTGAGGATCATATTTTATTTTGTTTTATTAATATGTTCAGTTGAACCTATGTTTTGTCCAAGTTTGGACTCATTTTCATTTTGTATTCTGATAAGTAAATCTTTTCATTATTTTAATACATGGTTTTGTATTTGTACAGACTGTTTTTCTTGTGTTGGTAAAAACAACATGTTAGGCTAGGTGGTAACGTTGTAAGCAGGTTCATGTATTTCAAGTGAATTTAAGATTTACAATAATTTTAGAGCAAAAGATTGCAACTGTTAGGGAAATCTGTCTTTTATGTACGTAACTCTATTAAAAATAACCAGAAGAAATTGAAAATTGGTAATTCTGGCTGCTATCTGGGCAAGATTTTTGTAGTTAGAATCCATATGTTTTACAAAAATTTGGACTTCGGTTGTTCCAGAATTCCAGGATTTTGTGAGTTCAGGTGAGTTTGTGAAGTTGTGTACGGTAAAATTTTGTGTAGTCAACGAGATTTTGTTTGTGGGATGTTACCATCCTGGTTGGAATACCACAACCACATTTTTTGGGGCCCAGCCTCCAGGCTTGCAAAATAAAAAAATTCTCAGGCCCAAAAAACTATAATTTCATAATAATTATTCAAAAGTTAATTTACATGAAAAAACTGATTCCCTACAACATTAATTGTAGAAATATTTGATCAAATGTGTTTTGAATGATTTGGATGAAATTTTAAACTGTCAGACAACTATGCACTAGAATTACAAAATAAGCATCGGGAAGACTAAAATGATGGAAATTTTTCAAGCAGTATGATTGAATTTTCCGCTGTTTAATTATTTAACTAACATAGAAAAAAAATTTTTTTTAGAGAAACTTCAGACCTGGAGTAAAAATGAAAATGGGGGCGTTTATTCACAAATCGAAAATAGGCCTACTTGATTATGGTAAAGGTAATTCTGACTAGTGGCCCACGATTTTATTTTTAGACCTAGCCTGAAGTTTCCATAAGATTATTATTTTTCCTTTTTAGTAAGTTAAATAAAAGCTTTCTTTGAAAAAAAATTTTATTTATTAATATAGCTTTCGAAATATGAAATCCACTAATACCGCTATACGACATGAAAGACGCCAATCCTGGAATAATAATGGACTAAGAATCTCGTTCTTCGGAAATTCAGAACATTTCATCGAGTTCCGCATGAACTTAGTCAAAAGTTTCGCGAAAATGAGAACATTCTGCGCAAAACACATACCAACAAATACCTTTGCTTCGAACGGACTGTCAGCGAAATTTCACTAATTCACAATTAGAGAGCTGCAAACTTGGCAAAAACCATTTCACGATTAATTTATCACTACAAATTCGAAATTAATCGAATTTGTCGAAGGCCGTAGGAACACTTGATAGGCAATTCGTTCGCGCAAATGAAAGGTAGGAAAAAAGGTCGTTTTCGACATTCGAGTACTTTTTTTCGGTAACATTAAATGGTCGTAAATAAACCGATATTGCCGAACATTCTGTCGCGATAAACCTTCATGGGGAAAAGGGGAAGTACGACTTAACTATTAAAAACTGCCTTCGTCTTAAGTTTCACTTTTCCATTAACGGGAGCTTTCAACTCATTTTCTCCGGTGAGAGTCATCACGGTATAGACCGCGAGTAGGTATACTATAAAAGTAATCTTGTTTCGACAGAATATCAACGAGGATATTTTCAATGTCGACACTTGCACACACTCAGGAGTTACAGTTATACTAACCAAAGAAGCAATAAGCAGGTGGGCCTATGCCAAATAAGAAAATTAACCTTTTTCCAAATATTACCGAAATATTTTTTCTATTTTTTCCTCTACGATGGTAAATGTTGGTACGAGGAAGGTTTTTTAAACCGATTAATAGAAGAGCAATCTCAATACGTAGTGGTTGAAGCTGTCGGCAAATTATTAATAACGCGATTACGCGTCACTCAGTTTCGTAATTTTGCTAATATCGCGACAAATTTTCCAGATGTTGGAAGAATATTCAAGTTCAAGGAAAAATTTATAGTTTAATGACGACAGTTGACTTTTATTGTAAAATAAGAGATACAAACAGACGTAGATCTCGGACTTTGTCAAAGAGAAGCAAATTTTTCCCCCAAGAATGCATAACGAAACTACGGTATTTAAATTGAACCGAAATGAGGGTTTTTAAATCGTTTTTGAAAACGTCGAATAAAAATAATACAAGAGGGAGCGAAATGATAATGCTGTGAACGGGATACCACAGTTCCACAGTCAACACTACAAAGGAGATTTCTGGAGGAAATTTATAAGAAATAAGGAATAAAGAATATAATACGACCCGATTTTTACTTAAAATTGAAAATTAATTTATAGTTAAAATCTCAAAAAGCAGCTCAAAAACTCTCCTCTCTCTGAAAACTTTCGAGACGCAACCCCGAAACTTTTCAAGACGAAAATATAGTCCTACGTGAAATAATTTTCGAAAGAACTAAACCGAATTCAATCATTTATTTAAAAATAATTAATATGATTACTATATTCAATACACATAGACGAAACTGGACCACCATTATATAAATTGATCCCTGAAAATTCAATTTATGTGCCCTGCTGATAAGGTTGTCAATTTGAGTCAATTTTTCACCAAAATAGCTACGGTATTAACCTTCAACTGATTTCATTTTTTCCGAATCCTATTTTCCTGATATATTTCACTGCTGATTATTAATGAGAAAAGTTGGATTAAAGAAACAAGAGCGATCGATGAATACACAAATAAAAAGTAGTTCTAGGTACAGTTGGTATACAAGAGTGCTACGATGAAGAACATCGACATGAGAGAAAGAGAGAGAAAAAAAGATCATATTTCTAAAAAGTAATATATTCTTTTACCAAAAAAAGGTCGAAGAATTATTAATAGTGGTATACGAATGGCGTTGTGCCAATCTTCCGACTCGTGAGCCTTTTGCTTCTTTTTTTCGCGAAATATTGCAAACAACGTGTCGATTCTACGCTTAAGCCCGGGAGCTTGTTTTTTTTTTTTCGGCTAGTATTACTGAAACGTTCATTCCAGAATGAAAAACGAGAAAGTACATAAAAAAATTTGGAGAATCGTAACGGGCGTGTGAACACTTAAATTCATGGATAAACATACATAATCCAGCACGGCATAATATTTCGCACAGAATTATATTTACATGACGAACTACTAACTGCTGATCAACGAATGAAAATTGTATTGTCATGTGCTGGCGCCATATAAAATTGTGATTTACTACAGGAAATCAGAAAAAAAATAGCCAGAATCTACGAAATTTTTATAGCAAGACTGTTGAAGAACAATAGTATAAAGAAGGCAAAGAAAAAAAAACCTAGTGCAGCAACAGCTTTACGGGAAAATGTAGGTTTTCAGATGCCAACTAATTACCACGAAAATAACCGTGCTAAATTAAGTAGTTATTGACTAAAAATTACGCATTTTAGAGCTAAAAATCAGGATTAAATCGGATATATCGGGAGTATCGTCAGGCAGATCCACATCAAAATTGTTAACATGTTAGTGTCGATTATAATGGATATCTTTTTCAAATTTCGTAGCTATTCGTTAAAAATTCAGCATTTTAGAGCAATTAAACTTCCACAATAGTAAAGCCTTATGGATACAAGTCCGACAATACGATATTTTCATTTAACAGCTCAAAAGCGAATTCATAGATATTTATGTTAATTTTGAGAAATTTTTAGAGTTTGAGATGTTTCATTGTTTAAGTTGAAATCTACTATCGCCTAAAAGATTAAAGAACCAAAGAAGTAAGTCTCTTATATTCATACACAATTTTATGGGAAGTCTATAAGATCAAGTTATCCAATGCAATTGCAAGAGAATCATTGTTTGTAGAAAGCTGAAATTTAGCTGAAACATTAACACATGCTTACTAAAGTTTCTGAGAAAATTTTGCTGAAATCGTACCATTAGTTTTCGTGATATAGCTGAAATCTGAAAAAGTTATGAGATTCAAACTGTGGATACAAAATGGCGTACTGCCATACTTGTATCTATAGAGCTCTCTAATAATGAGCACAAAAACGGATGAACCGGAAGCACCGTCCGGTGGTCGATCGACACAAAAATCAATAGATCAAGTCCTCGGTTTAGTACTAATGATCGTTCCAAACTACGTGATTATCAGACAAAAATTGTGATCTGTACTATGGTAACAAAAAAAATAGATATATACATATATAAAATATACTATATATTATTATCCTATCATATCCTATCCTATACTATAACAATACGAGCAATAGGTAATTGTGTATGTATGTATGTAAAAGCGTTCTGAAGAATGAGACCGACAATGCTGCAGTAATTTTCAGATTAGAGATTTTTCAGTACAAAAAAACTATATAGATAAGTATCAAGTTTGAGAAAATTCGTTGAACGGAAATATGGGCATCTCAATCTATCCACAAGCAATAAATGATAACAGCTACCGACGAAAAAACGCAGCAATCTCAATATCATAAAATTTTGTGATTTACGTTGAACACAGCGGATAGAAAATGTCTCATGTAGGATCTTGATCTAGAAATTAAAATAATATGGTTTTTTACTTTTTCGTGAATGGTAGTTATCGAATATGGTACTCATCAGAGTAAAGTTCGGTGAACCAGGTTCTAGTATTACTATATGTATAATACGAGTAGGTAATAGGTACGTACAAATGAATCTGAGTAATTGGCTACAATATTTTCTTTGAGTCATGAAGACCACAAAAAGTACCCCATTCTAGCCCTAGGTCGTGTCATGAGATCAAAATTAATATGTAAAAAATAAGTTTAGCCATGATTTGAAATCTGCCGATCTGTAATCTTAACTTGAAATTCGTATAAGCAATACCTGAAAAAATGCGGCTCTTGCATAATACTTCACTCTACTGCAACCAAAATAGAGCTGTTGAACAGAATTTTATGGATGTTTTTTCGGTGAAATTATTTGAGCTAAAAAATTTTAAAAAGTTACAGCAGTTATCTTCCCAGGCATGCCTGTGTCCCGAATCTCAGTTAATTTATACTCCTCAGTATGTCTAAATATTGCATAATGTTTTGTTCGATATCCATAAAACAATTTTTTTCTTTTCATATTTTTTCATATTTTTTAAATCGTAACTTTTAATTTTATTGTTTTCGAGTTAGGCAGAGGTTGAATATAAAACAAAAGGGAGGGTTTGTTTTTTCTTTCTTTCTCCCAAACATGTCTGATCAAAGTCGAAAATTCCACGTTCGAATTTTGACGTTCCTAACTTTCATAACCTGACAGAATTTACCGCGGAAAATAAATTCGTTCCATAATCGTAAAATTATAGCAACACTAAAACATTGCTAGTAGTATATTTTTTCGTAGTCTCAGACACGAGGCCCACACTAAAAACCTATAATGTCAGAAAAAAAAAAAATATTCGCAGTCTTTGCATACGCCACCGACATTTTACCTCCGCAAAATGCTAAAAAAAATTAATCAAGACAAAACCGAATGCTAATTTTTCTTAATCGTATCGATCGTGAAAAAATACATAATCGAATTAAGAAAGAAAAGAAAAAAATCCACCTTGTTAACTGGTTTCTCAAGTTTCGACTGTCATACTCACCAATAAACACAACCACCACGAACAGCTGGCATACTATTACTATATAAGTAGGTACATCAATATCTTTTAAGCGGATAATATCGACATTCTAAAACCGAACATGAAAAATTACTGATCCCATTTTTTAAAAATTTTTTGAACCAGTTTTCAATTTCTACGAAAGAATCTGTTCGATTTCATTATTTTGTCAAAGACGATTATGCGCAACTTAAAATAGCTAAGTTTAATTTTTCACAAAATTAACTGTAAGTCGATCATCTACATTTTACGAACTTATGAAAAAGAAAAAATAATCTGAATTTTTTAAGCGAAGAAACTAAACAAATTAAATGTGACAAAGGCGGGGGGACGGAGCCGGTGGAGCAGAGTCCCATCCTCAGAAGTTTATCCTATCGCTGCCAACATACGAAGTGATATGCCTTGGTCAAGGCCTCCCACATCATCCAAAAGATTTCTCAGTCGATACTATGCTGGTATCTGCTATGCTCACTAACACTTGTTAGAAACAATAAAACATTTTTTACACATGATACTTTCATCAAGATGCTTGTACTACATTTACGAATATTATTGACGGACAGCCAGCCATAGAATAACCAAACGATTACACAGATATTGAGAATGTGGATAAGATTAAATCAAACTCACCGGGCAAAAAGAAAGATTTCACCAAATTTTTCGTATGTCCTCTAAATAAAATGAACGACTGCATCCGATTGTCGCAAAAAATTAACTAGAAAACACTTAGTCTATACTTGTGAAAACCAACTTCTCTTAACCACATGAAACTGGTCGCATTTCGCTCCACTAATAATATTGCTTGCCACATATTCTACCACGATACCTCAATCTCGAAAAGTTCACTCACTACAGTCAACAATAAACTTTGTGGATAAATATAAGAATCGTACTTTGGCATCCGCCACATAAATACGACCGTTTTTCAGTTTGCCTGCCTCATTTATTCATTTTAAATTTGCACAGAATACGTCCATTAATTGTGAATTATTATGGTTACGTATTCCTGAAGTATAATAACAACACCGTCACACAGTCGTGGGCTTAAATTGGTTTCTGTGGGCTGAAACTATTGAGCACTGTTGCCGATCAGCCTCCTTTGCTATTGAACAGTGTTTGTGTACTTGCTGCCTCTAAATATTTTTATCTGTGTACACGGAGCATTCGACAAATTTTTTTTCACCAGTTAGCTACAAATAAATATTAGGCCTAATTATTTATTAGTTACATTTTTTACAGCTCTCTTACTCGCTTACATCAGAAGCAATTAAGGATAACTATAGCCGTCAATCGCGGGCTCCGTCCCCACGGAGGAATTTCTTTTCAGACTCATAATTCTCCTACAACCCGAAAGAAAAGGAAGAGCTATAGAGAGAAAGAGAGATGAAGTTGTTTTTTCTTCATCTTTTCTTCGATTTATTTTTCAGTTTGCAAACAATAAAAAAGTGAGGGATTTACTTGGAGGAAATTTTAAAAATGGGCACTCAGGGAAGCTACAGACTTCGACTAAGGTTTAAAGCCTTCCTTGGGACAACCGACTTGCTGAGATTAGCCGACTCTTTCACATAAAATGGCCCTCTTCCCTACCTCACTCACCTTTTCTGTTTTCTTCCTTCCCTCTCACTTCATTTTCAAACCCCCTATTTGACTGAGCCATGTATATAATATAGTATACCCACACTTCGATTTTGTAACTTTTTGGCGCTCCATATTTCAAGAAGGGCATGACGTAGAATCATTAAATTTTTGTATACTTGTTAACATCATCAAGAAAAATACGTTTATAAGAGAAACAATTGCCAAAAATATTTGTGAAGGGGTCAGGGACAAAATTCACAATTTTTCCCTAAGGAGGCTTCGGAATTTTTCTCTTCTAATGGCACATATACATAGTGAGACTTTTCTTTTGACACCCCAACAATGAAGATCGATTCAGCCGTTCTCCCTAACTTTGTGCCATAGTAAAAAAGAACTTTATAGAAATTAAGATACAGAAAGACACGAACCATAATTTTTGGAATGGGAATAACACTCAGTGACTCAGCTGCATTGCGTATATTAGTGGTTAATCAAAAATTTTTAACAATTCATATTAGGTACCTTCCATACTACACCTTCACACTTTTCTCTTTCAATCAAAATTTAGGCTACATGTTTGATTTTTGTAACACAGTTTTTCTTTATAGTTCAGTTAGTACATTTATTAATATTGTATTTTATCCTATGTAGAAATACCAACAATTCCAAAGCAAAAGCAATGCTTTTAACAGAAGAATACACAACTTATGACCATCGCATTAGATATGCTCATATATATATATGTTTCTTTGTTTGTAACTGTTGTGTCAGTTATCCCGGATACTATTAACTAACACACAAAATAGATTCGAATTGTTTGAAACAATATATTTGATTAACATCACGTCACAAGAATATATTCGTCTGTCTAAATACGACGGAACAGTAACCTATGCATTCCTAAACCACTGACCCGACTGAGATGAAATTTTGTTGAGTTGTTGTGGGCATCACCATGGAGGTTTCTAAATAAAAAAAAAAATTATTTATTTCAGAGGCATCGCAACGCATGCCGGGTAACAGCTAGTTAATATTCAATACTAGATCAATTATTACTTCCAAATGTAGTACATCAGCACTTAAAAACCGGGAAGGTAATCTAAAACGCTTCACGTGGTCAAATGCACCTGTTTCGTTGAATTTTCTCGAAAATATACTTTAAAACTGTGATCATAATGCACTGTTTTTATATGGTTTTATAGGTATCTCACTATATACATGCAAACAATAATAAAAAATATGTAGCAATTTAAAAGCGATGGACAGTTACCAATTTATAACAAACATCATTCGGTCAAAGGCTGAAAGTAACTTGAAAAAATACGTTCATTTAAGAGGGAGTAACACCTATCCAATCATCGACTAGTTTGCCATCACCATTTTAGAGGTTTCAACCTACATTCTCAAATCAATTGATTAGAGCTTTATGGCTTCGATAATGAAATACAGAGCAAGAAAAGGAAACGGTCCAAGGGTTGTCGGGGAAAATGTGTTTAACGAGGTAGCGAAGTAAATGCCGACAATAAATATAAATCGGAAGCAAAAGTATTATCACTGCGAAAGAAAGGGGACCGAACTAATTGTCGTAGTATCCGCATCGTATCCGCAATTGAATTGAAACAAAAAGTTATAAATATAAACGTACGAAACGCTATTTCCGGTATAAATGAAGATTAAAAAGAAAGAAAAAAAAAATTTAGAAGGGTGCCATACGGAAGGAAAACCGTGTGTATGTGTGTGTGTCCGTAAATATGCTGGCGAGCAAAATCCTTCGTTGATAAAGTTAAAGGCGCCTTTCTCCTTAAGTATGTCATCTTCGTTTTTTTGTTTCTATTTTGGCCACATATACAGATCCTCGAAATATATGTCTTACCAGCGACACAGTTACACGTAATAAACCACGACGCATAGAATATGCTATCATAGTTTTTGGCAGTTTTTTTGAAGGGGAACAGATATAGTTTGTTCAAAAAGGTTTGTAATCTTTTAATCACACGTTGTGGTGATACGATTGCCGGTAAATTCGCAAAATGGACGAAAGTAGAGTACGTTAGAATTAAAATAAATAAATAAATTAATTAATTAATAAAAAAAAAAAAAAACATAAACTGAGAATGTGCAATGAACATCGACTGACAACACTATGGATACAAGTTGCAGATGCATAATTTTTTTACACACCTAAAAAAGGTAATTTATTCGAATATCTCTGAAAATTATGTTAGAGAAAATGGTGAGGTGAAAGTATTTTCTAAAATGACAACGTTGCAAGAGTCCCTTCCACAAAAAAGTCCCGGAATAATATCTCAGATGAACGGTTGCAAATTAAAATGTACTAACAAAAGATTAAAAAATGTTTTAAAAAAATGGAACGCGAAATTAGGAAGATAAATTCACAAATTAAATTGGGTATGTCTATAAATACAGTCCTGCTCGAAGGGCCGAATTATTTTGAAATTTCTTCATCGGAAATAATTGATAAATATGATGTAATGACAGTAACTCAACGAAAAAAATTCTCATGAGATATTAATACATACGACGAATTCAAAATCAGATTACACGACTGAAGTCGCAGCAAAATATTTTTACAATACTCAAAAAACTTTTCACTCTCTTTCTCTCTCTCTCTCTCTCTCTCTCTCACTCTCTCTCTACAATTTATCAAACAAACGGCATCAAATGAAATCTATGTTCATACAAGAACCAGTTTCTTTGTTCCTCATGCAAAAAATTTATCCTTGATAATGGAAAAATAAATTTTTAATGGAATCGAATTACGGAACAATTACCACGACTATCCGTAATATTATCGCACACTAACTGATGCGAAATTATGCAACTTTTTGCAAAATGCCAAAAAAGTAATCACAGAAAAATATTTTCAGAAAAACAACAACAGAAAAAAACAAAAAGTGTTCTGTATCAATTAGATCACGAATTTAACACGTTCCATACTAAAAAATAAAACTTCATCGTGAATATTTTATTTTACGAACTAACTACTACTTATCTTATTTTCAATGAAAAAGAATGCAAATAGCTTGTCATATGAATAAACGATCTAATTTCATGATGGTAAATAAAAAAATCAAGTCCACGTTTAACGTTATTAATGCGAATAATGTTATACGAGTATGATCTGTTAATAAATTTAACCATACATAATGAAAAAAAAAAGTTCATTATAACTCAAAAGTGAGTAGTTAATAACGAAAACAGTTTTCAGAATTCCACTTTTTTACTAATCGAGATACGCTGGTATTGCGAAATTATACAAGAAAATTATAACACTATCCCAAGTGCTAACTTCTTTTCATTCAAATGATTTCATGCATTTGTGTAATCCAACTTTCGATTTTTTAGTAGCATGTACTATAGTCAATCAAAGCAATTCGTTGTTTGGAGATTTTCTTCCCGGGTAGAAAAATAAGTTCAACAATACAGCACACCGGACACCTTTACTCGTAAAACTCAAATAACTCCTAATAACCGTCTGATGACTTTATATCCTTATTTAGGCTTTTTCTACTCTTTCAGACCAGCAATATTTTTCAAAAAAATAACCGCGACTACTATTTTTATTAGGCAACTCTTCCTTTCAAAGATTGATCAGAACCTGATCATTCATTGAGAAATCATGATTCAACCGAATGAAAATCAATCATACCATGTAAGATAGAATACGGTTTTATATTATGTATTATTTCACAACTCCTAACTTGTTTTTAAAATAGTTAATTTTCGGCATAAAAGGAGTAATGGTTTCAATATGGGTAATTTTAGGTCAACAACTACAAAATTCAATAACATCAAAACCTGCTTTTTCAAACGGAGCTTTTGCTTCCTTAAAAGAGTTTTTGTCATTCGACTAAAGTAATCCTCAACTCATACAAAGCGCCAATCTTTTTTAATTTTTCATGTTGAAATCATGGCCAGCTGAACTATTTAAATGCAATTCGAATAGATTGAACAGAAGTAATTTTGAATAATTGAAGTAACGATAGGTACCTAAAAAATAAATCTCAAAGAAGTATTGATTGCAATCTGATTGTCTTCTTTGAGAACATCGACAACACTATTTTTGAAATGTGTAGACCAAAGAAACTATACAGTTAAATCTTTAAGACACAAGTTTCAAGTATAGGTACCAAGCCCAAATTACCAAACGAATAGTCAAGTATAATAAAAAAGAGAATTTTTCAAGAAATTGCCAATTTGCATTCTTGTAGATAGTTGAGTTTCATAATTTTTTTTAAATTTCAGATACGTTTATTTCGGATTAAGTATTATTAATTTGGGGCAAAAAAATGAAAAAGTACAGAAAATAAATGAACGGCACCCCACTAGTTATCAACTGCGGCCCGTTACTGGGCCAGTGCTTCACCTTTTAGATAAATAATTTCGTCCTTGGTCGAGATAACAAATATTTAATTATTATTTTTTCGTTCACGGTTTGCAGCAGCCGGAGGTATCACGCCGGACTTTACGATTCGTGTACATTTGCCAGCAAATTGAAAAGAAAAAAGAAGAAAAAAAAATCTTACAATATGCAATATCATAATTAATTAATCGCATTTTTCTGCAACCACGCAGCAGTACATTGCGAACATATAACGTGCGAACAAGTCAAAATGTGGAAAAATATGAGTAGGTCTTCTCACCAGGGGATACGATTTACTACGTACTTATAACAAGCTTAGAATAGATATAAGAGCTAAAACATCACAATACGTAGCGTAGTCATTCTATTCGGAGAAAACCCCCATTCAAATACGTAGGTCTCCGGTAAAGGGGTAATATTCGAATGCGAAAGGTGCACGTCCCTCTCAACCCTCCATCAAACATAAAAATTTTAAAAATTTGCCTCAATAACGTACTGGTATTCCCTCGAACATCGTAGCGAATTTAATTAAGATTGGCCGATTACGTCAGCCAAGACAAATGAATGAATTTTCACACATACATAAACGACAAATACTGCGAATCGCGTGGTCGAAATTTTTCGAAAATAAAATCGATTTGTAACTCCTTGCAGAAAAACCTGACATTGGTTTAACTGACAAGTTTTAGGAAGTTAGAACACTTTATGGGACTACTTCGGCACTGACAGTCGTACAGAGGCACATTTTTTCCTTTCATCTAAACGAGTTCGCACAAACACACACGGCATTGTATACGCAATCTTATTTATGATTATTATTATTTTTTTTTATTTTTTTTTTTCAATCTAATGTAAAGTACACTAACTTATTTGTATTCGTACATTTTTAACGTTCCACGATTACCCACACAAAAAATCAATTTAGCACATCGAAGATCGTTCGAGGAGATTTCCTTTTCCCACTAAATGCGATGATCTAATCGGCTACAGGTTGGATTTAAAGAGTACACGTACTTCTACTGAAGTATATAAAGAATTTGTTATTTTTAAAACGATGATTCAATCATGAGGGGATAAGAGGGAAAACATTTGAGAGCTACGAGCTAACATGTAAAAGACAATAAGGAATTTTACCTCTTTTTTTTTCCCCTTTTTTCAAAATACATCATTTTCCGCCTTGACTACGCTTTACCACTATGTTTTGAAATATTAAAAATATAAATTTGTATTTATGATAAATCGAACGAAACGTTTCAGATAGAGTTAAATTGAATCTTTTGACAAAAAAAAACAACAAACATATCGCTTCGCTATTAGAAATCAGAAAGACTTCATTCGATGCAAAGTCATTTTCTTCCTTCACATATGATCTCGAAATTATTTTTACAATTTAAATTGTGCATAACTCAATTTTGCTCCCCTCACATGTCCCCATCGAGTACTTCTCTGAGTCAAATCCATCAGAAAAGAAAACAAATTGAAGTGATCTTTACTACAAGACGTCATTTTATGGGACAATTTTTGTCCAACTATAGACGTAAAATTAATACTTTCATTTTATTAAAAGCTTTTTAAATTTTATTTAACTTCACTCTTGATTATGTCCTTCCGATGGCCTTCGTCAATTACCTAATGTGTGCGCACACACGAGAGAGAGAGTGAGTGACAATGGGTGTATGTGAAAGACAAAGATATAAAATAGAGTGCGTGTGCGTAAGACAGAAAGAGAGTGAGAGTGAGATCGAGCCGAGAGAGGTAAGCGTGTGTATTTTTTCCAAGCTTAATAGGTAAAAAACAAATTAATAAAAAATATTTTTTAAAAACAAGTTTTAACGTAATTTGCTAAGAACAAACAAAAAATTATATTGAAACTTTAAGCTAGGACTAAACATCAACGCGAAGGACGCTTATCCTTAAATCGAAAATATGCCTATTTAATTACAGTAAAGGTGAAAGTAATAATTTCCTTTTTAGTACGTTAAATAGAAGCTTGTTTTAAAAAAATGTTTTTTCTACTATTAGGTCCCTCGGAACATTCGAGGCTCAAAATGGTTATCTTGAAGATCGATAACCTTTCGGAAATCACTTCACCCTTACACATATCTTTCGGCCGCCTTCGGATCGCAAAATCCGTCATCGAATTCACGTAAACTCTTTACAAGCTTCAGGAAGTTCAAATTCATCTTGTTCAACAAGTTCTAAACAGAATTTCTAATAAAAAATTAGACAATTATCAGCAATAGGCTACTCGTATGAACAGCAAACGCATCAACTGATACCACATCCTATAGTTGGTAAACCAAATGAGTAACAAGCCTACAAGAAATACGTAATCTTGTTTTTTAGCTTCCGCAACATATTTTCTCGAGATGGATATAAAGTATAAGAAATTTTTTTACAACCCCGAGTGTAACGAAACTCGAACCACTCCCTGGGTGCAAAGATCGTTTTCCTTCCTTCCTCACGAAAACAAATACTTCCTAATATGCACGAAACAGTGGCCTAAAACACCCCTTCAATCATAATATCGGTTTCATACGAGCTTAACGCAAAGCCGAACCCTTGCAGACAAACTGTGTCGCCAAATTTAAACGACACCCTGTGGCGTATCTTGTAAAACAACGACAAATAAATAAAAACAAAATTGCCGCAATGCCGACTTTAAACAGAATGAGAACGCACGACTAAATGCTCTTTACGGTTCTTTACCACTTCTTTTTTTTTTTTTTGGTCCCTTTACATCCACCCTCATATTGCAAAAACTTTCCCCCGAAGAAAGAGCAACTATCGATAATTTTTTTTTTCTCTTCTTCCTAGAAGACAGAAAAAATTAAACGATAAATAACGTTAAGTCATTCGCATATATTTTTAATTTCGAAATTTTGTAAGGACAAACGTCGATATTACTCTTGAATATTTTTCGCATCCTTCTACAAGACCATTCGGTCTCCAATGGAATATTTACCGTTTACAGAAACAGTTGGACTTGAATAAATTACTTATACAGCAGCATTTTTGTTCCGTCATTTCGCTAACGTTTTTCAAATGGATGTTCGACTTTTTCCATTTCGAAAAACTCTACAACGGAGAAGATGGCAAATAAAGACTTCCGAATGAAAGCAAAACAAAAATTTATAAAATACGAAAATGTCATAATTCTATTTTTAATTTAATAAGTTTTGAAGCAGTCACTATGTACTCACTTCAATTACAACTTTACATTCTTAAATTAACAGAAAAATTACGAACCAATGATTTCGATTTCGCGAATATCAGATTAAAAACTTCAGTTCATCTCCCAAAAAACTGCACGAATAATCCATTTAAAACTTCGAGGATATATATATATATATGATGGAGACGACATATGGGAAGTTTCGGTGTCCTACCTATAGAAAGCGCTTCTCCAAACACATGCACTTCCAACTAAATATCTGATTGAAGGAAAATCTCACAACGTGCACTTGTTTATAAACACTGGCGTACAAAGTACCTCACTTTTACATCGACTTTCGATTCTGATTAGTTGGAGTGTTCAGTCTGGGGTACTTCGTACGCCAGCACGCGGCATCCATAGTCTGGACACTCAACCCCATGTTAAAACTGTTCCGTATCGTCTCCATCATATATATATCCTCGAAGATTTAAACGGTCATCAGCAAAGGCAATACCTCAATTCTCCTTTCCCAGTAGTCTGACTTATGGCACAAGGGCAACCCATCAGTGCGGATATTTTCCTACACCCTTGCCGATTGAATGTGATTAAAAGCCCTTAGACGAAACTATCGCTTTTTAGAAATTAGATCGAACTCACCATTAATTCTTCTTTACAGCGCCGTTCCTCTTCTAACGACATACGTTTTTCGTGCTTTTTGAAATATTTACGCTTGGCTGCTTGCAGATTGAACCACGTGTACGAAAAAGATTTTACGTTTGGCAGGAGCGCCTCGATGAACGGGTGAAATTCATCCTAAACAAAACATAAAGCAGAAAAAAAAAACAACAAATTAATAATAAATCGTCGCATTAAGAGACAGTTATAATGCCATATGACAGGATATGTTGACGACAAACGTGAAGTCATTTGTGGTGGTGCATCGGTATTTGTTGCAAATGTCTTTCGAGACACTACGTTCCAGCGAATTGGAATAGGGATTAATTAATTATGAAGAAAAGAATATCAACTTCGATGCCACCGAAACAGCTTCAGATTAAAATTTGCGCAACTGTTTGAAGTTTAGAAAATGAGAATTCGCGAATTTACAAAGTACTTTGTATGAAACCACATCGTATTCGCAGATACGCCATAAAAACGTTCAATTATGCGAACTGGTGGCTAAAATTGCGATGGTCGTCATTGGCTCACTTCAAAAGAGACAGGGTAATGTAGTAAAAACGACGAAATGTAACTTACTTCTGCGTCTTCTTTGTTTGACACAATTCTATCGTCGGATCTTAGACAGTCGTGTACACTAAATTGTTATTCAGAGGTTCAACTTCGATAGCCAAGGTGAAACCTTCGGTTGAACTCCTACAGGGTCCTCGAAATAATTTCACTTTCATAAAGTTTTATTCAAGAATGACATAAAAAATTAATTCACATCTTGCTTACAAATAAGGGTACTTCCAGAAGGGTAGCCAGGATTCCTTCAAGGGCGGGAAAAACAATTTGACGACTTTTTGTGTTCGTCACTTATGAAAATTTGAGAAATTTAGCACCTATAGATCCCACAGTCGCATATTCGTTACTAAAAACTTTTTTACATTTGAAAAGTGAAAATCAACAGTAAAAAGAAAAAAAGGTTATGGAGAAATCGTCCCCTTTGCTCCACTCTTGACTATGTTGGGAGCTTCAACATTTTTAAAATATAATTTTTCGGCTTTGACAATGTTTTGGATACACTTATTGCGGAAAATCTGCAGAATATTACCAGTAAGGTACCTATATAATAAATACTCGCACTACAAAAAAGAAAGATTCAATCACAAAAGTAACACATGATTTTAAAAAAGGTAAGATTTTTGATTTGACGTTCCTTACAAGAGAAATACACTGTACAACAGTCAGCAGTTACAGGTTAATGTCACGTCAGCTAGTTACACAAGGAATAATACTAATAATACTAACAGTCAATTTAGCACGTAAAAGTGCGTATCTATAGGTTTGACGAGGTAATCCATAGAATGTGTGAGCCAACAATACCCAGATAAAAATTTTTAACATAATATCAATCATCATTGGTTAAAAGCGGATGTTTTTTTTTGCAGATAAATTACAATTAAACAGTAATATAGCAGTGCGTTGAAAAAGGGTCCGCCATGTTAATACGATTTTTTTGATTTTATTTCTGTAGACTTCTTATATTGTCGCTAAAAAATTCGCACAGTCCGACAGTGCTTATTATTCAGTGGTACACAATGCTTCACGCCAGCGAAATTGTTTATTTGTCTATTCAAAATTCTTTTTAAATCGTGTAAAATTCCCACGTTAGATTAATTTTAATTGGATGATTTCATTTTTGGTCTGATTACAAATTCATTAGTTTTCATGTAGCATGAAAAATTCAAGACCAATAAAAGGAACGAGATGGACTTTTTCCCTTGGAACTATCATTACTGCATAATTTTCACAAGACTTTATTCTACTGAAGAAATCTTATCAACTAATGGACAAAAAATGATGGGGAAAAGTTTCAGTGTACGAAAATAGTCTGTAAGACTGAATTCTATGCTTAGAGTTCCCAGGATTTCTCTTTCTTAGTTCTTAGCAGAGAAAATTATAAAATAAAAGCCAACCATTCTCCATCCACTCACACAAAAAACTCTCTTGCCGCTGAATATAAAGAAAATGCAATATTTTTATTATTTTTTCAATTTTTGGTGAAAAGTTTACGAATAATTTATGAATTTGAAGAAAATGTGATAAAGATTACCTACCTTAAGATTACTTTCAACAGAAGGCCAAAGTTAATGTAATTTCCCAATGACCAAATCAATGTTTAGTTACATACTTTGAACGTTACTTAAAAACGTAATTTGCACAAATGAAACAAGTTTCTAAATACAATTATATTTAGACGATGGTAATTTCTTGATTACCAAGAATTACGGTAAACTTCTCACGTGGACGACGAAAATTTGCCGCACAGTTGGCAGAGTGGTAGCTAATATTCAAGCCTGTATTCCAGCAACGCATTCAACCGCCAAGGGCATAATGTAGGAGATTTTTTGATCCTTCGAAGTCAGGAATTCAATATTATCCCAATAATTATCTATTAAACTCACTTTACTCTATGACAGAACGTCACAAGCAGAAAGTTTCTCTCCTTTCTCCTCCTTATCCATATATTACAAAATTATTTTCAACTGAGGTCACATGATATGTCGCAGTGTGATAGTTTTACACACATACGGAGCAGCAGTAACTACACAATTCAAACATTCGAAGAAAAACGTAGAAAGACCAAAAAAAAAAAAGCAATTATACATGCGCACACAAACAAAAGCTCTCACTAGTGTCCAAAAATAGCTCGGTGACACCTTCCCCAGCTATACAATCGGTGGACATTTGTACAAAGCTCGCAATTTGCGAGATTTGCATTACGAGACTTGCGTCTTGGGCATCGCATTGTACACAAAAATGGATTCTGAAGAACTCAAGCGATCGAATTTTCGAGAAAAAAAAACGAAAAAATACAATAAGAACCGATGGGATATTCTCGAGTCGAAGTACGGTGCACAAAACAAATTTTCCTGAAGAACGTTAAAAGTGACGAACATGCCACAACCGCCATGATGACGTATATCAAGAACCCGGGTAGGCTACTCGGTTGGTGGATAAAAATATCGTACAAGGGTACACATAAGCACAAACAAGATACAATATATTTACTATACGAACGTGCATACATACACACATATACATGAATCCACGCAATCATCGAAGAAGAAAAAAATTTTGAAATGTTAGTGTTACTAAGCTATCTTCTCGCATGAAGTAAAATTTAGATGGACCCGTTAGGGATAAAAAGGCAATTGGCGAAAACAAGACCACTTTCAGAGCTGTCGAAAGTTTGAAAACAGATTTAAAGGCTCGAAAAATCACAATCGAGAGAAAGGGGGAAGGAAATCTCAATCGAAAGAAACCGCGGTAAGAATGCGAATTCAGAGCTAGTCTAAACTTAGAAAATTATGAAATAAAGCCACTCAGACATGAATTTAAATGGTAGTTATATCTAGTAGTTTCGTACATCGGGGGAAAAATAGATTTCAGATTAGTAAAGAGCAAAATTTATTATAGTTTTTGTTAGCCTATTAAAAATATTTTTCACTTGGTTTGTAACTACTTTCTCCGTTAATTTGTTGAATGAATTAATTCCTAAAACATTTCCACTTGGTAAGAGAAAATTTTGATGAAAATTTTATCCAGACACAAACTTAGTTTCCTTTCAATCGATTGGAGAATTTCAGTTCTCTAAATATAGTTCGCCATAAAGAAAATGCATTATTCATATAATTTAAAAAAAAAAAAAAATGTTTGCAGTCCAAAATGTTTATTTAAACATTCAAATTGAAACGAAATTGGACATTATTCGATAATTTTGAGTGCAAGTTTTTGTTGAATAAGGTACCTATCAAAATCAATAAGAACTTCGATTTTTCACACTGGGTTGTGAAAATCATTTCATAAAAAAAAATAAAAAATAATAAAAAATAAAAAATCCACACATTCCCATTACAAATGGCAGTATTTTTTTCTTAATTTCAACAAAATCTTCATACCCGCACCAAATATAACGCGAAAACACCAATTTTTTCTTCAGATTGACCGTACTTCAGAAAATTTTTGAAAACTGGTACGAACTAAGCTACAATGATAAAATTGGTTTGAATGTTTGAATATATGAAAATGATAAACAAAATGAATACATAATGAATTTTGACCAATTTGATGAAAAACAGACTATACTTAACCCTGCATACTCTAGGAAACGATACTGATTTTCAGTCTGATTGAGACAATGATGCGAGGCAGTTATTTTGGAAAGAGGTGCGTCAATAGGGTTTCAGTGATAAATAAATTTAAAAAAGTGAATGTTTACAAGAATGAAAAAGTACAATATATATTTATAAATTTCAATTTCATTTGGCAAATATACGACATCAAAAACTTGGAAAAAGCTACAATGACAACTTACAAATGTTTTGCAAGTATTAATTATCCTGAACATAGAAGAGGCTGTGGTCTTCACTTATTTTGATCATTCCACAAATTGTTCTCATTAATTTGACTACTTAATACTGTTAAAATTGCTCAAACAATACCGTCTCATAAATAAACGAAGAAAATCTTTTCTTCAAGTGTATGTGTATAAAATTTTATCGAAATTTATTTCAAAAAACGTTATCAAAAATTCTAAAAACCTGTCCATTGGTTACAATTCCTATCCATGTTTTAAGAAATTATATTTTCGAATACAATCCTTAATTCTAAGTATTTTTATGCGGAAACAGGAGAAAAAAAGGGATTAACACGAAACAAAAATGTTTCCTTAATATATTTACATTTACACTTGAGATTCTGAGATGACAAATTTTCATTTCTTTGACTCAAAGTATATGAACGACACCTTAAAAGTTCGATCAGTCCCCTTATAGAAAAGAAGAATCGTGTTCGACAATACTATGACATGCACTATGACGAACATGATGAGGATCATGATTCTAGTTTTCCTCGCAGAAAATTTTTCTTTCCCTTCATAAAATCAAACAAAAAATACATAATTTTCCAAATTTCTGCGCCAACCTCTGTTTTGCACGCAGATTCTATGAGCAAAATGTAATACTTGGTTACGTCTAAATTGAAACATCAAACGATTCGAACAAATGAAAATATAAAACATAATCGCATACAAATTAATGTGAAGAGAAAAATTCAGTGAGGTTGGGGTATTCGTTTTTTCGAGTTGACTATTGCTCTAGACCTGTACGAATTTTTCTTGAATTTACACTTCAGTTACACAGTGATGAGCCAAAATGAGGAAACTTTTCTGTGCAGTCGAGGAACAAACTATTGAAACTTTCGGTTTTTACAGCTTCGCCAGCAGACAACAGAATGAACGTCATTTAGTATTCCTATCATTATCACTTGTTGGAAAAACAAATTCCACATAACTGGCCCAGTTTTGGGTGCTTTCCGAATTATGAAAAAAAAAAAAGTTTCGAAACGCAACCGATAGTCGCGGTTTTTTAATCTGACTCTTGCCAAACCTGACCTACAGATTTCGCGTGACTTTTTGGCAAACGCTTGGATTTGGAAAGTGTATAGAGTAGGAAAAAAAAAACGTATACAACATACCATTCCGCATGTAGCAAGCGAACAGTTGATGGCACATGGTATCACAGTAGACTATAGAGAAGTTGTAAAAGGCAGAAATGAAAAAAAAAATAAAGAAGAAGAAATAATAGAAAGGCTACCGACACTTTAAAGACCAACACATGATAATGCGATCAACTTCACCACATACTGCACTGGACGCGAAAAAAAAATTTTACCCAGTAAAGTGGAAGAATTGCAGTAAGAAGAACCGGTAAACTGTACAAAAAAATTACATGAAATTCCAAAAATACGCTAATAACGATTACAATGATAACGATTACGATTACAATATTTTAATAAAAATAATAAAATTTTACAACACACAAACACACGGTACGGAACTGGCCGAACAGAGAGTGTAGTCTAATTATAAATTCTTCTTTTTTCTTTTTCTTTTTCTTTTTTTTTTTTTTTTTTTTGCGTCCGTATAACACGTGATCTATTTTAAAAACGTAAAAACTATCGCGGCGGGTTGCAGCCGCACGTAATAACTGCGAAGCGCGACCGACTCATGACTAAAACCATGGCGGAGCAGGGACAAGGGAGTGCCACAGCGAATATACGGTAGCATTGGGCCCCCACTGGTCGGCTCACATTTATTTCTGGATTCGGTACCGACCCCGCATGGAGCAACAGCAGCAGCAGTAGCAGCAGCAGCGTCAACGAGGGGGCAAGCGGATGGAGGACGGCCGTACCAAAGAAAGCGAGTCGAAAGTTAGCTCGTGCTTTCGAATCTGGCCGACGCGGAAGATGCAGTAGGTCACCAATATTGGGATAAAAATGGATGATAATGTGGCTTGAAGAGTTGGGACAATTTTGCAACGCAGCTGCTTGGTGAACGGGTCGTTGCATACGAACATGCAGAACACGAGAATTATCTACAAGATAATGCGAGCTCACTTCTCAAGGGGTTTGTGTCGCGTAGCGGTTTTGGCTCAGCCATGTAATCAAAAGGCGAAAGGTTCGAAACCAGCAGCCGTCACATTCGCGAGCAAAAATGGCATTCGGTTCAACTGATGCTCTCACACCTGATTGAAAAATCCATGCTCAGAGGCCATCGACCACCATATCCCGACCATCTCCTTCCCTTATTTCGAAATCGAATATGTTACAGATACTTAATAAAAATTACCAAATTTTAATGATGCATAAACCATCGATAGTTTTTCTCAAAAATGACTATCGATAGTTTCGACGCTCTAGATCGACCGAGAATCACGTTCTTAAGCAGTATTTTTAAACAAAACAAAATTTTACAATATATTTTTTACCAAATATTAAAGAAAAAAAGCTCACTACAGGCTTGTAACAATTCAAATGCAGAATGCTTCTTTCTTCAAACATACAAGTAGTCCTACTTTCGTCTACTTTGTTCACTAACAAAAGATAAAAATATCAATTTAACCTAAATTCATTTATGAAATATAAACATCCTTTAGAGATAAAAACACCATAGAAAAAACCAAGGAGGAATTTGAGAGATCGGAAGTGTCAATTGTAGAGAACTGGGCCATTTTCGAAAGGACGACAAAATTTAAAGAAGGGATGTTGAATACCGAATAAATCAATACCTACAAAGAATTCAGTGAAAAATGCCATTTAATTAAATAGGAAGAATATTGTTTTCTGATCTATTCCTAGAATTATTATTGTTTTCGAGATAATATTACGCCAGCTGTTTTTTTCCCCTCCGAATAGGCTACCCATTAAAATATAATTTTTCTGGTAAGAAAAAAATAATTTTAGATCTTACTCCTTCAATCTAATTCAAATAACTAAGTTTTTTGCTCCCCGAGGGACGAAAAAATGATTTTACAAAATTAAAATTTTGAAGAAAAAAAAAGCACACACAAACTGAGACTAAAAATAGTAAATTACGATGATTAGTTTCGAAAAAAAAAAAAAAAATCATTTTAATTTCTCCCCCGGAAATATGTCCAGAAGATTCTTTTAATATATATTAAGTATATTAATGAAATTATGACAAAAAACAAGTTATTTCATGAAATCTTTGTGTTTTCATCAACTTGTATCCACTTTCGATTTCTCAATATTTAAGACAGATGAGAATCAAGTTGTGATCTTTTATTATTATTATTATTATTATTTTTCATCTGTTGTACTTACATAAAAGTCACATAACTTTTTAATGATAGCGTTTTAATTGAATGATTTTCAAAACGAAAAATACTCACATGCATAGAAATAAATTGTAAACTACAAAGTCTAACGTGGTATTATCATATGTTTAATACAGAAGTATATTTTGCTAGATTACTCGACAATGTTCCTTAGCGTCAAAAAAATTTTCAGGGCAAAGAGAAAAGTTTTTGAAATATTTAACTAGGGTGACAGGATCATAACCAGCCTCTGGTATCAGATGATGCAAGCAGATGGAATTACGCGAAGGCAGGATTTAGACGTTTTGGTCTTCCTAAGATAAATATAGGGTCCGGTTTGACGAATGGAGTGGTTTGAGGCAGATTTTCAAATATTTATTAACCAAGATTAGTGAAGACGCCAGAGGGCAATGCCATCATTTATTCCCCACTAGTTACGTGATAAAATTATAAATTCATAAGAAGAATATCGTTACAAGAAATACACAATCATTCGTCGACTCGTAACGATAAAACATAATAAAGGGGGAGTGTTGATTCACTATTTCTTGGATCCGCGCACTGACAGCAAGATAGGCAATGATCTTTAATAAATTAGCTTAGAAATTAATTTTATGCAACTCCGGTCCATAACAGCACATTTTTTGCTCTCATTTCAGGGCTGAAAGCTCATCTTTACTTTTTCAATCGGAGAACTGCTTTTTGGTAGTAGGACCAAAAAATTCGAAAAGTTGACCACATTTAACTATTTTAAACAATTCCGGTCCATAATAGCACGTTTTCTGCCGCTATTTTAGGATTTAAAGTTCATCTTTCTGGATCAGAGGACCACTTTTTGGTAAAAGAAAACCTGATTTCTCTACCATGATGAGTTTTTTTTTACTAAGTACCCATACCATATTAAGGCTGGCTAATGAAAAGTAAAAACATCAGATCGTTACAGGGTTGCGTTGTCAAGTGAAACCAAAAGTTCATACCATTAATAAAATATACTTATGATTCTTTTTCAGTCCAAGAATTTTCATTATAAGTACTAGTAAAATCAACATTATCAACATTAGACTAGATCACTTCCATTAATCTTCAATTAAGCAAAAATGAGCATGAATCGTTGGCAAATTGTCAGATTTTTTTCTTCCCTTTGCACAACAGTCAGACACAAATTACTGGTACGAATTTAATCACCGTAAAGATAACATCCTTTTTAAAAAATCTGAATAATCAACGACAGTGAAACGACGAAATAGATAATTTAAGAATAAACTAATAAATTCAACTTCGATAGACTAAATAATTTTTTTTTTTTTTCAACTATTCTTTCAATTTGGAAATTATTTTTCGCGTAACCTAGTACTCTACACAGAAGAATTTTATTGAAAAGCCACCATTTTTATCGGCATAATCAGAACTTGAAAATAAAAAAATGTATGGAAAATTCATTCGAACGAGTTTCACGCGTCTCATTAATTTTTTTTCTTTTCGTTTTCGCATAACTTTCATGGGTAAGGGGGTAAGAAATGATACACGAACCTGTATTTTTTAATCGCCCATTTTGAAAATAAAATAAGATGAAAAAAAAAAAATCGATAAATGGTAACCTTGGGCATAGTTTTAAATGAATTAATCAAGGAGCTAACGATTTTTAGGTAAAATTAAATGATTTGAAAATGCGAAAAAATTGAAGATTTACATAATAAAATTTTTAGCTGAGAAACGGGAGCACGATCGAAATTTTATGATCGACTTGCGAAGGCGAAATCGAACAATGAAAATTTTTTTACGGCCACCGTTATATAATTTACGGTCCAGGAGGTAGTGGAGAAGAAAAAATACATCGATCTAGAACGAGGAGGGAAAAAAATCGGGAAAATGTGGCGTCGAAAAAGACGATGAAAAAAAGAATCGTGATAATGTACTTTTTTTTTATAAATTCGAAAAATTTTAAACCGGTTTGTACGTCCTGCAGTTACGCATATCGGCGCTATATTCAAGGTCAACACAGAAGAACTTTTTTGTTTACAATTTGGTCGGGCAATTATAACGTTGATCTTAGAGCTATTTTATATGACAGAAAGAATAAATTCAAAAAATTCGGGAAAAAAATCCACAAAAAATCATGCATTTTAATTCATTTAATTTTTTCACTCGAAATTGAAATGATTCTTCGATTAGTACGTACATCCAAGGAAATGTGTAAAAAAAAATCTGACGATATTCGAGAATGTTTAGAGACATACGTTGACTTTCTACAGAACACGATCAACAAGTTTCTGAAAATTAAAAATAAATTTTTCGATCAAACTTTCGATAGAATTTAACGTTAAAAAGATGGAGGACAGAAGAAATGAAAGAAAATGAAAGGAAAATATTATCGAATAAAAAAACGTCGCCTTTATGTCAGGAAGGTTTTAATGTGCAAAATGGGCTCAAACAAAAAAAACAGAATATCCTTGCCTTTCTTGAGGTGATCGCATGAAATCGCTGGGGCTTTTACTGAAATATAAAATGAGTTTTAAGAAAATGACGTCGGTTAACTTCTCTTCAGAAAAAAAACTCTTTTAACATTAAAAGTATTAATTTTTGGAGAATTAAAATTGAACTGAATTATTCGAGTGTATAGTGTACAAATGTGTTGTAGGTACACATTCCCAGTACTCCCTAACCAGAAACAGTTTTTTTCACAAATAATTAAAAAATTGCTCAATATCAATAAAGTAAAAATATCGCAAGTCTTAATCATAAATACAGAAAAACGCACAGGAAATTCTGCAAAAACTATAGGTACCTATCTACTCATCGGCGGATTTTGCGGGAGTGCAATGCACCCTCATCAATGCGTCTTACACCACCGGAGAAAATTTCAAAGAAAATGTCTCCCGTCTTCCTTTATAATTCTTCATAGTATCCCGGAGCAGAGTGTTCCATAAAGAATTGAAATAATTAGACAAATGTTACATACTGAAAATCTAATAGTAGGTTTGTTTTATTTTCGTAAAAAAAAAAAAGTAACACTGAGGTAAGCAATTCCCCTATGTTTGAATAATTGTTTCTGCTTTTCAATTGGAATATCTATCTTGTAAGATTGGAGTAGCACCTGTTAAGGTCAAATCGGTGTCGAAAGTGCGTAGCAAATAAAACAAACCTACTATTGTTGAATCTGTACTGATTAGGGATTAAACAGTTCTTCCAATAAGTTTCTTATTACCCGTATGTGAAAATTTCTTTCAGCTACTTATTTGGATTTGATACCTCTATGGCGTACTAGTATCATTTGCTGATAAGAAGCTTGAAAATGGGTTGATGGATGTTTTTTGCAACAGGTTTTTACAAAGATTTTGGAAAATGGTATTTTTCAAAAGGAAACATTTTGTATGTCAATGTGGATGATTTTTTACAGAAAATAATAGAAAATAAAATCAATACAACCATCTTTTACTCAAAACAAATCATAAAAAAGGATTAATTGAGGGTTTATTCAGCATGGTGTTAAATGGATTTGTATTCAACATACTGTTTTCAAAGCTAACAAAAATATCCGTGAGATGCTAGCAATTTTTATCTCAAATCCAAATTAATTTTTGGTTTGGTATTTTGTTGGTCCAGTTAAGTTATTATTAAATAATATTTTAGCGAGGGCAATGAGCAAAAAAACTTTTTACCCTCTCCAGAAATATGATAAAACCAAAGCATTGAGAGCAGAGCAAAAATATTTTTTTATTTACCCACGCCCCAAAAATTTGATGAAAATCCACCTATGTACCTACTCCATCATCAGCACAAAAGTGCCAGTCTGAATTTTTGAAATAAAAATTTCCAAAGAATTTCACGACTAAAATGTAAAAATTTCAGAAAAAATTTCAATATTCAAAAAAGAAGACAAAATGCAAAGCGAATTTTCTAAAGCATTTTAGAAATTTTATATTTTTGCGGCCCACAAAAATATTCAGAATATTTTTTTCAAAATTTTTGGCCAATTTTAAATTTCGAGAATTTTGCATACCTTTCACTCTTACAATATTTTACGGGTTAAAGAGAAGTTAATACAGACTATCCTACAGTTTAAGAGCCGATTATATTTGTTATACCCTAATACATGCATCTATTCTCAGTACGTGTTAGGAAATCTTTAATTATTCGTTAAGAGCCAAAAACGTAATGTTTTAAGTTCATCTAGTAAATAAAATTTCAATTTACATATTAAATAACACATCAAGATTTAGTATCGCACAGTTTTAAGAAAATAATAAAATTTGAAAAACTTCATGCTAAAATATATGTTACGAAGAACCGCTTGAAACTACTTTAAAGTGCTTCAGAAATGATAGAAGAATGAAATTCCTAATAGACAAGTATTACATTAAGCAGTGAAATTAAACTGATTTCACTTTTCACATAAAAGAAAACGTGGACAGTGTGAATAAAAAACTCAACGATTTGGATATACCGATTTAGCCAAACTGAACTTAGAAATGTTTTCATTTCTGACTCACATATATACTTACTAGCATCTATATCAACAAACTGATCGATTCAAAATTTTCTGTTCTATTTTTTGTCAAACAGAAAGACAAATTTGCTGATTTGTTGCCATTTTAGGAAAAGAAAAAACAGAGTAGGTATAGTTCCTGGAAATTCGGAAAAGCGTCAGAAATCTCTTATAAGTATCGACTTAAATATGTGTGATATATTTTGAAAGAACACATTTATAATTCATACTATGTAAAATAATGAACTCTTAAGGCAATTACGAAAATTATTGATTATAAAGCATGTACTTCTATACAACTTATATAAGTAGTTTTAATAATCTCAACGTTCATTTTTTCATTAAAAAAATATGGAAAATATGATCCCACATTTAACTACTGATGCTTATCTACTTCTTCATTTAAGTGGTAGTCACTACTTACTAAATAAGTAAATTAGTTACCGTAGAGGTTTTCGTCTCTTTAATCCTTTAAAGGGCCAAATAAACAACATCAATTAAGACATATATAAGCATCAAAAGAAAGTAATCATGCTTCTCAAGAATGGAAAGTAGCTCACTGAAACCCAATGAGGTTTAAGGAAGCAACCGCTGATATCAAATTAATATAGAACATGAAAAAAAATAAGTTTCCTCGAACAGGGGTCTAACTCAAATGGCTTTTGAGCAACCCCACTAAATGCTATTCCGGCTCAAAAATATTCCTTACATAAAAATGCATAGCGTCGATTTTAAAATTCACATTATGTCATCTCTTTTCGGCCCTCATATGTTTTACCGAGTCCTCGACCTGAATCAGTCGAATTATAACGACGTTCATATTCAAATTAGAATAATCTTTTCAGTATCCATAAAACCGTTTTTCTACTGGCATTTATTTAGTTTTTTTTTTTTTCCCAAAAGTAGCCACTAACCACCGCGAAGGGGCGGACGATAAATATGACCACTTTCTTCGAAAGGATGCAATATTTTTCGTCCTCGTATTTACGGATGCAATGAATACAGAAAGGCCACCCAATGTAAGAACAGCGGAGAACCGTTAAAGAGATCATTAAAAACCAAAAATATTCGTTTAACTTTTCGCTTCGCTGGTCGACCGGTTAAAGTTTTATGAAATATTAAGGTTATAACGTCAAAATCAGAACAGATTAAAATAAAAAGTTCCCATTTTGTCTTCCTTTTTTTTTCCGCATTCACCACTTTTTTGCGTTCTTTGCATCGTGCATTTTAAGGTTTTTTTCTATGATAATTGAAGAAAAATTATTACGATAAAATTGGTTTTTAAGTAGTTTGACGTGGAACAGTGCACTGAAGAGAGCACCGAGTGTGATGCTAATTTACATGGCAAGAGGGAAATTGCGATAATGCTGAATCAACATCACAAATTTTTCGGCATCTGTTGAAAAATATTTTTTTTTTACCCTAATGATGGTGTTTTTTATTTTAGGCTGAGCATGTGAGCGGGTGAGAATTAACCAATCTGAGATGGATAGAAACCATAAGATACCAATTATGACGACAAAGATATTCAATCTTCTTTTCTGTAAGGACTTGATTCTCTAATAAAAATGTTACGCACGAATATTTTTTTCCTTTTTTTTTTCACGTAGAAATTTATTCATTTTCGTACCTACCTTCTTCCAAACCAATCGACCAAATCGTTGATAAATAATTTTTTTTATCCATTTCTAAAAGTTTTACTGGCGGAAAACTCAACACAAGTTGATGACAGCGCCACGTTCACCACAGAATATCAGAGTTAAAATTTCAAAATTAAATTAATAAAATTTTTAAGCCAACAAAATAATTGTAACTGGGATAGTACCACTAAGACACCTATGTAAAACCAACAACGTGGAATTGGTTTCTGCTCTTCCGCTTGCAGTCTACACAATTCAGCCATTACTTTCGGTCTGGTAGTCTCATATGGACGACAGTTTAATTTTTTACGACGATTGTTGGATTTACAAGAATGTGTTTTAGTAGCCTTTGTCAAAGAGGTTTGCTGCATGTTCGCTAACCCATTTGATTCACCAAAGTACAGCTTACATTTCACTAACTTACTATTGGTTGGTTGGTGTCTCTCGTAATAATTGTCGTTATCATGCAGCTTGACAAATTCGTGGCTCATATCATTGTAAATGATTGACTTAGAAACACTGTTGATGATCTGGTACATCTCATCTTTTTTCGATTTCTTGTCATGTGGCATAGCCTCCCCTTCGGCAATTTTCTTACGTGGTTTTGCAGCAGCTTCGGTGTCTTCAACCACTATTTCGGTAGGTGCGTTCGAATTTCCTGCAGTATTAACTGGAAAATTCTGTTCACTACCGGATGTTTCTGGATCGTGATGAGTTCTCGACAGATGACAGAACTGCCGGGTTAATAATTTGCGTAATGCCTTTATGATTAATGTTTGTGTGAGTGCTTGGTTCGTTCGACGTATGTTCATGATCTCCAGACTGGCCAGGCATTTCTGCACTGTTTTCAGATCACCATCGTTCTCCATCTGGTCGAAATCCGGCCATGACATGCTACTAGATGTGCTGATGGCTCGATCCAGCTTTCGCAGGTTGACACGTGGTTGTCGTTTACGGTCGTGATGCTGTTTTTGCAGCCGCCGCTGTCTTGTTATTAGAGTTTTCTCTATCTGGGATAGTGAGTTTTTCTTAACATCATCCAACAACAATTCCTTTATGTGGCCAGGGCTTGATGATGTCGAAACCATAGAATCCATTCTCTGAATCATGGTGTTGCACAGGCTAATGAATTCTTCGTGCTCGTCTTGATTTGTCTGCGAGGAACAGCTTGCATTTGACTTACATTCTTCCACTATACTTGGCTTACAGGTCATTCGAATTGTAGCAACAGTATTATCTACAGCAGCAGCTACTTGCTCATCTGGATCATCAACATTATTATTAACATCTGGCTCATCATTGTCAATTAATGGTAAAGTCTGCATGGGATTCAGACCTAATCCCAATGTCTTTTTAGGAACATTTTTGATCACCTCATCTGGTGTATCACAGCCTAGATCAGGATCTATTTCAACTATCCCATCTTCTTGTTTATCACTTCCTGATTTTATTGTTTCTACACCTCGAGAGTTTTCATTACGATCATCACCATCAGTGGAAATGGTCTTGTCACATGATCCAAATACTTCTATCCTTGGCTCATTCACCTCCTGCACCTGTGTAGCCTCTTTTTGGTCTTTTGATATCAGCGTAAAGCACTTTTCATTACTGATTGCTGCATTTTCCAACAACTTATCAAGTTCTTCTTGGCACACAGGGGAGGTTGACGAAGACGACGATGATGATGGTGTTGTTGTTGTGGCAGTTATCTGAGATCCATCACGATTAGTAGAACTACTACGCTGAGGTGTTTCGTTATTCAGCCACTTAACAATGATATCATACTGCGACAGACTTTTCGACTTGCTGGAACCATAGCCCAAATCAAACGTACCACGTGACTCAACTTTCTCACGTCCACTACATTGTAATGCAGTTAGCAGATTGTCAAACTCCTTGATGGTGCATTTGGTGGACTGTTCCAAGAAATCAGAGCTAGTTGACTCTGGACCTTTTGCTTTTTTTGGCACATCTTCCAGCTGGAAACGAGACTCGTGACCCAACGAAGTAACTGTTGACTGCAAAATGGCGGCAGTATTTTGAATGGTGGTCAGTAATCGTTCACGTTCCAGCGAGAGTGTGCGATTTCGTTCGGACATTCGATTCACCCGGTGGTTTAGTTGTTCGTTATCATTTAGCAAACGACTCACTTGGGGTTTCAACACAATGTTAGCCAAATGCATATTGTTAGCTGATTGGTGCAAAGCAAAGGTAGTAGCATTATCAGTGATGTAGTTGACTTGCTCGAATGGATGGAAGTGGTCTCGAATAGGACGACTGTGACGATGACGATTATGCGACATTTTTTTCAATTTTAAGCCACCCCTGTCTGAGCACTCATTCACAATTGGTATGGGACTGATGGTGTCACATGCAGATTTGTTGACTCGTCCAGATTTTGATCTTATGTTTCGCAAAACTTGATTGTTTTCATTCGCACCATCGTCAACCAGTACTTCTGGCAATGAAGTGCGAAGTGGATGCAAATAGCGTTCCATTTTTTTTTTGTCAGAATTCGCTTACAACTGATTCATATTTGTCAGAAATTAAGGGTACTGCATTTAGTCGATTCCATAGATATATTTAATGCAGCTACCTTTGGGTATACATTATTGTACAGTTTACCATGGATGTGGAAAAACATCTTTGCTGGTGATGGAAGATTTTCTTTCAATTTTTGCCTCTGACGGAGTCTATCTGGCAATTTATGAAAAAATAAGTTAAAAATTTTGGAAATGTAGACAGATGGAACTTGAATGTGTGCTCAACCGACATCAGACAGTAGAAACACAATTATTTTGATTTCATATTACTAAGAGGATAGGGGAGACGGGGCTAGCTGACCACGTTTTTTATTATTAATTTTTGAATATATTTATTAATTGTTTATTCAATAACTAAGTATCCCAATATGTAAATTGAACCTTTGGCTATCTTTTGACATACAGATATCTTTCTATAGAAGCATACAATCATAAAAAAATTTCCATTTTGTAAAACCTTTTTTTTGGCCACTTACCCTGACCTTGGGGTAAGTTGACATTAGTGTTGGGGTAAGTTGACACTATAAGAATTAATTGCAAAAAATAAAATTATACAGCATAAAACATTATTTTTATAATTTTATTCACATGTATGGCAAACATAACACGGATTACCATCTGTACAAGCTTCATGAGCCCATCTGTAACAGGTGATACATTGTAACCAAATTTCTTTCAATCGGCTGTAACTTTCATCGCAAACAAGGCAAAGAACATCTTCATTTTTTTTTTCAATAGGTGTCAAGGATGAGGTAGGTTCTAATTCATCAGCTTTCTTTTGTCGGAGTTTATGTGCGAGTTTCATTTTAAACTGTTTAGGAGGAGGTTCTGCATCAGACTCAGAAGCATCACATAAAGTGCTTTTTTTTTTCAAACACTGTGCGAGGGGTTTGCAGTCTAAGTCAGAATCAGATGATTCATCAGAGGAAGCTTGTTTTCTAGCACGACTTTTTGGTTTTCTTGTGCGCAGTTTTGCTGACTGTTTTGTAGCCTTTTTTTTAGCAGACTGGAATTATCATTGTTTGATTTTTGCTGCTGTTCTTGCTTTTTTTTGTTGTAATTTTGTTAGTTCTGGTGTATCTGTTAATATAGTGGTAGTCATTGCTCGCTTATTCGTAATTGTCTCTTTTAACACTTTTTTATGATTTCCGATGCATACCTAAATTTAGAAGAAATAAAAACTTGAGAAATGAATGTGTCAACTTACCCCAAGTAGTGAATGTCAACTTACCTCAGATGATAATAAATTTTGCACAGCAATATTTTGGCATTAAAATTCAGTTGATTAATTGAAAGCACACATTAAAATGTTCATAAATGACCATTACTTCTACTGCATCCTTCAAAATTCCGATTAAATTGCATAAAAATTAGGAATATGAAAATCTGTTCGACTAAAATTTATCAGTGACAAAACAAAAAATCAGTTTTTTTGGCTTTTGCATTGTACAACTTATGTCAACACAAAAATGATAATTGTTGTACATAGGCGCACTCTATACACTTGATTTGTACTTAAAGCAGTGCTACCAACCAGCAGCTGGAAAAAATTATAATGAGTTTGTCAACCTACCCCTGTGGTCAACTAGCCCCGGTCTCCCCTACTCTGCAGAGTGCTTAATTCAGTAGAAGAAGGAAGGTTATTATTATTTTTAAGTAGTTGCCCGAGGTGTCAGCTTCACTTGACAGATTAATTCGTTACTAACCTAAGATCTCCGAAAGTTTGAAAATTCATAACTTTCCCAACAAGGAAGCAACGTACCTCTAAGTTGGATAAAAACCTTCCGTGAGACAACACAAATAATTCCTCAAAATATAAAAACAATCGGTTAAGAACTTTCGGAGATCTTAGGTTAGTAACAAACGAACATTTACATTTTTATTTAGATTTAGGATTTATGAAATAGTTCTATAATAAAATCTGATATTTTTCTCATGTTGACCAATTCATTGTCAGTTATCAGAAAAAATTAAATTTAGGAGATGCCGAAGATAAACAATATTGCATTCACGACAATTTTTCTTTCTCTGCGACTTTCTATGATGTTAACCGTTCTTTTAGAGAACCCAAATGAGCGATGTAATCCATAACCAAGGAAAAATAATATTTTACGACAGTTACGTTTCTTTCCGATTCTCGTGATCCCTGATCATAACATACATTCCACAGTTCACCAGCACGAAAACAAAAACTGACAAATGTGCCAAAGAAAATCATCGAAAATAATAAAACCTATTCAAATGAAAAGAAAAAAAAAAAACTAAACAAAAATCGCAAACGTGAAATAAACAATCGAAATCCGAATGTCAACAGATAGTTTATCAAACTCGGTATTCTTTTTTCCCTTTTTCCCCTATTTTTTTTCTCTCTCTCCTCTTCTTGAAAATATTCCAAAAAGAATCGAGTGTTGGGGCCAGCCAATCAGGGTCAGGGTGTTTGGCAGTGCTGGAGCCTGGGGCTCAGCCAAACGCTAACTAACCTACTGGGAACCGACTGCCATTCAACCTTTGCCAACTTCTGGGTAGAGCGTCTGTATGTCTTCGACGACGACGTCGTCGTCTACAATGCGAAAAAGAAAGGAAAGAATAAGAAAAGGAACAAAAAAAAAGGAAGAAAAACATTGTTTAGCTCTCTCGTTCTCTCTACTTTTTTTTAAATATTATACAGTAAGTATATACGTCGAAAGACCATCGACCGCTGAGCTTCATACTCTTTGGCAAAGTTTTTAGGTTTCGTACGGCCGTCAATAATGTTATGGCCGCAAAACGTGCGATACTATTTTTGTTGTAGTATTTCCAACGACCACCTGTTTTGTTGGGATAAATCCGAAATGGAGATGAACAGCAAATGACAAAATAAAAAATATTACGATTATTAGCACCATCACACTTTCCAAATTTAAATACAGGTCTATTCGAGAATTAATCTTCGGTACAATAAGGCAATGTCGCGTGACGTCAGAACTGAAAAAAAACAATATCTCACTGGGTGGTTAAAACACGAGTAAGGCATAGTAAATATTCGGATTTTTGGTCATAATTATTTAAAAACAAGTGATAGCTACTAATTCGGAATAAATGAAATTATAGAGGAGGCTTCAACGAATAAAGTAAGCCAAATATTAAGAAATTTTAGCTCTTCAAAGCCAAGAAAAACGAAGAACATGAAATCGTGCATCAAATTGGTATTTTTGAGCCTTATTAGTCGTCTTTACGATTAAGTACACTGATAACATCAAATTAAATCATTTTCTCAGCTTCTAAAGAATCAAGTTTCTTGTTCTTTGGCTTATTTTATTTCTTAAAACTTCTATAATTTATTTTATGTCGAACAAGTAGCCATCTCTTGTTTTAAGATAATTAGAATCAAAAAATTTCTATACATATTTTCATGTTTTTCAAAGCTTTTCGAAAGTATTTAGCCACCAAGTGAGATAACTGATGAGAATTGTGACATAAAGGACATTGCCTTATTTGAATTTTGTAATTATCGCAGTATCGCAGGACTTAATACCTTTACAAAACTAATTCCTAGATATGCTGTTTTTCATTTTATACCCTTGATTAAACCCGAAATTTCTAACACAAACTTCACTTCAAATTATCAATTCTCATGAGTATTCTCTACAGGAGGCTGGAATCACGTTTGGGCCCAAAACAACACTGAAAAAATTCTACGCAACAAATGAATTTGTTAAATTTCACACAGCATAAAATGATTAGAATTTTTTAGGGAGAAGAGGAGGCTCTAACTACTAGGCCATTTTACCCAGAATATAGAAGAAACATTTGCTGTTGAAGTGAGAAGGGGATGGTTGGCATCCGGTGATCATTGATATACTAGCACTAATTTTCAATCAAACATACTAAAGCATCAACTAAACCAAATCACCTACGCCATTAAAAGAACGACGGTCAGTCTTAAACCAATAATATTTCGATTGCAAAGTCCAGCACCAAATCAGGGGATAATTAAAACCTTACCTACTTCATTAACATAAGACAAAAATTTCGTGTAATTTTTCCCCTTTCTCAAGGATTTTGACTCACTAAGAAACATTACACAATTTCAAAAGTAAATGTTATTAAAGTAAACTCAAGCTGTATATAATTAAAACAGTGTTTGTCACTTAAGTATACTAACGGTGTGTGAATTGAAATCGTTCAAATTATAATGAGAAAAAAATTTTGCTTTCGTTATTTGAATTTTCAATTATTTACTTATTTGTCTGTTTACTGTTTATTTTTTTATTTTAATGAAAATGGTTTACATAGATCAGACAGTTTTTGTTCGGAGTTTAAAACAAATTTGCTAATTTATGTTCAGTCAAGGGGGATTAAAAAAATGTATTTTCTGTTGGGTGTTGCAAAAATATGTATTTATAATCAAAGTAAACCTAACTACAAACTGGCTGCAAAACAATAGATCAGTTTTCTCTTCTGCTTTTTTTTTCTTTTTTTTTTTTTTTTGTAATAATGGAACAAAAAAAAAGTACCCCAAGTATTCTAGGCAGGATAAGTCAAAAAAACAAAGTCCCAATATTTCCCAGAAATCCGGGCTGTAAAAAATTTTTGGCCGCTGGTACGTTCTTATCTCTCTGAAAAAAGAAAATGAAAATACCAGCTTATGATCGATTTTAAATTTCATTAGAACATAACTCCATCGTAATTTGAGTATTTATAAATTTTTTATCTCATTACAATATTTTATGTTATGCCTCATGCATCGTGCACACAAAATATTATTTGGATATAACTGCCAACCTATTTTTGAAATTGAAAGAGAATGATTTTTAGAGGGAAAAATTTTAGAATTCTAGTAAAAAATGTTTAAAATATCAATTTATTATAATAGCTTAAATCTTACTAATATATCAACGTGGCCATTTTACAGCCGGCTGTAAATACAATCAACAGAAAATATTATTACTTGAGAATTACTTTTCCAAGTAGAAACGATTTTTCTGCAAATTTCATAACCGAATATACCGTAAACGTACTACCAAGTATCGTAATAAATGCAAGGTTTTTCGATAAGTGTTGTATCTTAGGCCTAAGTTGAAATATCACTGATCAACGTAAACTAAAATACTTTCAACATTTCCGAATATGAAGAATATACGAAGTTATAGTTCAACAAAATATTCTTAATAAAATACGTGGTTAAAATTTTTATTGACAACAATATTTTTGCAAAGGGAACAAAATTTCGGTATGTAAGTACGTCAAGACAAGCCAGTGGAAAAAAAATTGACCTTACAACATAAATGGTTAAAGGTAATGACGAAGGATAGTCCGCTTCTTGTTTATCACAAAAAAAGAAAGCTGTGCCAAATTTTACGATTGCTTCATAACTCGAACTTTGTTACACGCACAGAGGCGGTCTGTGAGAAAAGCATGAGAAAAAAACAAAAAAACATAAGGTTTAAAAATACAATACGTTAAAATTTTCAACAGCAAAATAATATCCATGATGTTTATTAGGACTACCAGAAAGAGTTAAGACAGATGGACATAACACGGTATATTTAATTAACAGATTTTCTGCAGAAGAAGAGAAGAATGAAGAGGCTCACTTCGACGTTTTGTAAGAGTTTCTCAACACTTCGATCAGAGGACTAAGGACGCGAATGAGGATAGCTTCAGTGAATATTTTTTATTTTTAGTAATTACATTACTAACTTTTTTTAGGTTTTTCTTTCAATTTAACGAAACTGGGTATGCTTTCATGCAAGAATTAGCAATAGCAATCAAATTATAAAATAAAATATATCTTATTATTCTTGTAACACAAAATAAAAGCGTGGGGCAAACTTGACTCATCATTATATATTTTCTTCTTCGTACAAAAAGAAACCTACAAATATTGTTGAAAAACTTTGATTATTAATATAAGTAGCCTACAGACTTCGCTCAACTATCATTAAAAATTAAAATTTATCTCCATGCTGACCTAATTCTTACAGTAACGTGTATTATCAGTCATTATTATCAATATCCATATTATCAAATAACTAATTAACAACCTTCAAATTATTTGTTTAAGACCCCTTTTCAGCGGATAGTTCGTGTGCACGGTTGGTTGCACTGACATTGGGTCCTACAAATTAAGGAATTCTCTTCAATTCGTCGACACACAGGAAATCTTTACTTACTTCTCTCAATTATGGAAATTAATGGTATTTAAAATTTTTCACAAATGATAAGGAAAACGATCTGATAAATAAATAAAAAAATTATTTCACAAAGAATTTGATAAAGAAAAACACACATAACAAAATTATAAAGGTCGTTGTCAAGTAGAGCTACCTGGGAACTGGCGCACTGGAACTAAGCAAAGTGAGTTAAATAAAAGCATATAATAAATAAATCCAAAGCGTACCACAGCCATAGTGTCCTCCTCATTTTACATTATTTAATCACAATCCGATTCCTCAGCACGAAGAAATTGCAAAAAATATCTCACACAACAATTTCCGAACATGACTTAAAATCTAACAGTAGGACATTACGTAATTCTATGAGGTCCAATTTGAAAATCAAATGGACAAGTTTCAGCTAATGCGTTACAAGAAGAAACAATTATGTATCCCTGGTTGTGGTTGGTCTTGATAAATAAGCCAGTCAAAAACATTTGATTTGACAATGTTCATGGAATGTTTCTTTCCCTCATGACTTTTTGAAATTTCACCGAAGGTTAAGAGTATTAAGGAAAATGTTTAAAAATAGTTTTCTTTTCTAAATAATACGAAATCACAATTTTTCTGACCTACTAAGTAGAATGTTATCTTTTGCTTAAATTAAATTTTTTTACAAATTCTCAGACTCACAGACTAGTGATTTTTCCTCAAGACATCCCTCAGAGTATGGTGAGAAATTGTACGGTATATATAGTAAATAAAAGCGATCTTTCCTTTGAAGTTCATTAGGTTGTTTTTTTGTTTTGTTTTGTTTTGTTTTGGTAAGTCACGATTATTTTATGAAAATTTCTCTCAAAAGTAACTTCATAATTTTTTTACCATTTTGAATAACTTTTCCAATTCACAACTCCAAAGCACAATTTAAGAAACTAATGAGTTCAAGGTGGAGGGAATGTCCGAGATATTGAAAATTTTAAATCAAGTAGTAGAAAAGACTGTAATCATATTTCACATGATAAATAAATATTCAAAAAATTACAAAGCAGGATATATTAATGTACTTATATCGGACTGAGTATACTATAAAACGCAGTATTTGTTTCGGCCATCTAAGAGCAATGGTGTCATCACCAAAGCTGTTCCGTGAGTGTTGGGTACATAAAGGGGCTTCGTTTGGATTCGTCACACTTCTCTGCAATAAACGTTATGCGAATACACGTAGCTTTTTATACGCTTTAATTCTACTCACTCAATTTGTTGAAGTACACCAGAAGACCAACTTCAGCGCTGCTTTCACGTGTTGCGACACACGCACACATACACTTATATCCATTTTTATCAGTTGTTTTTTCAATTTTTGTTTGTTTCTGTCTTCCCAAAAAAAAGTAAGAAATTTTATTTTCTCTTTCGCCGTTATTTTCTTCTTCAAATTATAAAAGCTTATTTTTTAAAAACTCGTTTTTGACCTATAACTTATTATACAATCAGCTGCAAAATACGGTAAAAGAAATAAATGGAGTAATTCAGGGTTTTCTGGTTAAAGGAAGTGGGAAAGCCACTTTACACTTTTGGCATAAAAGTAGTTTCTTCAAGCAGATTAGAACAAATTAACCCATCAAACTCAGTAATTTAGATCTCATACCAACAGAAATTTCCCAATATTAAATTTTCAACAGAAATTTGTTTAAAAATTGATCAAAATCTCTAAATATATTCGTGTCTAGAATGATATCCGATGATTTGTATTCCTCTCTTAGATTTTCTCATTCTAAAAACGAATTAGACACGTTTTTATTACCAAAATTAATTTCATATAACTTTCAATTCCCTTCAAATTGTCTTTAGAAATCATTCAAGCCTGAAAAGGTGAGTAATATTTAACAATAAACTCGTAATTCTTGATTAATCATATCGAAAAACGAAAAACTTGACAATCTTGAAATAAACTGCATTTACACCTACTTTATGAAACAAAAATTCATTCGTGCTAAAATATTTCGATTATTTCTTTCGTGAATTCTCCTCAGCAACGGCAAACAACACCAGGCAAGGGGACTAATCATTCAAATCAGTTTTAAAAAATAGATATCAGTTTAAGATGTCATCGTTATTCTAAAAATTTATAAAGGCACCAATAAACAAGGTCAAGAGCAATCCCAAATCCAGTATAGCCGGTCTCGCTCCTTTCTCACCGAGCGAAAAAGTGATGTTAACGACTGATGATTAATTCCTACGAATGAATTTATTAATGCAAGAATGTAAGGTAAAAGTTAGATGATATAATTTATTAATTTCAATGAATGTTAAAAAGACAGAATGAACGTATAATAGGTAACGAAGTGTTAATATAATATTTTGATAGAACTATAAGGAATATTCCGTAGTCTAGTTATGAATATATTCAGAGAAAAAGTTTGCATTACTTTCTCCACTATAACTGCTTTAACCGATCATGCAAAAACCTAACTACAATGTATTGGGAAAGATACTACGTTATTTATTAGAAATTAATGGAGGAAATTAAGCAAAAAATTGGCTGAAGTTTAAGCCCCTAATTACTTTCTACACCGATTAAATTTTCCTCATACACGGATGAGAAATAGCAGAGTATCCTCGTCATGAACAGCCCACTCAAAGAGACTGTGTTATAAAACACTTTTAAACTGAATAATTTTCAAAATTTTGAAAAAACATTCCTCTCCGTTTTACAAAATACTGATATACAAAAAAAAAACAAAAAACAAATAAACAAACCTAAGACAAATCAATACAATTCTGAAAGAATTGAACATATTCGAAACCACAGGTGAATTTTTCAAAGAACAGTATAATTGTCATCAACAATTGGTCTTAAATTAAACTTAAAAAAAAACTCTAAACCCAGTTCGCAGATAGAGATAGAGATATAGAGATAGAAACGGAAATGAAGATACACATGGGGATGAAATGGAGATGAGGTGGAGATGTGAATGTAAATGGAGATGGAAAAAGAAAGCTTACTTGAAAAAAATGCAAGATAATATCCATAGTAATCTATATTTATACCGATATTAATCGATATAATTCGATATTTACAGATATTTCACTGCTAGTTTTAGGTTAAGAAATTACAAAAAACTATGGAAAATTATCCATATCTTCAATAAAAATATCGATCTATTGATGTTTTATCTCTAAAAACCAGTTTTCCAGAGATTTTTTGTTTCCAGTTTTCTCGGGAACTACTAATCCAATTAGCACCAAACTTCTTTCAGATTTTCTCCCATATAATAGCTATCTTTTGTAAAAATTTCAGCCCTATCTGTATGATAGTTTTCTCAGAACCATGAACATAAAATTTTAGGAAATATATACATATTTACGAGGTGATTCAGTTTAACAGATACTATAGGAAAATCTCCTATGGTGTGTGTTAAAGTGACTCACACGTGTTAAATGATATGGGTGAGGTAAAAATAAATGCACCAAATTGAAAAAATAACAAAAATGAACATTCTCATCAACATGAATGAAATTAGAAGACAAAAAAAAAAATAAAGAAGCAAAGAAAATTCGTTTCTCTGAACAGATGTTTCATCGACGCATTAATATCATTTGGCTTCTTTATAGTATCTGTTAGACTTTTGTGTCACAGGTCATATATGACGCCGATGCGACTTTATAGCAACATTTTGGACAGTTATACTATGTGAATTTTTGTGACTTACACCCAATACATGTAAGAAAAAAGTAATGTAAATTTTGATGAAAAATTTCAGTTCAGCAAACAATCAAATAACAAATCCACTCCATTTAGTGCATTTATTTTCTCCTCACTCATATCATTTAACACATGTGAGTCATTTTGACGCACACCATAGGGAATTTTTGTACTGTGCGTGTTAAACTGAATCACCATATATACATATATACCGGGTTAGTCGGGTTTTAACGAAGCATAGAAAAATTCCATTAACCGCATGCAAATACGATTCGACATACACATTTCTACACTTTGTCAGATTTCAACGCAGCATTACAAAGGAAAATGCAAGTAGAGGTGGTATAACAAATTATGTTGCAGCAAAGTAGAGCAATAGTAGAATGCAATACATTCTTGGGAAGAAAAGCCTTATTAGCCGTGAGGGGCAACAGATCAATTCAGATGATCTAGATCACAATTAAATTCGTTAGATCATTTCCTATTTTTGTTATCACTATATCAGTTCTTAATTTTCTTCCCCTGACCTTTATCTACCCATTGAAAAAAACTCTTGGAAGCTGGAATAGGTGCAAAAAATACCCGCATTTAATAATTCAGAGAGTATACAAAAGTAACAGGTTTATACCATGCTGCGTCAAAATATGACTAAGTATAGAGATAAGGCTCGCGCGTCATATTTGCATTCACTAATGAATTTTCTTGTGCTGCGCCAAAACCTGCTTAACCCACAAGTAGACAAACGTAAAAAATGACCATCGAAAATTGTCTCAAATTTAAAAAGTATCCAACCGCTGCCCACATCTTTTTCGAGTTTCATCGTTGTATGGCATCATAATAAGCTTACTTCACCTGTTGCGTAGGTACTGCAAATCCCTCACCTCCTCATCGTTTCTTTTCATTAGGAATATTAATTTTTGCATACTTAAAGCCCAGATTTCTTTCAGCGCCACTTGGTTCATTCATCCAATTCAACGAAAGAAAATCTCTTGCTAGAAAATGTCGAGCTATTAAATTATAATCTTTACGACGTAATAAACGCATCCGATGGCAATTTTTAATTTCTCTGCTTACAACACAAGCTATCACAACCCTACACTTGTTGTCACAAGCGAATTGCGAAAGGGAAGAAAAACAGCAAGAGAGAAAAAAGCCCACAAACATACACGCTTAAACGGCATCAAGAATGAAATATGTATAAAGACTCTTTTGTATGCGTTCTACTTTTTTTTTTTTTTTTTTTTTTTTTTTGCAAAAATACAAGAGGGTTAGAAATTAGTTGTAGACATAGGATTTCCAAAGTGGAACAGTCGAGGTCTCACATAAAGGAGGACGATGTGGCGCCTCCCTTCCAATGTCCAAATCAAGAACACGACCAAAATCGTTCTTTTTTTTGGATATAACTCACCCTTTTCTCGATTCGGCAATTCGCTCCTATGTCTCCGACTCTTTCGTGCTTTTCGTGAATTGAATGTCGACCGTATTGTCCCAACGAGCGTCGTAATCGTTTTATTAGGAAAGGGGGTAAATAGTGTGTCAGTAGGATGAATAATGTAGAGCAAGAAAGCGGAGGAGTCAACGAACGTGGGGATGAGAGTACTCTTTTGAATTCAATGGCAATCTGGTCATTCGGTGGCGAGATGCAAAATGATGAACTCGATAAACACTGACAGGTTTATTGGTGCGATAGTCTATTGATGTGATGGAATTGGGATCAAAAAAATAAAACACATAAGGGCACCATTTTGTTACTTCAAAAATATTCATTCACACTGTGATGTTTGTTAGTACAATGGCATATCACGAGCTTTAACTGTTTTGTAAAGGAACATAAATAGCATATTAGGAACGATTTTTTTGTTTTTGAATAGACACAATACACCTTCACGTGAAACAATACATACATTTCCTATCCAACTCACACTCACGTCATTTCATATACCTATTATTGGCTGAATCTAATTACGCATACTCATTACCTTATATAGTATTAAAATATTGCCTAAGTTGTGGAAAGAACAAGTTCTCAGCTCATTACTCTTAACATCATCTTTCACTATGCTCATTGCTCAATCTCATCTTCAATCATACTCATACTCATCTGCTCATTTTAGTTTTACACTTAACCAACTTTACGAAATATAAAGTGCAACAATACTTCTAAATGAGTAATGATACGTTAAAGATCTCTTTAGTAGCAGATATCGCAATATTATAATATTATTTTGTACTTGTTAAAATAATTGTTAATTGAAACCATTTGAAGTAAACAGATTAACTGTCAAAGTTGAGTTTTATTCTACCAATTTTTCGTCGATTAATCTCGATACAAAATCCAAGAATACAATAGAAAAGGCGTATGAGTACAGTATTAGGTAGGCATATCATTTTAGAAATAAAAGACATGCAATGTTTATATTTCTTGTGGAATAAAATCGAACAGCCAGTTAAGACAGTTGGTATTGTTAGCTGTTCTCTCCTTTGAAAAAAAAGTTTGCTGCAATCTAATATGATTTCTACATGACAAAACCCAAGATCGATTAGTGCAGATGAAGTTGATCAACTTTCGAACTTTACAATGATATGATACATCTTTTTACATGGAAACAAAGTTCACTTTACATTGAGGTTACGCTTGCAGCAGATTCATCAATGATAGATAAACACTACTTTTCATTCGCAAAATACCTCCCTAAATATTACCTTTCTGATCATACATTAGAATAATAACATGTTTAAAAAAAATATGCTTTTTTAAGTGTAAAATGTGTGAAATGAAACCTAGTAAACTCTACAGAACTCATACAGAAAGACATAACCTAACTGGCAGTTGCAATCCATCACATTCTAGTTGCAAATTAGGTAACTATTCACGGGTCTATCCATATAAGAACTTAAAGTCTAAATTCTGTTCCAAAACAAAGTTAATTAATAGTGTATAAAAAGGTGTAATTCATATGGATTTTACACAAATTTTCATGAGTTTAATATAAAATTTTTGTTATACATATCTGTGGGTTCACCTCTAAACCCACAGGCGTATGAATTAGGAATTGTCTGTTCTGTATGTTACCGTTTTGGTAAGGCAGCCAATTTTTATAACATCTTAAACCAGCGATTAACAAAAGGCATCGCCGGTGTATATGTTAGGCTAAACACGCACATCATCCGTGAGTATCGGAAGATAGGCTTGTGTTTTGTGTTTAGCCTAGCATTTCAACCACAGCACGCGTATTTTTGTATGCGTATCCACACTAGGCTACGTTTGTAGCATGTAGGCTAAATAGAGAACAAATTTTGTTACTAGTCCATTTAGCATATGTGCTACGAACGTATATTTTATTTTATTGTCCGTAGACATAATTGAGTGGACTTGGTGGTCCACAATATGTCAACTGGGGCTGAGCATCAAAAGGAGAGAGAGGACATGGTCCCGACAGCTACTCCCCCCTGTTTCACTGTTGGTGGAAAAACTCAAATTCTGAAGTCTGGGGGTACTCATGGACGATCTATTTGTGTCTGGTAAGTGGCCTCACATTATTGCCAGGGTTCGCATTTCCTTCAAAGATTAAATCTCAGAGGGCCACGCCGAGGGTATGTCCCGCAATAGTCCTGTTGTAGTAGGATAGTCTACAGCATCGCTGATATTTATTTTGAGATTGAACACCACATTTCCTATTCCTACGTGGGTGTTGTATCATCCGTCCACCTGAGTATTTTGTCAGAAAGGAATATAACTTTGGAGAAATGGCGATTTGGAAATGCCAGTATTCTGAAAGTTGTTTCGGACGACAGAGTTGGAAAATTTAAAGTTTGAAAATTTCAGCTCTGGTTTTGGGATTTTGAATAGAGCCTGATTTTCAGAGGTGAGGAAATTGCTCGTCTTCCTAGCATCAAATGGTCCTGTGGTTTTAGCCACAGAGCAACAAGCTGCCAATTGGTCCGCAGGAAACGGAAGAATTTTTGGGGTTTGTTGCGTCATCTCATTGAGAATTGACCCAATATTGGCAACTTTCTCTGAGGATTGAGAATCGTTGTTGGCAGGTAGAGGAGGTTGAGTTGTATTGGAAAGCAACATTTCCTCCTTGTAATCAAGGAGTCGATGAACTTCCATGGTGGTAGTTGAGGACATAATGAAAATAAAAGAGAAAAAATATAAGAAAATTTGAGAGAAGATTGGAATCAAAGTGAACAGTTCTGATTGAATTTAAGTGTGGTGCTTTGAGCAACAGTCGACAAGCCAATGAAATGTGTTTGTTCGTTGTTGCAAAGATTTGGTTCGATTTTTCTTTTGAAATCAGCTGTTTGTGACGTCAGTCTATAATGTGTTTTGTGTGTTTTTATTTTAGCTTCGATTTTGGGGTTGACATGCGAGTATGTTTCAAAGCACATGTGATAAGAGTATGAGATTTTTATTATATCTATATATGAGATTTCTATATTTTAGATTTTTGTTATATCTATATATTTTCATTATCTGCAAAATCAAGGTGATATTCTTGTTTGTTTCTGATTGCTTTTTTTATTTGTTCCTTTTGGCCTACCTCTTTGTTTAGTTATTTCCTCATTGAATCTGACTTTTTTCTTATTTTTTGTGTTTGATTTTACCACTTCAATGTATGTTTTTTGTTTGTGAGTCAGATTTTATATTTATTTCTTCATCTTTTTCGTCTGAATTTTGTGAATTTTTATTTTTATTTTCATTTATCATTTTGTCCAATTCTGCATTTTCACTAATTAGGAATGCTGGTTTGACCCGATCTATGAACACCTTCTTTTCCTGTCCTGATATAAGTATTGTGAAAGTTTTTTCTGTTCGATCAATTACTTTGTATGGCCCAGAATAGGGTTTTTGTAAAGCTTGTTTCATTCCTTCCTCTTGTAAGAACACATGTGATGTTGTATTTAAGTGTCTTGAGACGTAAGGTTTTTGTTTACCGTGAGTAGGTGCTTGCTTAAGAAATTGATTTGTATCATCTTTTATATTTTGTACTAAGGTTTTGGGGTTTATTTCTTTAGATTCTATGAAGAAGCCCCTGGCAAGCGTAATTCTTTGCCTAGTGCTAGTTGAGTGGCGGAGTAACCAGTATCTGTTTGTAAGGCTGATTGTAGGCCTAGCAAAATGGTTAGTAAGATCTCTATGCATCTTTTTGTGTCCGCAGCCATTATAGAAGTTTTAAGAGCTCTATGCCACCTTTCTACCTTCCTGTTTGATTGGGGGTTCTAGGTTGTAGTAGCCCAATGTTTAGCACCCAAGGTTTTGGTTAGTTTGTTGAATAATTGGCTTTTGAATTGCCTTTAGTAGGTTGTAATACTTTGGGGTACTCCAAATCTAGCAATCCAGGTTGTGTATAATTGAGTAGCTACTGTTTGTGCTGACATTTCAATTAATGGGATTGCTTTTGGCCATCTAGTTGCACAGTCTATCATCATAAGGAGGTATTAATGTCCTTGTGATGGGGGTAATGGATTCATTAGATCTATGTGAAGGCGTTTAAACCAATCGGTTGGTCTAAACCTTTTCAATGCAGATTTCATGTGTCTACCAATTTTGGCTGTCTGGCAATTTAGAGAAACACGGGTCCAGTTATTACGGTCTGAGTTTACTTTGGGCCATACAAATCTCGTGGTCATGAGTTTTGTAGTACTACGAGGTCCAATGTGTGGTAGGTTATGCACACTGTCAAACGCCATTTTTCTGTATTTTAATAGAATAAATGGGCGTTATATTAGTAATATTTTTGTGTCAGGGAGTTTTCTTAGTTTTAGTTTGAGACCAGTGCTGTTGGAAGATAGTAATTTTTGTAATTCTTCGTCTTCCAGCTGATCTTTTGCTATTTCAGCATATGGTAACTGAGATGGAGTTGTGATAGCTTCAATTTGGTTTAAGGCATCAGCTGATTCATTCAGCTCTCCTTTAATATACCTTATGTCAGTTGTAAATTGACTAATGAATTTGAGCTGTCTTGTTTGGCAAAGTGAGTCATGCTCACTTCTTTGCTCAAAGGCATGTATTATGGATTTATAGTTTATATATACGGTGATACATCTACCCTCTACATGATGTCTGAAGTGCCTTATTGCTGCATTTATTGCCAATAACTCCCGGTTGTAAGTACTATAATTTTTCTCAGTTTTGAAAAGCTTCCTCAAGAAGAAGGCAAGTGGCTGATTGGTGTTATCCTTTATTTAGTATAAGGTTGCACCAATTGCAAAATTGGATGCGTCTGTTGAGATACAGAGTGGAAGACTGTCATCCGGGTGAGAAAATAACGTTGCATTAGCTAGCATGTTTTTTGTATTTTCAAATGCTATTTCTGCCTCTTCAGTCCATTCAATGGGTGTTTTGTCGTGCTTTTTATTGGTTTTTACTAGGGCAAACGGTTTTGTTCTGAAGCAGCATTTTTTATGCAATGTCTGTAAAAATTGATCATTCCTAGGAACCTTCGAAGTTTTACAACATTCTTGGGTTTAGGAAATTTTAATATTATCTCTACCTTTGTTTTTAGGGGGGCTAAACCTTCAGTGGTTATTTGGTATCCGAGAAAGTCAATACTAGTTTTCGCAAATTTGCTTTTAGGTAAATTGACCATAAGGCCGGTAGTGTGTATACTCTGTATTACAGCTCTTACGTTTTTCTGGTGTTCATTAATTCCACTTTCTGAGCATATGCAAATATTGTCTAGATAAGCATATGCAAATGGTAAATCCCTCAATAGCTGATTTATAAAATGTTGGAAAGTTTGAGCAGCATTTCTAAGTCCAAATGGCATTCGCAAATATTCGAATAAGCCAAAAGGAGTGATACGTGCTGTCTTGCAAATATCTTTTTTGGGTATTGTTATGTGGTGAAAGCCCCAATTAATGTCTATTTTGGTAAACATTGTTTTTCCTTTCATATTGTTATTGAAATCCATTATATTATGGGGTATTTGTCTGGAATGGTTTTAGCATTCAGGGTTCGATTCTCCAAGTTCCATTAGCCTTTTTGGTCATGTGTATTGGTGTGGACTATGAGCCGTTAGAAGGTCGACAAATGTCTGTTTCTATCATTTTAGAAAATTGCTTTTTGGCTTCAGCAAGTTTGTTGGGTGGCAATCTTTGTGCCCTTGCTGAGCAAGGCTGACCCCTTGTTTCTATTACGTGTACTGTATAAAGTTTATATGTTGGATGTTTCCTTATTGACAGTAATAAAATACCTGGATATTCATTTAGTATTTTTAGGGAATTTTTGTCTACAGTTGCATAACTTCCAATGCAAGTATCCAGTAATTTGTAATTTTTTGTTATGCCTTCCACATATTTGCTAATGGTTGAGTCAATTAAACATTTATTTTTTAAATGGACTATCAACTCATAGTAAGCAAGAAAATCTGCTCTAAGTATTGGTTGTGGTATATCAGCTATTGTGAAATTCCATGACATGTCCCTAAGGAGACCAATGTCAATTTTGCAATGTTTTTGACCACATGTAGCAAATGTATGTTCATTGACTGCATTTAATTTGGATTTCGGAGAAAATTTCTTGTTTATTTTTAGATGGTAAAATGCTGAGATCAGCACCAGAATCTATGAGAAATTTTCTCCTTTTTGTCCTGTCTGTGATGAACAGGTGGCGAGAGTATTTTGGCGAGGAATCGGTAGCCACCAATATGATCCCTCGGTCTAGTTTGACTTATTAGTTTGTTCTCTCTGTTCAATCTTTGTGAGGAGAGTCTTCTCCTGCGTGTCTTGGACCATCCTCTCTGCCCATCGTTTACAGCAAGTGTTGCAGGCCTTTGCTTTTTCCCCATATCGATTATGGTAGAAACAAAGGTATGTTGATCAGTTTTGGTCTTGCTTTTTGGGAGATTTTGATCTCCTTGGAGGTGTTAGACTCCTATTTTTATCATCTCTCTGTCCTTCAAAGTGTGACTGCCTATTTCTATAGTTTTTATTTCTATTAGGGTTGTGTCCTCTATTCTTAGATCTGTTGTTAAATTACTCCTAGCAGATGTATATTCTCTAGCCTTGCGAGTTCCCATTTTCAACTCAGCTATTTTGGCTCGGAGTTTACTTAATTTGTTTGCTGGAGCTGCTATTGCTTGGATGGCAAGTTTCCCTGTGTACTCCATTGGTGTTTCTACAGCTTTAGCTAGTGTCAGTAAGTCATCATCAGTTCTTGCATTTGTCAGACTGAGTGTACCAACAATTGTACAACTGAAGCTGGTAGTTGTTCACAGAATCTATCTGCAATTACCATTGGAGAGACATGGTTGTCACCTTTTTTGACCAACTTCATCATACATATGGTTGGTTTGTCATCTCCGATTGACATTCCACTTATTAATTGCCTTATTTCTTGGCATTGAGTGGTTCCGAAGGTTCTTCTTATTTTTTCAATGAACCATTCAAAAGGGTTTTCTTCATCCTCCAGACAGTCCATTATGTCTGGGCAGGCCCTGATTATTTTGGTTGGCATGCTACCACAAAGTTGTTGGTAGCATTCTTCACGGGGAATTTGCTGAACCCCGAAGCAGCCTGTTAATTGCATAAGCCACGTTTCTATGTCTTTTGGCAAAAACGTAGGAAGTTCTACTCTCCTTTTCTTATTTTGGAGGTAGCCAAACCATTTGTATTGTTTGTCCATGGCTTCTTTGATACTAGCTTTGATTAAGTCTTGAATGAGTTTTTCCTGGTCTTCAACAACTTTGGAAGCGATAGTTTGGATAGCTGCTTGCCTAGTTTTATTTTGAGCTCGTTGATTGTAAAAAGATTCAACTTGTTAGAGGATCCTAGATTTACAAATTGTGGGTTACCACAATTAGTGAGACCTTTCTTTATTTTTAGGTGTGTTCTATTACCCTTCCAAGTGAAGAGTCCAGCAAAGATTTTTGCAAGACAAGCACAATTACTTTCACTAGCAGGCTAGCGGTATTCTGCCAGCTAGCATTTTCACGCTCGCTTTTTTTTTTAAAATTCCCAACATGAAATATCAGGTTGGAGTCACCAGGCTGTGGGTTCACCTCTAAACCCACAGGCGTATGAATTAAGAATTGCGTGTTCTGTATGTTACCATTTTGGTAAGGCAGCCAACCTTTTATAACATCTTAAACCAGTGATTAACGAAAGGCATCGCTGGTGTATATGTTAGGCTAAACACGCACGTCATCTGCGAGTATCGGAAGATAGGCGTGTGTTTTGTGTTTAGTCTAGTATCTGAACCACGGCACGCGTATTTTTGTATGCGTATCCACGCTAGGCTACGTTTGTAGCATGTGGGCTAAACAGAGAACGAATTTCGTGACTCCTCCATTTAGCCCATGGGCTACGAACGCATGTTTTATTTTATTGTCCGTAGACATAATTGCGCGGACTTGATGATCAGTCTGTTGGCTGGGGCCAAGCCCCGAAAGAAGAGAAAGGACATGGTCCCCACAATATCAAAATAACATCATGTAAAATTTACTGGAAAAATCACAAAAACTACAGATTAAGGAAATTTACTTTTTTCAAATCTGTCTTCTAAAATATTTATATTAATAAAACTCAAGTAAGTATATTTTTAGCCCATAAATTCCAAACTGCCTGCAGATTCTCAGATTGAAATGAAATTTTCAGCATTTATTTGTAGTACAGTCAGTACCTAGAGGTTTTTTATTTGGACAAATTAGAATAGTTTTGATTTCTTTACTAATTGGTCAATTTGGATGTCTAAAATAACAAACTAAAAGTCACATTCTTTCCACCACAAGCATCCACAAATACAGGGAATATGCCCTCTAAAACTGTTTTTCATGTTTGTCTCACGAATTATCGATTTTTTCGAAAAAGTAGTACAGTATGAAAATATTTTACACCAAATTTCCGATAAAACAGGTTATATACATTAAATTAATCATTTGACATTCCCTTTTTCTTTAATTAGCTGCAATAAAATTACTGTGAAGTAAAAAGAAGAGGAATATTTTAAAAATTTTCTGTCGATAATTTTATTCAGATCCGCCAAGGGGGGTTGGAGGCAGAGGTATCCGCCTCAAGTTCTTTTGTAAAAAAAAAGGCCTGCCCAGGTCATGTGAAAACTTAAAAACTGAAGTAAAATTAAAATAAAGAAAAATTTTAAAGTTTTTTTTTCCTCACAATTTTTCATTTCAATTAGTACATAAATAAAAAAGCAAAAAAATCAATAAAAAATGAAAAACTGGTGGCATTAGATCCCATTATACCCCATGAAAAAACTTATGTATCGTGAGTGTTGTGTCATTATAAGTTGAAGTTATTGCATCAACATAGAAACGTTACTCATGCTTTTAGTGGTCAATGAAAAGGTATCATTTTTCACAGTCATTTGGAAGGAGAAGGAGGCATCAGACGACTAAGATGAATATGACCTATTTTGTCAGAAATTTAGAGCCAAACTTTTTATACTGAACTCTTCTCCAAAAAATAAACTTGAAAAACCGTTTTGGGAGAATATTCACTCTATATCTGTGGACGCTTGCGGCAGGGGGATTGTGACTTTTAGGGTTATTTCAGACATCCAAACCAACCAATAGTAAGATCAATTTTTCTTATCACTAAATATATTGCTTTATAAGATTTTATCTACCTAATTTGTAATTGAATGGGCAAAAATCACACAATATTTTTGCAAGACTACAAACTTTAAAGGATGACAATCTTTAGCTAAATTATTTGAGTATGAATATTCCGCAGTTTTCAAAAAACAACCTAATCACACCAATGGGAAAATTTGCTAAAGAAACCCATTAAAGGACAAAAAACAACAACCCTTTATCAATAGAAATCCTTTGAAGACCTCACAGACAAACCACTGACAAACGCACGAACTTTTTTTTTTTGTTTGGTAACTTGGTAAGAACACACCACCAGCTTGGATGTTACGGTAATTATTCTCAAGTTTGTTGAAACGACGTCCTCTACTGATTTCAAATTTGACCTGAAAGCCCCTCATTGAGATTCATTCTCGACGCGCGCCCGCACGCATACACCATCTCGCAGTAGTCTATAGAGTAGTAGAGAGTTTATAAAAGTGTTTTAAAAATAACGATACCAAAATAGACGCAAATAATTGCCTTGTACCGAACAAGCGTTCAGTTGTACGCTTACTATTTTTTTTCCTACTGCAGCGACTGCTCGCTCTTATATTTTCGAAAATCAACGAGTGTGGGGTGACTTTGGAGGTAATGTTTCAAGATGCGAGAGCTGTATAATTACATTGTTTTTTCTCTTTTTTTCATTTTCTTTTTTGCTTTCTTCATTTTCATGCACACACGTACGATGAATATTGCAAAAGACGGTGGGGGAGAGGTCGTAACCGTTCGACAACTGGGGATTTCGTCCTCGAGGTCGATGCTTTCTCGACGTGCCGTTTTGCAAAATGGGTTCGAATTCGAAAAAATCGGAGCTCGTGCTAAAAATACTCGAATAGCTCTGTGGACTTTGCAGGAGCGAAATTCGAAACTTGCTTCGGTGAGGCTAGAAAAATTTGAAACAAAGTATCGAAATTTGGAACCGATAAACCCGTTTTAAAATGTAATTTACTCAGGTAGTAATCCACAATTTAGTTCGGTGAAATTGTTGGAAGGTATTTTTTATATACGTGAAGGGAAGAGGGGTGGGTACAAATAACTCACTCGTACAGGCTTCTCTCGAAGTTCTGATCAAGAAAATGTCCAAATTAATTGATATTCTCCCACGAAAGATAATAAACCAAAAAGTTGACGCACCTAGGTACTCATACGTTTCATTTTCTGGGGATGCGTATCTTATTTCAGTGGGAAAAATCTTACAAACCAAGGCGTATATAACTCCATCGTATGGGAAGGATCCACACATTCTTAGTGGTCTCTTTTGAACCCCCATTACAAAAAATTACCAAATCTAATGAAAATACAGTTCTTGGAGGTCAAGTTTTTTTTTTTCTCGACTAAGAAGAATCCAGATCCCCAGGACTCTCCCAAATATACGCTCTTGTTACAAAGCGCTGAAACTATATAACTTAAGACGAATTTTTGATTAGAATGAATATTTTCAAGGAAAATTTTTTCAACTCATGTACCAACTACCATCAGTCATCCACTATTACTGAAATTATCGCAGAATCTACTTCTATTTACTCATACCCAGTCGATATCTTCGATTTTATAATTTTGAAAAAATCGACTTGCTGTCAACTATTACTTTATTTTTTGGAATACATGTGCAGTAAGTTCCAAAACAGATTGCTACTTCAAAATGTTGATATTTTCACTCGTTCCACAAATAACAGCAGAATTTCTACACTATTCATTTCTGAAGAATCAAAAAGTTGATAATACAGGATGTTTACAAGGTAAAAGTTGGCAATGAATTTTCACGCTGAATGTGAGCACTACAGTAACTCACTGATATGATTCAAGAATATTTTTTCACAATAGTGTTCTTGGGCTTAGAACTTAAAAACAAGCAAAAAGTAGGTGTAGTAAAAATAATTTGGAATATTCTTTTATAATACGAACAATTTACGAAATTTTTTTAAGGTATTAGCTCCGATTAAACGAAAATTGTTTTAAGCAATTACTATCTAAAAGTAATTTTTGGACTGATTCATCGAGTTTCTTAATGAAGTTTTGAATTCGTTTACGGGGAAGTTTGTTTAGATATACATTGCTAAGTTTTGCATTAAAATACAATATAAGAACTCAAAAACTTATTTTTTCATAGTTAAAATATTGGAACATTCGACAAAATCGTCTAGAGTTATATATTTCAATTTTATATCATTATTAATATTTGTTTTTGGAAGATAGGGTTTACCATAGAATGAGAATTAATTTTCCAGAATTGCCAGACATGAACCAATATAAAAGAAAATTTTACTAACCATTAACAGCGGCGAAAATAAATGACCTCCATCATCTAACGAAAGAATTCAAGAACACTTCTAAAGGCAATATGTTATTCTCAAAATTTATCACAGAACAATGGGAATATAACACGTTAAAAAGGTAAAAACGTAATATTTTTTCAACAAAAGTTACTCCGAAATCAGTTCATTGAAAACACAGCTTATCGTGGCTGTTCAAATAGCATCAATTTTCCTCCACCGCAAGCTGGAAAGCAAAAATTTTCTAATTTTCGATAGGTGAATCAATACCAAACGAAAATATAAATAAAAATACAAAACCTATCGAAAGACTAGCATTCAAAATCCTAGAAACAAAGAAAGGAAAATTTCAAAAAAATTGTAAAAAAAATTATTACTATCAAATAAGATACAAATACGATAAAAAAAAATAAAAGCGTAAGTCATTACACGAAAAGAGGCCGACATTCCGACACCAATAACCATAGTATACACTATACAGCATAGGTTTCGTTTCACTTCGTGGACCCATAAAACACAAAAAGATGAATAATTTTAAAATATTTCACAACATACACGTGGGGCCCACATTAGCGGCGCAAAGGTGTGAAAGGTATTAACAACAACTGTTCCATTCGGTGTAAACTGTCGACGTAAATAACAATGAAATATGACGCACATGTCCTCTCAAAATCAAGTCTTTACAAGAAAGGTAATCTATACGCATCAGGTCGATATATTACCATATCTAGATAAAAAATTGCAAATCAAAATTTTATGGGTTGAATTTGCATTTGAATAACCATTTAAGGTAATCAACGACTGCATTATAAAAAATGAAAAAAAGGAACTCATTCGAAAATGATTGTAACGAGGTTAGGTCAACAAAGAAAGTAATAACGACATTAGAATTATTGTCATTGCAAAAAACGATAAACACAGATACTTTTGAGAAAAAAAAAGTTGCATGAAAGGCTAAGAAACCAGTTCCAACTTCACGTCATTGAATAAATAACAATTAACGAAAAACTGTAATTCAAAGAGATGAACACAAAACTTAAAACTTTTTTCCCCAAAACAAGTGAAGGAAATGTCTATGGAGTAGTACCTTTGGTCTGAGCTTAAGAGTCATCATGGCAGAATATACAAAAATATAACTCAAAACTGTAAAATATTCAAAGCATTTTATTTAAAATTTCAAAAACATGTACGTATTGTACGAACTAGTATTTGATCAACTTTCTTAATAATTCACATTCGTTATTTCAAACTATTGATTCAAAGCAATATTTTTAAAAAAGAAATAAAAGAAGACAAATGGGACCGACGTTGTAAACAAAAGAAGTATTCGCGACAAAAAAAAATAAAGTGATATATATGTACTTGTTTCAAATATTATCTTTAAAAAACACAAAATATGCGAGAATATGCACTGCTTTTCTTTCCCAAAATAACGCTGAAAGAAAAAGTTACTCAGATATTTTGAACCGGAACCAATACTTTCATACTATATCATACGAATCAAGTGCCTAATTTTTACAATCGAACTTTTTTTCAATGCACGCAGTTTATGATTAGACGTAAAGGATCACACCCACAGACTTTTCAGTGAGCTCTGGTCCATCACTAGATTTTCAAGTAATACGGCTCAGATAGCAAAGTAGCAAACAAACTGAGTACCCATTATACTTACCTAAAGTACTAACAATCAGATACGGTAAGCAACGATAGCAGCATATTATAGTTACGCTCACAGCGACATATAGATACTCATTTGTACACAGTTGAGCATATGCAACTGATCAATTCACTAAAAATTCCCCCAAGATTATCGTAATTAGAGGAGCAACATTTTCAGGGTATGAAAAGCTATTTCATTCAATTTTAACAACTTGACTTTGGAAACTGATTCCTGCACTTTGTCCACTCTGGAGTTTAGCCTATCAAATAAACACAATATCTAGGTTTCTCACAGAAAGTATGGGCGTACCAGCATTTATGATCGTAAGGGCGACTAGCAATTTCTTCTGGGACAAAAGGGAAGGAAGAATTTCAACCTCCTAGAGCAAAATACAACTGTCAGTCAAATAACCTTTACAATAGCTATCTTCAATACGGTTAAAAACAGCTACATTCAGAGTTCTAATACAAGAGAAGTTTGGTTAAGCCTCAGGTGGACCCTATATGGTTTTAGTTCTGTGGTGACGGGTGATCGTTGACGAACGAGTGTGTATTACACACTCATCGACCACCTAGCAGGCCAGTGGAGTAAAACCCACAAACTCTGTTTTTGCACTCACGGCTGTACATTTTATCTGTGCAACTAAACTTGTTTACTGGGCTTGGCCCGAACACATGCTTCCGCGTACACGCAACCAACCTGCATTGGTGTTTGTGTGGTGTCGTTTACTCTCACATACACACCCACAAGTTCTATATCGGTTCTATGAAGTGGAAAAATCGAATTTTCAAATAGAACAATTCAAAGTACTCTTTTGATATGAAGGAAAAGATTTGAACACCTAGGGCATGTAATACAAATACGGGCACATTTCTAGAAGAAGACATTTCATCTTAACTTCCACACCAAGTTGGACTAAAAAGTTCGGGATCTTTTAACAATCCAAGTTTTTTTGCGAGTGATATTAAAGAAAGCTGTACAGTCTCTCCGGAGAACTAGTTTAGAAATTTTTTTCATATCCAACAGACATTAATTGGCCACATTTACTATTGATATGTCTTTTTTTCTCCTCACTGAAAGATGAGACTTCAATACCTTGCTCCTCACGGGCGAACTTAAGTCGAACATATTTTTGAAACAATTTACTACTTCTGGCCCATGCAGAACTTTTCACCACCCTCATTCAGCACCAGTCTTCTCGATATATATTTAATTCGAAATAAATCTACTTGGACGATCTCATTAAAGAAAACGACTTTCAGTGGAATATGCGAGCAGCTTTTCGCTAGAATTAAATCCAATTCGTTTGTCGCCCCGTCCTCCCCTCCGTTTCACGCATCCAGACGACATCGTCGACGACGACAATAACAACAGCCGTAACAGCAACAACAACGAAGACGACGACGTTAAACAAGAAAATAACGTTACATACTGTAGTACTTATACAGTATACGAAAATATAAACTTACGACGCTTTTCCAAACATCGGAGAATCGTATTCTAACAAAATGCTTATTTACATAATTTTATTGCGAGATAAAGGCGGTTTGGGCGTTTGAGGGTTGGATTAAAGACTCCTTACCAACCTTTTTCTTCGGATAATATCAGAGTACGCCGCCTGCTGTTTCTTCTGCGTACAGCAATAAATAGTTGTTTCTCAGATTATTTATGCCCCTTTCGAACTCGACGGACCATTTTAAATGGATACTCTCGACAATCTTTGGAATCCCTCATCAAGGACGCACTCATGAATCCTTGTTCAGAAAAGACTTGAAAAAAAATATAATAAAATATAAATAAATAAAAAATAAATAAATGAAAAATAAAAAAACTTGTCTAGGGGACATGCGCCGGAAAAGCTCATTAGTTTGGCACCAAAAAACAAAAACACGTTGGCAAATCTCTGAATATGTAGTTATACTACACCAGCAGCTAAACTACGAAAAATCTAGGTGAATATATACAAAAATACGCAATATCACCCAGATCACCTTAAACTCAGAAAATTAGGCATAGGTAGGGAACAATTCAACTTATTTTAGCGGCATAAGGCCAGCCGTAGAATGATCCAGTGCATGACGAGACGATGAAGAATAATTGTCTATTATGAAGCCAACTCCAGTGAACCAGTTTTCCTGACGAACTTACACAAATCTTTTACCAAAGTAGTACAAAAATTATTTCCTTCCTTGTTTTACATTCATTCTTGATTGGCACGTACTGAACTAATAGGATAAACCACGGATCACAACGTTATATCACGGAATTCAATTGAAAATAACAAAAAACTGCATGCTAGAAAAGCCTCATTCATAGTTCATAAGTAGGTGTATTTAGAGGTTGAAGACAGCTAAATAAAAACTCATTAGGTACAACAAAGAATCATCCAAAAAGTCGAGCCACACCAATTAAAATATAGATTCTGTAAGACAGAAACTAATAAAAAAATTTATTTAAAAAAATAAAACTCAATGTCTCAACAAAACTAAATCTATAATGTATTTTTCCAATTTTTGTGCGAGTATAACCGGTGATAAAAAAAGCTGGTCTTAATTTTGCATTTTCTACAAGACTGATAGAACACAATTGTCCAACACTAAGAGATAAAACATAAAACTTGAAGAAAAAAGGTGAAGAAGTATTCACACGGGATGGCAATCAACAGCTTTGCATGTTCTGCCACATTATACACGAATATATAGGAGGGCCAAATCCTAGGTAAACACTGGTGATTTTGTGGCCAGATTTGTGAGTTTATATACAGAAACTGGCACACGCACACAGACGTTATCAAATTACGTCATTTCATATTAGTCAACTGATAAGATGATGTTTGATGTTTGCTACCAGTCTGTGACATCTCCAAGACTGTTATCTATCGATTAGTTATGGTCCGAACATTGTATCTTACCGGTATGTATGTACAGGTAAGAACATACAAATGTACAAGTGTGTATATAGGTAGTTCGTTTAATGTCATGGAGACGAATAATAAGCCAGCCTTTTGGCAGCACTGTTGTTGAGGGGTGCGAGCACCTTTACCTCATACGAGTCGATTATCTCCTCAAAAAGAATTAAGTGCAAATTGTTTGCAATCTAGAAACCTAAATAATTAAAATTTTTATGTTCTTACCAATTTGATTTTTTTTCTCTGTTTGAACTATTATGGTTTTTGGGATAGTTAAAGTTGCTTGTATATTTTAGAAAAGACGTGAATAGTAAGTTTAATTTAGTCATTTAGATAATAGTAAACATCTGAAGAGAAAAATATGAACAGAGACCAAAACCTAACTGCTAAACCAAGACTACCATGGCCTCAGCCTAAAACTTGCTTTTGCTCATCATTGAGTATACCTTATTGAAAAAGCTTTATATAATTACCGTTTATCTTACTTCTCGGTCGGTTTCTGAATGTGCAAGCAGACAGCTTATTACGATCCATTTTTACCTTAAAACTTGAGAGGCTTAGTCACAGTATAGTTTTCTTTTGGAAGTGAGATGTGGAGATTGACAAAGCGTTTCTAAGCAACACCTACAATAGTAGATCATTTTTAAAGATCATAAGAGTTAGTCAAAAAGTTTCTGGGGGATGACCCCAAAACCCCTATTCCTTTGTCGCAGAGTGGAGACCCAAAATGAGTAATTTTGCTTTTCACCTCAATAGATTTAGTTTAATGTTCATCAAATCATCATTGTAGATCACTGCCAATCAAAGACATGCGAATGCTCAAGATCCTGACGTCTTTGGCACTATATGTTTGACATTTCAATAAAAGATCCGATTCAAAAGGATGATGTAGGCGCACAAAGAATACATCGTTGAGTAGTTACGTTATAAACGTTAATCATCGAACTCTCTTTAATCGGCAAATGAGAATGAGGAAAAGAATAAGAAAAACAGAAGATGGTGGAAAAAAGAGGGAAAAAGGGTCGTCAGTGAGTACGATTGCCAAATAAATAGGATGCGGTAATGGCAGCAGCGTTACGACGACTCTTAAGGCGGTACCAGACTAGACGGCAATTCGAGAAGAAAAATCGACGCTCAAGACACATCTCTTTCGGATCCTTTTTTTTTTCTTATTTTTCTTTCTCTCGGTCTTTTTTTTTCCTCCGCTACACACACACACACACACACACACGGTGTACCCAAAAGGGCATAAATCGTTGTTAGTGAAATGCGTTATTCCGATTACGACTCGCTTGCGCACCACTAAAAAAAGAAATACGCATTTTAATTTGACGAAAATAACGATTCGAGTATTTTGTCGCGCGCAAGATGGATAAAATGGTTACTGACCCAAAGGGTGGAAATGAAGGGTGGCGTAGATGTTGTCGAAGTGGTTGTCGTCGTATGCATTCGGTCTATATGTATAATGTACTTGCACAAGCAAGAAGCCGAGACATGGAGGTGGCAAAAGAAGAGATTAAATGCACAGAAACAATTAACCAGACGAAACCAGATGGTCGCTGAGTCTTGATCTATCGGTTTGCATTGGAAGTGCAGTTACTCGTCAGTTTTTCAACTCGTTTTTTTCCATAATTGGTGCAAAAATTAAACACATTATATTATATGGCTGATAAATAGCATTCGCAGCAATCATGAACTTACATAAATGTCTTTAATATTTCAAAGCACATGAATTCAAAATTTACGAGCACATATCTCACTATTTACATACATTGCTCTTAAGAATCTGACCACTGAGCCAAACTTCTTTTCCAACGACAAAAAAGCGAAAAGGATATCTCCATTCTCATTTCAATGGAGATAAGAAAACAGCCTTTTTTTAAATTTGTAAGAATTTCGTCCATAATATAATATTTCGTTAATTTCATTTAAATTAACGAATTTTGGCGGAAAATATAAGATTAAGAGATTTTTTCTTTTTTCAGTGGAAAACCTGCCTAAAGTACGGATAGCAAAGTTCAATACCTAAAAGCAAACTGCTAAGAAGACCAATATCTGTGTTCCTCGATTTTAAAGTAGGTATCTACAAGAATTGTAGGACTTCCTCAAAAAAATTTTTTCAATATGAAAATTTCAAAAAAATTTTCTCAAAATATATTTTTCTCAATAATACTTTTTTTCAATATTATATGTTTTAAAAATACAAATAATTTTTCTCAAAAAAAACAAAAATTGTGATTTTATTCAAAAACAGAAATGAGACACGATTTATTCAAAAATTATGACCGAAAAACTGAAAAGCTAAAAAGCATGACTTCCTCAGTCAACAGATCGAACAGTTCTACCCTATCCCACCACACCCCATGTTACAAAAGCAATGTTATAAACTTATAACATTATTGATAAAATTCGTTGTTCAGAAAAAAATTTATTGAGAAAATATGGTTTTGAGAAATAAAAGTATTAAAAGTATCAGGCTTTGAAAAAATTAATTTTTGAGAAAAAAAAATTTATAAAATTTTTTTAAAAAAGAATGTTTACCAGCGACTTACAAGAAACCAAGTCATAGCTGTGGTAGTAGCTATCAATGGATTATGGATGCAAAACACGATATTTTACCTTAAGTTTGTCAGTAATAATTCATTCTATGTTCACGACTGTTAGTCATTTCTGAACAAAGATACCACGATGAAACGTTGATCTATGTTCACTTTTATACTGATGACATCAATCTGAATTTTCATCTAACTCAAAGTAAAGATGAAGACTATTAACGATGTTTCGCCACAAAAGTAAGTTAAAAAGAGCACGGTCTTTAGAACAGCTGTTTTTCAATAGAGCTTTCCAGCAGGAGAAATGAAATTCGTTAAACAGGCTAGCTAGGCACATGCTACAAAAATGATATTATGTTGAATGAACAATCACCGGCCGTGTGAATCACAAAAGACTCAAAAGCGTTTTCATAGTTAGGGTACTAGCACAACCATCTTTCTTGTAAAAAGAGGGTTTCCGCTGATAATAAATGAAGGAAGACAAAGCGGAGTAATTATACTCAATGCTCCGACGGCTAAAATAAAAAACAACATATCACCTCGAAAGTAGAAAAAATCTTCATTGAATCTATTCGCTTTTTCAGAAAAAATCAATAGCCTCGAGGTTAAGGATGGGCAGGCAGTACGTAAATATTGCAGCTAACCGGGACAAGATAAGGGCCAAGGCTGTTGCAATACACATTAGCTTTGAACTGAATATGTTATATATTTAAGATGTTCTCGGATCCCAATTAGTACCAGGATGGGTACAAGGCATTGAATACCTGGTGAGGTATATGATTATGAACTCTTATGTATACAAGATTTCCTAGTTACTCTTAGTTTTAGTATTGGTTTAGCACAGCCAAGTCTTAGGCTGGTACTCATAGACGACCGAAAACTTTCAGCTAAGTGATGATGTCCCCTGACTGTAATACACCACAGCGAGGCTGAGCTACGTGGCTTTTTTAGTATCGTTTATAAATGCTACAAAAAAACGGGCCTTAGTCATGACCTTACTTACAGGATTTTTATAATTATTAATGGCTCAACTAAATATAACATTCATAACTTTTCGGAATATTAAGGAAAAAAATTATGCACTACATACTTGAAATTATTCAATACGCAAGTTAATGAACATTTTACAATTTATTTATTTTGCGTTTGGTCTCGGTTTTGAACAGTGAAGCCTTGGTCTTGCAAATAAAACGTCAAGAACCATGACCAGTTTTACTCATCACTACCCAAAACAGGGTTAGAGAAGAACCTAAAGGTCGATTAACCCAACTTCATCCAAGCCAAGGAACTAAGAATAAGTACGAGTATAGCATTCCACGAAAGTTAACCTCAAATAGTTTCGCCACCATACCACCTTTAGATACAAACTACAAGATAAAATAAAATATTAGCCTTACGAAATACCAATTTTTAGAGCCGACTGTTATCCTGAGAACTTTCGAAAAGCTTGATGACAGCTGCGAATCGCACCCAAGTACAACCAATGAAATTTGAGTCAACTAAATACCGTCGCACAAATTCTCGCACTGTGTTCCGAGACCACCGCACAATCTCCAACATCGAACACCAATTACCAGTACCAGCTACACTGCTCAGTCAATTGTTTGTCGTCATTCTCTTCCCCCTGCCCCTCGCCACTGTCGTCAACCATCCGTACATCCATTCAGCGCTGTAATTATGCGCCAAATATGGAGATCACGCGACCAACACTAGCGGAGAATCTCGTATTCGGTGTAACCGTAATTAAGTCAATCGCATTTTACAACGTCTCCAATTAAAAAAGTATCGTGTATTAATTCGATTACCTACTGGATAAATTAACGCACACTCGTCACGAAACCTGCCACTACGCTGGGCGTTCGACTAAACGCAAATGCATTTTCATACATACGGCAAAACACCAGCTCTTTGTTTCGCATTTCCTGACACCAACCAAGCACATTCTTATTATATAGGTAGGTACGTAGAAAAGAGCGTACATAAATGTGTGAAAAAATGAACGAGGAGTATAATAGCACGCTGTGTCATTCAGAATAAAAAATCCGAAGGTCTACTGGTATACGGTTATGGCTGAAATGCGAAGAAGAGAGGTTGGGGAGGAAGAAAGAAATTTTTTTTTCCTCTTCTCGTATTAAAAACGCAAGAGGAGTTTTCGAATAGTCGTCGCAACCTTGGCATGTTTTGTAAAATGTGTAAAATATTATATTTGCAATAAAAGCAATCATCATGTCATCCTCCGTTTATACTAATCACGCCTACAGTCCGCTGCTTTCTACCGTGATCTTGTACAATTAATCATGATTATCATCTAATGCACTCTGGTAGAGGAAAGAAAGAAAGAGAATATATACCTATCTATGTACGTATGAGAGAACGATTAAAATAAAATTTACAAAAAAAAAAAAAAAGTTAAATAAACGAGAAATACCGAACAATTCGCAATAATGACAACGCGGTATTATACCGGTTTATCGGAATACTACAACGTTTATATACCTTTCGTAAATGGAATAAAATATAGTGAATGGAGTTATTCCCTTAATGATGGCGTAATAAAGTTTGGCCGAAGAATGTACTCAGTTCTAAATTGTAGAAAATATGGTCGAACGTAAACAAACGATAATTATTTAATTTATGGAAGGGAGCGAAACATGGGTACTACAAAATGGAGAATTTCATTTTCAATACTCTGAACGGGCAAGAATACTTCAGACAAAAGTAATAAAACAAAAAAATAAATGATGAAAAAAATGGTAAAAAAAAAAAGGCGTTAGCGAGTAAGAACAGGAAAAGGTCTCCACATAAGTCACGGACTAAGAAAATAAATCTGTAAATTTCAGCATACTTCAACGGCTAATTTTCGTGTAGGGAATTTTTTTCATACATTGACAAAATAGTACATTACTATACAAGGGAGGAAAGTAAGCGATTGTGTACAAATTGCGAAGTTGCGGCACGAGCCAAAGGCAAGTGCTGCAATTGCATATGAGTAGCAATCCCTCACTTTTCAACTCTGTATAGTAAGGTATTTTACTATATATGTGAATGAAAAAATATTCTGAATAATTAATTTTTGAATTATTCTAGTTATTTTAGTTTTATAAATTATAAAATTGCTATGCCAGAAACATGTTTAATACCAATATATCATACCAAGAAGAAAGTGATAACATTTCATCAATATGTACCAGTTTTTGAATTTCCTCACTGGGAAACAAATAACCTTGTTTTTTCACCATCAATCTCGTTCATAAAGTCGCATTTTTCATTCACCTATATAGTGAAAACATTTTTTCCATAATTACTGGACCAAATGACTTAATTTTTGAATAAATTCATCACATTATTATGCGTTTACACAAAGCCCTATAAATACAAGTTCGGCAATATACCATTTTGTATCCTACAGTTCTTGAGTGAACTCATTGATGTTTATGTCAAATCTGAGAAATTATTTTAGTTTTAGATGCTTTCATTAATTTTACAGAGCTTTTTCATTGTTTCAGTTGAAATCTACTTTCGCCTGCCACATAAAAGGGCCAAAGAAACAAGTCTCTTTCATTTTTACACCATTTTATGGGAATAGCCTATACGACCAGTTATCTAATGCAACTGCCAGCCATTGTTTGTAGAAAGCTGGAATTTTTCAGAAATATTAAAACTTATGTTTTCTAAAGATTCTGCAAAAATTTCGCTTAAATTGTACCACTGATTCTCGGGATATAGCTAAAATTCTGAAACGGTTATGCGATTTAAATTGAAGGTACAAAATGGTCTATTGCCATACTTGTATCTATAGGGCTCTAGTATATCTACTACGGATAACCAGATTTCTAAAGGGAGGGATACAGCTGTTCTAGGGCGCTCGAGGAATCCAAGTGAGGAGGAATGGTAACAGTCTCGGAAAACATTGTCACTCCTTTTTTGTTGGTTGGCTTCAGGAAGGTATCTTTCCGCAAAAGAAAGGGAGCGAGCGTTGAGTAATTGTTTCTTAAAAGAGGGCAATCGCACGATACTTTTTGACGTCAAAAATCTTGATGGTAGGGAAAACTGATGAAAATTACCCAGAAAACAACTGAAAATAAGGCTCAAAAACGGAATAAATATAAAAATAAGGTAGTATTGCAGACAATTTCATATTCTTCCTAAATTTTCTCAGCTTCTAAGAACTCAAAATTTTTGTTCTTGGGCTCATTTTATTCCGACTGAGTATCCTCTTCAAAAAGGACATAATTTTGTCTGTAGTATTAATTATATGCTCGTTGATTTCAGTACTAAATGTCTTTATATGCATAAGAATTAACTGAATATTGACAACAACTCAACTTTCTACCAGCGAGATCTGTTGAAAGAAAAAGTCACATAACTAACATTGCCCTATAGGGCAAATAAGCTTGGAAATATCCGATTGTAAAAAAATTGTTTTAACCATGTTGAACTCAAAGTATATAATAAGGAAATTTTTAGTGTATTTTTTCAAGAGTCTTCCCAATCAGAGGTAACTGAAGGATTCGCAACCACCTCCCAAATTGTGGAGATATTCTTAATTCTTTTTGTGCATCCGGCGGATACCAATCCATTTTTTTATTCCGGATTCCCTCAGAATAAGTGTCTTACTTTATAGATTTTGATGAAAGTAGAGTCAAAATTTTCCTGACCATCCTGAAAATGTCCTAGGCTATTCACATTTAAAAATTAAAAATTTAGAAGGATGTAATTTAAGAAAATGAGAATTCAAAAGTACAAAAAATTATTGTCATAAATCTGGGCATATCAACCAACAAGAGCTACTCATTCAGATTAATGTAGTCGGTTTTTTTAAATTTTATATTAAATAAAATTTTTTTTTCTATAAAAGAATTCATCTCACACACTATCCCACTGTATCCCCCCAAAGTGAAATCTTGAAGCCGCCTTTTCTTCAATAACAAATAAATTTTCCCCATAAAGAAATTCCAGGGATGCACCAAAATTAAAAATAGAATAGAAAACAATTTGGAAAATTAAATTTCTCTTCACTTACTAGGAACGACGAAAACTATTTCTTGTACATAAATTTTATTTTCAATCCATTTACACGAATTTTTTCAGCTAAATTCAAATCTGTACGGAGAATTTTACTATCTTGCACTGTTTTCAGATGTTTTCAAAACTGATTACAAAACAAGAGAATCTGCAATATATTTCAGAAATTTTTCGTTTAAGACCACTGATTATTATACAGAGTGCGGTACTATAAATCTGATAAGTTTCAAAATCGAAATACAGCATAGCTATACGGTAATTCATTCAGTACTGGAGTAAAAACTGAAGAAGTAACCGAGGCTGTAAAACTAATATTGAAATTTGATGTGAGTTCTCGAATAGTAACTTCTAACTCGCGGAGTTTATTCACTACAGAAAATAATCAACGTTTATGATTCGATTCGAAAGATCGTACAAGGGAACAACCCTGTAAATTCAGTAAGTGGTTAGGTAGGTACTCGTAAACGGAGATACAGTTGAAACATCTTTCAGTTCAATTCAAATTCACGACAAATATGAAACTTTTTCCAATTCGAGTAAGCAGTAAGAAGTAGATTGCATTTAGTTACGAAATTTGGATATTCGCATTGACTAGTGATTTTTCTCACACAAAAAGCAACAAAAGAAAAAACAACTGTAAGTTCCAAGGCAAATAGCTGAAAAATCACTTTATCGAGACTTTTAATGTTGGATTTTCTACGAAAAATGTTGACATCATTTTTCGAAGAATTCAGTTTTTAATGCTACTCTTTCATCGTTGTGATCCGTACATGAATCATTATCGTGAACCAAAAATGTTATAATACTTCTTCGTATCCATCGCGTTGAAACCAAATTCACGATTTAGTACTGATTCTGGGAAATATGTAGTTACATCGGTACCTACATACTTACATTGACAGTAATTCAGTTACTTACACTTCCTTTTAAAACCATCACAGAAAACATACTTTCATAATACATAAAAGCTGCTTCGAGATAATAATTATTATGAAATTAACTTCTGACTGATTTAAATCGTTGATATTCGTACTCACATTTTCAGAAACCCACAAAAATAACTCATTTCTTCGAATTTTCAATAAATTCTTTAAATTTTCTACACCCTTGTTTCTACGTTCGAAAACTTTATTTTTTCGAATGATTCCGAAACTTGTCCAGTTGGTTAGACTATCGTAATCATCAAAATTGTTATTTCATATTTTTACACAATGAAAATCGGGGCTGCAAAACAAATATGTCCGCAAATATGCACTTTAAGTAACGCACTACTCTTCCCCTTCCTTGAATGCCAAAATTGTATTCGTTTAGGTATAATACCAGCACAGAATACAAGATCACAGCGTATACTCAATACTGCCACTTGCTAGAGCCGAATAAAAATAGTTTTTAGAAACATTTACTGATCTTGAATTTTAATTCTAACTACGGAGTAAAATAACATGAAGCCCAAGGCTAAACGCTGCATGCGAAGAACGCAATGATAAATATAAGAAATAGGTACACGAGAAACCAATTTAAGTTATATCAATCTCGATTATCGGGATACGAAAAATAAAAAAATAAAAATTATATCATGAAATTTTCAGACCAGTAAAATAAATTTAACTCAGCAAAACTAATGAAGAAACCAGAAGAAGAAATGTAGAATAGTAAAAATTTGATTAGTCGGATAGGGATTGTAAAAATTGGAAAATAATATGCTAAAAATTCACTCAGGTAAAAGAGAAATAACTGATCTTCCATTGAAGCCATAGTATGAGATTCATTATGAAACAGTTGAAGAGTTGCGAATATATTAGTTTGACGAATACAATCAGGAGGATGATGCCATCAGACAGAAAATATTTTGAACGTAAATGGGAGAAAATACGTAGGCCTATCATTTACAAAAACAAAACAAAAAAACTCTTTCTCTTTCTCTTCTCTTCGCAATTCATTGATCAGCAATTTCCCACAGAATAAGGAATAAGCACAGGTATTTGGAAATTTTTTAGGAAATAATAGAATTTTAGCAATTAAGGAAACTCGAAAGATCGACAAAAATTAGGGGATAAAACAGCGACCTATTTTTCAATAAAGATCAACAGAAAAACTACCTCGTCGCTTCTAAAAAGAAATTAATGAGATTATCACGTATTATCCTCAATAATTTTAAAAATAGTCCATCGAAATCGGTGCTTATGTTGAGAAGTTATTCTGGAATAAACATTAAAAAAAAAACATAAAATAAAATAAAAAAAAAAGGACATACGGATCAAATTGATAACGTCCTTTTTTTGAAAACTGTTAAAAATTAAAGGCGATATAGTGCAGTAAAAAATGGATAAACTGACAATCGTAGGTAATAGGTAGCTCTAATTTACAGACAAAACATAGAATTTTTAGACAGGTAACAGAAGACATCCCTCTTAAAATGAACAAAAAATAGTGAATAATGTTTCATTAATGGTTTTTAACATAGAGAAAGACCAGAGGAAGTATAAAAGTTAAAACAAAATAAAAACAGCCTTATTTTATTTAATTCAAGAATACTAAGCAATAAAAAAATCAACATTAAGAAGCTTTAAGCAACTAAATTAATACATAACAATTAATTTTTTCCGATAAAACCCCACAATTATACCAATTAGTCAGAATTAGAAAGAAGAATTGATAATGCAAGACGTCTAGTAACTATAGTTTTACCTATTTTTGTTATAAATATGTCTTAAAACCTCCTTAATATAAAACGTCAAGAAGTCTGGATTTTCTACTAGCTCAAAAAAATTTGAGATTAACTGCTATTCAAAAAAAATATTTCTAGTACGCCGTAAAAATTATATTTTCAGCATTGGTGTGAGGACTACGTTCCTCCCTTCTTTTGGGGCTTGGCCCCAGTCAACAGACCGTGGACTTGGTCCATTACCAAGTCCGCGTAATAATGTCTGCGGACAAGAAAAAATAAATACACGTTTGTAGCAGGTTGACTAACAAACGAGTTACAAAATTTGTTCTCCATTTAACCTACATGCTACGAACATAGCCTAGCGCGGACACACAAATGTGAATACACATACTGCGGTTGAAATTCTAGGCTAAACATGAAACACGCGCCTATCTTCTCAATACTTTCGGATAACGTGCGTGTATAGCCTAACATATACACCGGCGATGCCTACCATTAGTTGCCAGTTCTCGATGTTATAAAAAGTTGGCTGCCTTACCAAAATGGTAACAAAAAGAACACGAAAATCTGAATCCATATGCCTGTGGGTAACAAGGTTTACCCATAACTGGCAAACAATTTAAATTTTTAAGATGCATTGATAATTATCCTACTGCCAGATGTTGGTGAGGAACCGCACACAACATTGGGCACTCTAACTCTACGCACTTTTTCTCTTACATACAAGTACAACACACTACTCACCTTTTTCTTTATGTCCTTAGGTAAATCTTGGTGTACTTGTACTCATTTTATTTGTCATTCAATATGTGTTCTATAAAAAATAAGTACATAAAATTCTAATATGAGGTTATAGATTCTGAGAGAAACAGAATAGAAATTGACGAAATGATAATCTAATAGTTGATGAGTTTGTAATCTTCTTTTCCATTTTATTTCGTTTGTAAACCATCTTCGGATCTCTCCGGTAAACTACATTAACATGCATGACTGTTACCGTTGATGACTGGATTGTTCTCATCCCATTAAGTTTTGTTCCCATCAATCTTGTTCGTTTTCTGGCCTTTTAATTAGTAAAGAAATGAAGGGTGTATCGAATGTTCATTTTTTGCACAAACGAAAGAAGTATTTTTACTGAGAAATGACGATTATCATCAAATATTGACATTGCAAACAATTTTTGATATATATCCGTTCAGAATTAACAATTTTGTTAGTGATCAAATGTAACCGTAGCTAAAATTCGCTTTCATTTATTCATAAAAAATGTTTAACACCATATTACAATTACGATTTTCAAATGATATTATCTTTCCAACTTTTTCAAAAATTTCAATAGTTAACAAGCTGCATAAAACGAATTCAAGAAGCAGTTTTCAATTGGTTTTATTCTTACTCAAACTATCGTTGACTCAACAAATTCTATTTGGCTTGCTCTTAAAGTACTGTAGTAAAAAACAATCACAAAGTTGAAGTCCGATTTCAGATTAATAAAAAAAAGAACTTAACTGACTATGGAAACAAAAAAAAAAAAAGCCACCGAGCCTCAACAGCAACCCATCAACAAAGGAAAAACAACCACAATTCTTCCCCCAAAAAACAGAAGTAATATATGAAGCACTTAACAGTCGGCATTATCGACTACAAATTATGCTCCACAATCACGAAATGAACTAATACAAGGACTGGATTTCAAAAACACAACTTCCGAACACGAAATACGAAAAGAAAAAAACTGCAACGTAATTCGGAGGAAAAGTGACCGACAAGGGACCAACGTAACTTGTCCTCTCTTTCTAACCCTTTACCCTTCGCCCACCCCACTCACATACATACAAACATATACGAACACGTTTAATATATCATGGAAGAAAAAACTGGAAGTCCTTTCGGCGCCCAGATACCGGAAAAGCATTTGGTTGGTGGTCATGGTTCGGAATCACAGTACAAAACAAATAATTTTACAAGGGAGGAAAAAAAAAGGGAAAAAAAGAAGAAAAGAGCACAAAAAAAGGCATTCACACGCAAAACAATCGCCTTGTTAGAAAAACGCATACAATACGCAAGGAGGGAAAAAACGCAACAAATTTATTGTTTTTATTAAAAAGTTTTGAATCCTTTTTCTATTTATTTCATTTTTCTTCTGGGTGTTGGAAAACAATGCGCGTGAAACGGTTCGTAAAATCACCAGGAAAGGCATAAATTTGGTCGAATGAATTTTTTTTTTTTGACTTTTTTGCTGTGCTTTGACGATAGCTCGTGCCAGAAACAAGAAAGAACGAGATGAAAAGTTGGTATATGTATGAGTTTAACGCAGATATCACGACTACAATGCGTTTGGTTTGGTACAAATTAGTATTTTAAATAAAGTGAAAATGCTGCAGTAACGTATAGGCTTACCTCTACGTTGAGTAGGTATGATCGTGGCAGGCAGAAAAAATTCGAATACAAATCTTTCGGATACGTACCTCAAATAAGCAACAACCAGCGAGGAACCGTTCACTTTTACGACAAATATCTTCAAAGATTTATAACTCACGACCTTTTTTCGATGCTGTAGAAGCGTAAGCGGAGAAGCTGGTGGATCACACTCACAATAACAACAAAGTGGTTCTGCATCAGCCCGATGATGATTTTTTTTACAAATAACAGACTAAAAACAAGTTTTCAACTAGCATGGGTTCATACAAGATGTCTCACACAGAATTTTGCAAAAAATAATCGTCGAAGCCGACTTAAAACACTAATTCATAATAAGAAGATATGAAATTCACATACGTATTTCAATTCCTTAGCTTCACATCAAATTGAAAAAAAATTAAATTGGAGGATTAAGAATGAGAAAGACGTAAATCTATATAAAATATGTGATTTTAAATGAGCAATAGGTACACTAAATTGATATAGAATTGTGTTTGTTTCGGTCAACCAATCACAGAAGATGATCAGTGAGAAGCAAAATTAAGTTATAACCTTCATAATTTTCGTTTCATTTTCTTCGTGTCAATAAGAATAGGAAAAGTTATGTTTTTGGATACAAGACCAAATTAAATGGAGAGTGTCTTTATCAAATTTCAATTCGTCCACAAACTCTGCAGCCATAGTAAACCAGGATAGCATTTTTACAATGAATCTATTTTCGACATTCGGAAGCACCTTGTATACAAAAGTAAAATAAGTCTCTCTCTTAGCTAAATAGTTTTCTTTTTAACGAGCTAATTTTAATTTCGTTCAAATAATAAAACTACATCTGGCGAGCCGATGAAAAAATCTGACATGAAAAACTGAAGTTGTAAAACGTAAACTGTGAAGATGGCACACGTTTCCAGTAAAAATTCTGGTAAACCACTTGCAACCGCAATTAATTTCACTAATGGGTCGAATACGAGTGTATGAGCAGCTACGCAAGCATTGTGCAGAGCATACAAAGAGCAAACTCTTTAAAAATCAATTTGTACGTAAAATTTCTTAGGGTCAGAAGCATTATCGGTCGTCATGATCGATAAAGGTACTTACATAAAACTTTTTTTTACTGACTAAAATTTTCTGTTCTGGTAGAGGATTTGCACGAAATGTGTAAGTTTTTTTGGCGATTTTACGGGTCAAATACGGAAAGTAAGTGAACTGCCCTTTAATAAAAATAACTTAAAAGGAAATTTGTTGGTGCGGTACGTTGTCGATGGTACAAAAACACATTTCTGAATTCTCTTTTAACGATTTTTCCTACTACTCATATTATTCGAGATCAAAGTTTTCGAGAAAATAACTTGATTACGTACCTGTAATAAAGGGTAAAGCTTTAAACTTTCGAAATTAGTTTTACAAAATATAATGTCACGAGCTAAAACACTTGTAACACAGGCCTTCGAAGCTTTAATGAGGTTAGAAACTGAATAATTGTGACTGCCGAATGAGGTTTTTTCGAGCCCTCAGAGATGAAATGGCTATAATACGGCAATCACAAGTTTTTCATCAAAGGAAAAGAAGAGGCAATAAATAATTTTAATAATGCGCATGATTTACCTAATTCATCTGCAGCTAAAGATTTTGCCATTTCATAATTTGATAAGGCACCATTAGGACTACCGTGGATCCGGAAGTACTTGAACTTTCAATTGGGCAAATCGAACTTTTCTTTTGAAACAAATCATTTTGTCAAATATCGAACAATAACATTTAGCTTATTTTGCAACAAAAACTTTCACGCTAAATATTGTATACAAAGAGAAAAAACAACTGATAAACAAATCTACGAGAACCGAGAGCGAATTTTTTTTTCGTAAACACGATACAATCATTGAAAATTTCAGTTATAACTGATTTAAAGATAAAAGTGAGTAGTCTTGATCTTGACAGACCACTAACTCCACGTGTCAACTAATTAATTTCTATGGTACCTTAAAGTAAGAAACCATGAAAATTTTCAACAAAATAAATAACGGGATTGCCAGTTCAGATGATCCACTTGCATTGAGCCAACTCTCATAATCGAATAAGCCTTTACAAGGTATATTTTCACTCATGTCTCGTATCGAGTGTTATCTATCCACGTATAACATCGTTACATTGATTAAGTTATGGATTCGTCTAAAACCTTCTTTCATCTTCACAGAACTACACAAAACTGGATCTTCTCTATGCTGTACTAAACTAAATCAGTAGCGGATTCAGGAGGAAATGGAGAAATTCTCCCCCCCCCCACACAAAAAAAAAGACAAAAGTTTAAAGGAAAAAATTAAAATAAGACATAAAATCCATATAAAAACTACTAATAATTTTCTGAAGAGAAAAAAAAGGCTCAACTCTATAAAATTTTTGGCCATTTTCCCCGTCCCAAAACCACGCTCTAGATCCAACACTGAACTATATTGTGCAGTTATTCTCCACCTCACAACAAATCTAATATAAAAAGAATTGTAAAGAAGATATTTAAAAGGATGAAGCACATTTTATTTTTATTTGATGAAAACTTTCATACAAACATTAATACAGAAAAAATACGACAGAATGTCTCCATTCTAACCGTCTACTTATTACATTTATAAATGAGCTGAAATTCTTAAAAGGAGATTCTGATTATGAAAGACTTGATCCACGTATTTTTGAAAAGACAACATCAGCAAGCTTGTCATTGTCATATTTATGCTCATATCTAAACCGAGATAAAAAGTATGCTCCAGACTAAGATACCAAGATAAACATATGGGTCACGAGAAAAATAACATAAAATAACTGGTTTCCATCACGTAAATTAAAACCTCTTATCTAGAAAGAATAGGTAGGTGAAGGGGCCATAAGTAAGAATAGGCCTATACGTGAATATGTCGATAACATGAGACTACCTCTTCCAGCATAGCAGCCATACTCCAAGTTGCCACTATGAAACAAAATTCCATTACTCTCTCCCCAGCCACACTTTCTTCGAGTCCAATGCGTATGAATAAAAATAACAATAAGTTAATCTCTACCACATCATAATCCAGGGGCGTCGCCAGGATTTCTTCAAGAGGCAAAAAAATTATTTGATGAATTTTTTTTTTGTTTTGTCAGTTTTGAAATTTAGAAAATTTGGGAAATTTAGCATCTACGACACTCGCTCTCGCAAATTTAGGAACCAAAATTTTTTTCAAATTTTAAAAATTACAAGCGGAAAAATAAATAAAAATTAGGTTATGGGGGAAATTACCTCCTTTGCCCCCTTGGATACGTCCTTGCCTCCATCGAGTAATAGGCTTCCAGGATGGCACCAAAACCACAAAGCTGAGTGATGGGTAGTGTTCATACAAAGATGTTACTTAGTTGGCATTGAATAAATTTTATTGAAAGCATCTTACCAACTTCGATTTCCCAGTAGCACATACGACTACATTAATCGTTTTAATCGCAACTTCGAAAAAACCGCAACGTTGACTACACGGTACCTACCTATAAACTAGTTTTAATTGACAAATCACACTTCAACAGTAACATTTTACACTTTACATTGCAAATATGTTATCAACCTCACGGATCTTAGGCACGAACTGAATCTTCTCTCACTTTTTCACCTCGGTATGATCGTTAAACTGAATTAAGTTGGTTAATAGATAAAAGTACATGGAATTATCATTAATATCGATAAAACCTCGGTATTACTGCACATACTACAACACGTGTCGTGATTTTCTTTATAAATTTTTGTTTCAGGGGAAATGTACATAACCATACCGCTATTTGACTGAATTCACATACTTGGATATCACATCGTTGTTGATGCTGATACACGTATTCAACCCTAATTAGTTTCCTCTTCAAAGCAGTCGTACACAATGTAAAATTCCCGAAAAATAAACATTTTTTAAACGTTCTGTGAGCTATGCTACTATTCTCAGTCCATTTTCATTCCTCGTATTTCCTCATTTCAAGTGAAGAAGGTGTTCCATGATTTCTAGTAAACCTGAAGATTAATGTTTATCACCTATCTACCATTCATCTGTCTGAATTATATGTTACGTCATTCATACCTTCATTCATACTTCGATATCTCGTTGATGACTTCATCCAAGTTATTACTGGACAACGATGGCCAAAAATAAGTGGAAAGAATAAAAAAAAAAAAAAAAAAAACAAACAAACAAAAAAAAACAAAAAGGAAAACACCAAGAATAAGAACTAGTTACGCCCGCGAATAAAGGTGTATAAAAATGTAATTTAAGCCAGTATTCGTTTAAATTTCGGTCGCCTGATTTAAAATGTTGTCAACTCAATCCAACATAATATTAAAAAAAAAAAAATTTACACATTGTCGCTTTCGTTAGGTTCCACACAACCTACCAACGAGTGTAGGATTAAGTTTTTGATTTTTCTACCTCTTTTAAGTGAGTGAATAAGCGCCTCGTAGGTGAAATTATTTGTAATGGAGACAATGATGTCGATTGTGGTGCAGAATGCAGCTTATGAAAGACAGCAAGCGGGAGAAATAATGAAGGAAAAAAAAAGTAGCATCGTAGAACTTTTTCATTATGAACAAGACTGATGATGAAAATAGATTTGGTTGATGTGTAATTCAGAGAATGTCCTCAATAATGAGAACGTTGCATGCTGTTTTTTTTTTTTTCTATTAACTATTCGATGTTTTGAAGTAAAATTCATCGACGAAAGAATTTTGAGACGAAAATCGAACTAGTCGGAACAAATTTTCATCCAATTTTCAAGTCTAAACATTTTGAAATGAAGAATTCCGTTTTCGGTAAGAAAAATGATTCTATATTTTCAACTCTACAATCGAGAACGGAGAAATGCCTCAATCAAATGAACATTCTTTTTTCAAACAATGCCTATCGAGCCATAAACAAAATTGTGGGGTTAATCAGAATTTACTGAATAATAAATGAAACAATTTGTTTGATCATCAGAAACTAGGTTACACTAAACAACCGCAGAATGTATAAATGAAAACTGAGTAGTTTAAATGCATTAGTCAGAACTCCAGAGATAAAGTTTTGAATGTAATTCTCTAATGAATTCAAGGGAAACGATTTCATTACAAAATTTCCTTCCATCAAGACTAGTTTTTAGTGACGAGTTGCATTATATTTAGTCAAACCTCGACTCCTTGTTGAGGATAATTTATTTTAAAATGAATAACGGCAAAGGGCACAGATTTACTGATGAAATTTCCGCACAGTTTTAAAACAAAATTACGAAAAAAATCGACGATATTAATTTTTTTCTCGAAATTTCAAAGAAAATACCTAGCACAATAATCAACGGTATCGTTTGTTTTTGAACATGCAGTTTCTCTATACATTATTAATGTACGGTGACCTGCTTTTGTGATTCGCACAGCACAGAAATATTAAGCAATTGAGAATTTCGTTGAAAACAAGAAAAAGTGGTACAATTTCATGCCCCATTTGAAATAAAATTCATTTTTTGAAAACTCACTAAGAAAATTGCAGACTGTTTCACCATAAATGTAAATTTTCGAAATTCATAAGCTTTTCTGTGTATTAACGGCGAATGCAATACAATAAAGAAGCATCTAGCTCATCTAAATTTCATTCGACTATTAAGAAAAATAATTAATTTAAACGGTTTGTGAATATTCATACAACACAGGCAAGTAGGTTACGAAAATTTTATGCCGTTAAAGGAAAAAAAAATTTCAAAAATTTAAGTAAAAACGAGCTTATAGGCGAAAATGACTTCATAGCCTATACTGAGAGAAACAAATTATAGATTTTAAATAAATCCACATAATTTTCCAAAGATTGGTTTTTAGCAAGTTTTCAAAAATACAAGTGTAATGATAATTTTGTATCATGTGCAGAATCCAAAACACCTGTGGAAACAAAAGAAACAACAAAATCCTGTAAGTTTACAAAAATTAAACCCATGCACAACGAAGATTGGGATATTCAAGTAACTCCAAACGCACCTTCATTCAAAGCTAACCACTGGATTACATTCTTAACAAACAAAGATTTAAAAAATCTATGGTCAAATATAAATGCTCAACCCTTTCCTTCAGAAAATTCTAGACCAGAAATCCAATTAGCCATCAGTCTCTATATCCAATCTCATCCAGATCCTATAATTAACACTCTCCTTAAAAAAGATAACGTAAAAGATTTAATATCACCTTTAAAAATTAATCGTGAAGCTAAAAATAAAGCCATAAAATTAATATCAAATACCTGTGATAAAAACAACACATTTAAATTAACAAGTGAATCTAAAACAGAACCTGAAGAAGAAACAATAGAGATTAGTTCACAAGAATCTCT